>CAOLHI010002972.1:0-317234 GCA_948474755.1 Ctenosaura bakeri
TTTCAGAGCTTCTACCTCCGCCGCTTGGCTGGAGTGTGGCCAGGCTTTCCCCTGTAGGGTGAAGTCTGTGACCCAGATCGCTCCATAGCCTGTCTGTGGGCTACCGTCCACGTGCATGGATGACCCATCACAGAACCAACATACAAAGCCCTGTAATTGTGCTTCCTCGAGGGAAGCACCCCATTCTACTGGCCAATCGTTAATATGCAAAGGTGGTAAAGGGCACTCATGCGTAGCTCCGGTCACAATTAGACCATAGGGAGCTGGTGGGTCCTGCTGTTGTTTCTGAAAATCCACCCCACGTGAAACCAAGGTAACAGTGCATTTGGCAATCCGAGTGTTGGACACCTGGCCATTCTGGACTTGACCATAAAGGATGTCTTTAAGTGGTGTGGGGGCGGGGTCTGGACAATCACACGGGCGCCTCCAGTCATAAACTCCCAGTGTGTTAGAGCCCAGATAAGCACGAGACGGGTTTTCTCACAAGGACTAAATTTGATCTCAGGTGGGTCCAGATTTCTGGAGGCATAAGCAATCACACGCTGAGTGCCATGTTGTAACTGCGACAAGACCGCTCCTATACTCCTGTCAGAGGTGGCTAACTGAATGAGGAACGGCTTAGCTACGTTAGGGTGTGCCAGAGCTGGCGCTTTCATTAGGTCCTCCTTAAGTTGCACGAACGCCTACTGTTTTGTGGGTCCCCAGTTCCACTCGGCGTTCTTCTTTAGTAGGGCATAAAGAGGCTTCGCCTTGGTGGCGAAGGACTCAATAAAGTCCCTAGAAAAGTTGAACGTCCCAAAGAGGGATTGCAGGGAATGCCCGTCTGTGGGGGCTGGCAACTTTGAGATCACCTCCACCCACTACGAGTCAGGAGTTCGACCCTCGGTGCCTAGACAGAGACCTAGATACTTAACCTCAGTGGACACCAACTGAGCCTTTTCCCTATTGACCTTAAACCCAGTATCTCTAATAATTTCTAGTACCTCCTCAGTGGAAGAATGGACCAGAGTGTCGTCCACATAGGAGAAGACGTGGGACCTTGAAGCTGCTTGCAGCTTGTTCCACATCCTAACCACATGCGCATGGCAAATGCTTGGGCTAGAATGGAAGCCCTGGGGCATGAGTTTAAACACATACTGCTGGCCCCGGAACGTGAAGGCAAATTTATACCAACACGCCTCGTGCAAAGGTATCGAGTGAAAAACATTCACCAGGTCAATGACACTATAGTATTTAGCTCCTGCCGCGATGGTGGATAGGATTTCATTGTACTTAGCCACGACTGGCGCTACAGGAGGAGTTACAGAGTTCAAGGCTCTGAAATCTACGGTCATCCTCCACGTTTTACCGTCGGACTTTAAGACAGGCCACAAGGGCACATTGCAAATGGATTGCATAGGGGTTATTACATCCCACTGGAGAAGCCCCTCCATGGTTTTCCCTATGCCTTCCTCGGCTTCTGTAGGGCATTTATACTGCCTTTGAGGCGGGGGATCTCGGCCCTCTATGAGGACACAAGCCTCCTTTACCTTCCCGAACTCTATTCGGTTCTTAATCCAGACCTCCGGGAAAGCCTTCACTCAGTGGTCGCTAGCCACACAATGAACAGGAGTGGGGGCCTTAATGGTGGTGCAACGATGCACGGCCCATATCTCCTCAGGTCCCTGGTCTAACTTCCATAGGAACCCCTTCGCATAGTCAACCATGAGCTTGTTTCCCCGCAGGAAGCCAATGCTGAAGAGGCCATCGTCCTCGCCATGGTTCTCGCAAGCCCAAAGCTGAAAACAGAACGTTTCTATGGACATCAGGATGTCCTTCCAAGCTTGGGCGAGGTGACCCCCCCACCGTATCCAGAGAGCTGGACACGCTCGGGCGTGGGTTCACCATGCTTTACTAAGTTAGGGTGCAGCACATTCAGTTCTGCACCGGAATCTACTAATAGGGTGGCAGGAGTTCCCCCCCCTCGATCCCAATGCCTGCCTTCACCCAGAACCTTCCCCATTTGTCTGACTGCAACCTGGCCACAACGTAGGCCATCTTGTCACCCCACCCTGCAAAGACTCTTGAGTCCCAGTGAGTCTAAATTGTACCAGGTAATGATCTGTCCATACAAAAACCTTTAAGATCCTCAGGGAAGAAAACAAACATGGCACAGACATTGAAAGTCACTGCAACAGCTCTGTCACCATCTGTGTCCATTATCCTACATAAGTAGTGACACAGCACTCCAGGCCTCCCCATTAAATGTCCATACAAAGCATCTGTTTTCCTCTTCCTGTTTGCAGAGCTCCAGCAGTTGAGCCAGCACTTATATAGAACTAGGGTTGCTACCTCTGCCTCTGACGACATCAGTGACTCAGCAAAAGCGCTACCCACCATTAGACCACTTGCTTAGGGAGAACATATGGCCCCAGAATCACAAAAACCAAACAATTGGCTCTCATCCAAAATGCAAGCTCATGTTCTTCTGTCTCCTCAGCAACTGAATCCAATATGCAGCCAGTAGAATTAACATGGTGTCAAATTCATTTAGCTAATGTTCTCAAATGGGTAATTCAGTGGTGCTTTGGGGACAACATATTTTGTTTGGGGCATGCCATAGACTGATATGCTTCCTTAACAAAAACAAGAGAACTTGGCAGCAGGTCAGGTTACAGACTGGGAGAAGCATTTCAGCACAGTTGGATGGGGAATACTTTTTTACGTCTTTCTTCTCTTCCAGTTGTTGAGCTAGGGTATTTGTAAAAATTTGTTATGATTCTTAAATTATATTTTTTAAGAAAACCACAGATTATATTTTAATTGCTTCTTGGTCGCCAAGACAAGTCTGGTTTTATCCTCTTCTCTCTTATCATTGTCTCTTGATTTTAGACTTACGGCTTTTGAGAGCATTGATTGACACTGTTATGCTTTTAAATGAATTCAATTTTGTAAATACGCTGCAAGATGAGGATTCCAGCCAGTGGCTTGTTCTATGATTTGTGCTTTCTTTCATTTTTCTTGTATATGGGGCTAGCTTTTTTGTTCTTTTCAGTTTAATTGGCAGCGTATGCATATGTTCTGTGTGCTATCTGACCATGTTATTGTTGGGCATGAGTGAAACACCAATCTACCCTGGTTTCTCAGGTAGAATCATGGAGATGAAATTGGGCCCTGAATCCGGTTGGGAAAGAGTCTCTCTTTCTCTCTCTCTCTCTCTCTCTCTCTCACACACACACACACAATTACTCTTGGCCCAGAAGGAACATCATCTCAGCCCCTGCTGTCACCTTGGCTGCAACAGTAGTCTGATCAGATTTATAAAGCTTTATTGAAACATCAAGATTTTTATAGAGCCTCCAAAGATAGTTGTTTAGCATAAATTGCAAGACAGAGAAGAGGTGTGATTTTTTCTGTGAATAAACACATGTTCTTTGACAGTTACTTTGTTGACTTTTGACAAGTTATTGCAAGAAGATAGAATGAGTTGTTTAGGACTGCTTAGGAAGTCAAAAACAAAACTACCGGTAAATGCTCAAAAATTTCTTTACCCCCAACATTATCTCTCTGTTCTTACTATTAGATATTTGTTTGCTTGTTTACCTGCCTTTGCCACCTGACATGGTTCTCATGGCAGCTTATAACAAAAGTAGTTTCTTTTGTGGTTTTCAGCAACAATAGTGATGAATCACACTACGGTACCTATATTTTTTGCAACTATCCAGGAACCCAGATATCTGTAGTTCTTTTGCAGGTATCCAAACTTTTTAGCCACTGCTTTGATCTTGTATTCTGAGACTGGATATAGCCTTCTGAGTAAGGTGGTTTTTAACTTTCACCTCTTTTAGTCAAAATCATTTCCTTTGGTGGGATATTTTCTGCCCTACTGCCCAATCGTATAGATTTAATTTCCTCTGTAATGGAAGGCCCAGTGATTCTTAATCTCTCATTTTGGGCTTAGAATGTCCAGTGTCACTGCAGCAGTTAGTGAAGTGGGTGGATAAGAGTATATCCTTGTTTTACCAGTTAGCTGAACTGGCAGTCTCACCACATCTTGAGTACTCTAGTAGGGCTCCTGCCACATTTATGACATTTTTGAGAGGTATTCCTTCTTTTTACCTATATAAGGTTGCTGTGAAGTTACAGTCATTGATGTTCATCAATCTCTATTATTTAAGCATGTGAGAATGCTGCTTTTAATTCTCTGGTGTTTTCTCACCTTTTCTGATGTGCCTTCCCACCTGCTGTCAGGGAATATTATGATTCACATCACCCATATTTGTAGTGCACATAATGAAGAAGAACAAGATGTTTACCTGTCATTCTGATTCTTTAAATAGTCATCTGTGGTCTCACACAATCTACTCTCAGTCCTAAGTATGGCATACCTGTGTTATACTACTGTTCTGCTGAATTATTGAACTGAGTAATAGCTTCACCTTAAAGGTTGCACAGTAGGGGAGTGGGATTCCAAAGCTCTAGAAAGTTGTGAGAACAGAGCTCTGCTCAGGTATCAACACCCCACCCCCATGATAGCCCAAAACACGGGTTCCACAAGAGCCCACCAGCGATGCCAGTACCTCCATGCAAAAGTGGAGAATAATTAGCTTAAAACATGAGGCTGCCAGAGGGGGGCAACTTAGCATGATCTGACTACCAGCATATACAGGCTCACACAGGAAAAGAAACAGTAAAAATGTAAGTTAAAATGTGTTTTATTGAAATAGATCACTCATGCAAACAGTCGTTCAAGCACTCACACAAGGCTAACTGAAGGAAAGGAAGGAAAGTGGGATAGAGGATCTTGAGGGACTTGGCCAGTATTTACCATTCTGGAGAGAAATGGAGGAAGCAGCGATGTGGCTTAGGTAGAGACCTAAGGACAGTTTTCATTCAGGAATTGGACAGACAGAGTGCATTTGGATCAGTGAGAGACTACACTGAGCAGCCTAAAATCCAAGGTATTTGTACTCAAAAAGTGTTCCAAGGGTATGATTGTGATTCGCACTCCCAGCTAAGTAGACGATGGGAATAGCCATACATACAGTGAAATCTGGACAGAATCAATGGGTTTCATGTTTGAGTGACAAGGGGATAATGATTGTCATAATGGCTGACTGAAAGCTTAGTTGTAGGGCTCGCCAGCCAGTGCTGGGGGCCAGACCACACAGGGGCACTGGAGTTCTATGGAAATTTCTGCAGCAAAGCCCCATGGGTATCACATTTTGGGGAAAAGAGCCAATTTTGGGTGACAGAGGTATAAAATAAAAGCAGGACAAGGTGGTGGATAGATTGCCAGCGAGTCAGTAGACTGGAATGCTGATTTCACATATGTGTTTGTCATGACTTAAAATGGCAACAGAGACAAAGGAGGCACCCTGGAAAAGCGAAGTCTGAGTATTACACTGGTGTTAACTGGCAGAGCAAGCCTGAGGTGGGCTTGGCAATCCAGAGTCAGCAGTGATGGACTGTATATAGGTTTAGCTCTAACCCAAGCCAGAAAGGCATTTTTATCCTTCCCTTAACACAACCACACCTGTGGCCCTGGGCCAGGAAGGCTACCTGACCTGGGCCCTCCTCCTCCTCCTTTAGTGCACAGTCCACCCTTCTTGACTCTGGCTTTGCAGATTCTACCTCAGCTTGGCAGTCCCCAGTAGGGGACCCTAGGAAGCTCTTGGCTCTCTCCCAAAAATAAAGTCAGATAAGAGGCTGAGCCTTGGCAGCCTGGGCCAGTTCACCAAGGACTCTCAATTTAGCAATTTGGTGTCGCACTCAATAGATCGTGCCAGCGAGGCAGAACACCAGTATAATATAATGTAATATAATATGTGGAGCATCACATTAAAGATCCCTGTTGCTTTTAGGGATCAACCTAAAAGTGACTCACACTATGAATAGTCTCCTACATTTATAATTTCCATGGAGATATTAGCAATGGCTTCACCCTTACGCAATACCAACAAACCTGTTTTGTCTCCTGCTGCTTCTGTGTTCATTAAATGCTCCTTTAAGTCAGGGTGAGTTAGTAGTGTGTGCAAAATACATAGACTGAACCCAAAGAATACTGGGATGACAGAACTATAAAGCGATGGAGCCATAGCCATTTCCTGTTTAGTCTAGATCAGGGTGGAGTAATCTATATCACAGCCACTTATGGTTGTTACATTACAAAAGCAGTGATTTACGGTGGGCACCGTGGGCTATAAATCATGCTCATTTATTATGATGCCATTCCAGGCAGTCCTCATGCACACATATCCTTTTCTGGTATACCCAATGGCTAAATTCATGTCTTGGGTGACTTCTTAGGATCATTGGCTGCCATGGCCCTTAAGGGGCATCCAACAAGGATGTCATCATCAGAACATATAAAACTCAAATTCTCTCAGTGCCTGTATCCTTCCACATTACCTGTTTGCCATTTGGGACCGAGCCTGTAGCCCAATGGTTATGGTCTTTGGAATATAGAATTTCTCCAGTAACAATTTGGATTCCCAGAGGAACAATGAGATGAATGGGGAGTACAGTCCTTGCATTGATGTTAACCATGAACGACTGTAACTGATTGTATTGGGGGATAGATGTTGCTTTTACAAGGGTCCACTAGGCTTCAAATTGCACTTCCTCCTTCCTTAACTTAGGCCAAATTAACTCTCTAATTTCTTTTGGGATGTGCCCATTGTGGGTGTACCAAATCAGTTCCATGTTAATAGTGTGCATTTGAATGTAAGCCAAAGTTGTGGAAGTGTTCCAACTACTAAAATGAATTTCAGTTGCATGGATTAACAAATTCTTTTCCATAGCCAATTCCTAATTTAAAAGTAACAAAGTTACCATATACTGCATGTCAGATAAGGTCTGGGTGGACTGCCTTATGGGCTTGCCCGTATTGGCCACATCAGTAGTAATGTAGGACAGCTTATTAGCTAGCACTTGCACGTTGACATCTAATAAGGACATGCCTGCTCCCATTGGAGCGATCCAATCTGTCCAAGCCCTTTTTACTGTAGAGGGACTTAACAGGTCCGGACCACAGTTTTACCCATACTGCCCAGCCAGTTTCACTGGGGTGTAAAATAAGGTGTATATTCAGGCCATTGTGCAGAAATATTCAACTAATTGAGTCCTACTTGGATGTCCTTCAAGGAGATTGTGGGTTGTAATAACATTAACTCCTGAACGTCTGATTTTAACACATGAGAGTCTATGATGGGGGACTCTGCCTCCATCAGTGTGTGGCAACATCCTTAATTAATGAATCGATCACAGGAGCGATTGGATGTTTATGGCAAAATTGGAGGGCATACCTGCTTTCCTCATAAGTGAGGTTCAGGACAAGTATTCCCCTTGACTGGAACCAAATTGAATAGTCACTGGAATTACAAGCAGTCTGGTTCAGAGGAATGATCCAGCTAAGTGGACTGCGATGGACTAAATTGGTTTGCAGTATATTCTAGAATTGCTTTTGCCAATTTGCAACATGGAAAGTTTGATGTTTCCCCAAGGACAAGACCTTATTGACTTCAGTGGGAGCTGTGTGCCCTTCAGGAGTTCCAAGGAGAATGGAAAGGACAAAGGGATCTCCAACGTTCCAAGCTTCAGCCATAACGATCGCCACATCGCAGACTGGAGTGGGGATGTCCAAATAGAGACTATTGAATGTCAAGGCAGCCATGTTGAGCTGGCACTGGATGATGAAGTTCGGTGATTTTGCCTTTGGTCTTTCTTGACAAAAAATCTCCTCATTCTTGTTTTCAGGGTAGATACATTTTGCTATTGTACATGCTGTAGCCGATTTATGTTCTGCAAACTATTGTTGGATTTGCATGATCAAGTAAACATGTTTGGGATTGCTACTGTCAACTGCAGGGGAGATTTTACAGAGCAGGCCTTCTCCTGGGAGGTGCTATGGTTCTACTGTTGTACAGTTCCAGGAGTATTTCACCTGAAGAAGCCCGAGGAAAACTATCAGGGGGAGAAAAAATAAAATGGTTCTTACTGTGTCAGACGTTTGCGGAGCCATGATTGCCATCATTATGCTACAGACAAAAAGATTTAGTATTTGCAGTCTACAAATCTAAAATTACTAATGTTAACAAAACTGTGCATAAGAAGTAGAGAGGGCGCTAGGACACACCTCTTCAGAGTGGCTGCCAACCCATGAAGGAAATTAAGGTGGTTGCTTTGCTCTGTGGCTGCTCTACTAAAGAGGGGGTTGCCAAGTCTAGGAGCTTTCCTTTCCATTCCTTTGGAGCTGTCTGACTGTATGCTCCTGAAATTTCCAGCATGAGTGGCCATGCCCACTCATGGCTTGTAACCTTTGTAGCCAAATCAGAGGGGAGGCTGGTGTCAATCTCATAGGCCGCCTGAAGTGTCTTTCCCTGAAGAATGGTGGCTAACACAAATCTGTGGACTGCCTTAGCTCCTCTCAAGATCATCAGGGTGAAACTGTATTGATGGCCATTGAATATGAATGCAAGCTGGCACCAGTACAGCTTTGTGGCAGGACAACAGTATCCACATCTGCCTTGCTGTGATGCTTAGTGCCTACAGCTATGGCCATTAAGATTCTCCCTGCTGGAATGCATTCAAGGGGAGTGTGTGGTGTAATGTCACGGTATAGCAGTGTGAGTGCCTTCACCAGATTCTGTTGTTCAGAGCCTCAGCTCCTTGGGACCATCTTCTTGAAGAGGGCATGGAGGAATCGGGCTCTCTCTGCTAAGGACTCAAGGAAGTCCTGTGAGAAACTGAGGGTGCTTAACAAGGGTCTCAGAGAGGGGATGATAGTGACTGTTGGAAGCTTGGGAGTGGCTTCCATTCGCTGTATGTCCTCTTCTTCTGGGCTCTCACACATACTGGTGTTGTTCTGTGTCTTGTCTGTCTCTAAGGTGTTTCTTCTCATTCTTTAGCAAGCCTTTTCTGTGCTCTGAAAGCACAACACTTGGCTCTGCACTCATGGCTAGGTCTGGGTGCAAAACATTCTGAGCCATTCTGATGTCCACCAGCAGCTTGGTGGGAATTTCAGCCCCTGCAGTCCTGATGCCCACCATGACCATCGGTCTTCCCCACATGTCAGGCTCCAGGTGAGTCACAACACCTTGGAGAACATCATTGGACCTTGGGCGTCCCAAGCATGACATGCCTGGGTGTGTGTCTGATGGATATATGGATATGTGGCATTCACAGGCTGCAAGGCGATAGTTGACCTGCCAAACACCCTGGCAAGAGTGCTGATCAACAGATGCTTCAGGTGGAGCTGAGACATGTCAGCCCCTGCTTACTTAAGCAGCTCCCATAAATGTTTCCTAGCCTGATCCCCACCTCAGGTGGTCTTGCCCTCCTAGCTGCTGATGAGACCTGCTTCCCACTCACCTGAATTCTTGGTTGTCCTGGGAGACCAGAATAGCTGCTGTCACAGCTATGGCTGCTACCGGCAAAGGAGCCACCGCATTGGTCTCTCCAGTACCAACTGCTGCCGCTGGTGCATTTATCTCTCCGCTTCAGTTAACACAGGGGGCTGAATTACTGGAACTGCCTGCTTTATTGTATTGGCTGTGTGACCCATGGTTACTATAGATCACCATTTGGATGGATTCCCATGACTTGGGAACCTCAGTGTTCCAGATGCCCTTGGTGTTTTTGATTGCCCCGATCTCCTGGAGGAGATTGGGCACCTTCCTGATCTTATCTGGCCTATGTGAGCTCATTGGGGTTCACGGGACCTAATGCCATCTTGGTCAGAGTTAAAGCCTCCATAAAGGAGAGTTTTAAACTCCTCTGTCTTGAAGTTGAACATCTCTAGCTGCAGAGAGAAGTGGACCTTGTCGGCCAGGATAGCCAAAAGTGATGTAGTGATGTAGTTGTGTCTTGGGGCTTGCAGTTAAGCAACAAAAAGTGCTTTTGTGGTTTGTCCTGGCCACAAGATATGGATGATCTCTTCCATCCACTTGTAGATGTCCAAGACAACCAGATCACATGCTGCTACTGATGACTCTAGAGTGGGCAAGTCTGCAAGGGACATACATAGTTGTGTAAGCATGGTCAGGTCCTGCCCATTGTTGGTGGGATAGGTGTGGGCAACAGCATTTAGCCACTAGATGCCCATATCCTTGTTTAAGGGGTCTAATTGGTAGGCAATGGCCTCAGTGGCTCTCTAGGGGATGCTGTCTGCGCTCAGTCCAGGCAGTCAACCAGCATAGTGCAGCTGTTAAGGCACAGTCAACAAAAAGTCTGAGCTGTGTTCCTTATTTTATCTAGTAAGCAAACAAATCAGAAACAAATGAAGTACAGCAGAATTTCTAGCAACATTGAATGAACAAACAATATTATTCTAAATCAGAGTTCAGAAACACAGCAGGAGAAATGGTCAGTTAATCACCATCAAGTCCTGGAGGGGAATGGCCAGGCTTTTATAGCTTCACAGCTTAACCCAGCTGCTACCTAATTAACTACTGCTTTCTGTAAAATTGTTGAGATTTACGTACACTTTCCTTTTGATGTCTACGCTCAGCAAAAGTGGGCATAGGTCAGTTATCTTCTATGTCAGAAGGGGCAGGTCTCTCTGCTGGAGCTGGCACTGCCTCCTGTTCTGTCTCTGAGGTGTGTGGTGTTGTAACTTCCTCCTGTTCAGCAGGTTCCACTGTTTCAGTCTCTGAGTCAGAATCCCTTTCTGTGTCCCGACACACACAAATTGTTTTCACTTCCTGGACCTCCTCAGCATCATCAGATGCTTCAGCACAACATCTAGTCATGGATTGGGTCTGAACTGGGTAGAGCAGCATTGACTCTTCCCAGTTAGGATTTAAAGGAGTCTGAGGGTAAGCATCCTCCAGAAGAGTCTTCCAGAGAATGTACCAGGAAAGGAGGTGTGGACTTGGGACAAACCATGGAAATCACAGTCTCCCAGGTGGCTAACCTGTGGGTGATTTCTGCAAGCTTGCACTTGCAAGACTTGTAACTAACTTTCTCCTGATTGTTTTTCACCTGGTTGGCAAGAAACTGGGCAGCATACTGTGCCTTGGTGAGATCATTCTCTAGAGTGGTCACCTTAGCCCAGAGTGTCTCATTCTCAACAGAGGTACTATCATGCCCTATCTTGGAAACCCTGACAGTGAGGAGGAGGATTCCAAATCCAAGGCGGAAGCTTCCCCAGAGGCAGGAGCTTCCCCAGAAGCTTGCCCAGAAGAAGATAATAGACAACAACAGGGGCCTGAGCAAGGGGAACAAATAGATGAGATAACAGAAACACACTGCAAGAGAGATGCTGGCAGAGGGAGGTCCTGCACCGCTCAGAGCATTTAAGTAGCAAGCAAGCCCTACTGATGGAATACCTGTGTTGACAGCATTGATAGATAAAAGGGTTTCAGCTGGCCCTTCCTTCCAGGATCAGCAACTGGTTTCTTCAGTCATGTAACCCTACACTGTTCTCTTGCATCTGGACTACCTGGAAACTCTGCCCTTTTTTGACTAAGAATTGGACTTGCCCTTTAGATTTGTTTGCATCAGCTCTGTTTAGGACATTCTCAGGCTCTTGCTGTGTAAGTAAAAACTGTGCTGCTGTTCATGATTAACTGCCAGCTTAGTCCTGGACACAACAGACACTGTCTAATTTGGCACAGGCCTCCTGCGCAGTGACAGAAAAGGCCGATTTATCTGGCGTCAGCATTTGATTGTGAGCTTTTACAGTTTCCACTTCTTTGGCCAAATTATAAGATGTCCCAGAGAGATCCTCAATTAGGTTGCTGGCATCATGCATGGCCATCCAGAACCCCCATGCAGCCATGACATCTTTGGACAGGCCAAAGAGCGTCTTTTCCTTGCTTTTGGTGTGATACACCTCCTGCAGGGTATGGAAGGGGTCTTCCATGTTAAAAGACTTTTCTTTCCATGAGTTATCTCCTGTTTTGATAACCCATCTCTGTAATTTGTCCTTTTTGTTCTGGTTGTAGAACATCTTTGCCAGTTAAAAGGAATGCCAATTCAAAATTGCCAGTTGGAAAAATGAAGTGAGGGTGTGTTCTAACATGTTTGCGCATGCACAAACAGAAAACACAAACTACAAAACACAAAATGCCTTCCTCTGTCGGGGGATGATAGGAGTTTCAGCCCCACAGAAAAACGCAGCAGAAAAGCCAGAGCACAGCTAGCCAACAGCAGCAACCTTGTTCCCCAATAAGGCTACTCACACACAGGAATTTCTTCCAAAACAGGAGGCACTTTATCTTGCAGCAAAGTTCCGTTGTATACAAAACACAGGATAGACGAACAGAGGCTTACACCAGACACCAGGTTTGGTCAACAGACAGATATAGACTGGGGATTGCTTTCTATCTACAGCCAATCAGGTAAGGGTTTTGCATACCTCCCTTAACCTTCTGCACATGACCCCAGTTCCTTAGGCAGCCTGCAGTTACCCACAGCTGGGGCATGATGCAACACCTTTGCAGTGGGCTGATCATTTTCTCCAGGGTTCCCTGCCTGGAATCCCTGACATCCTCATCTTTTCCAATTGAATCGAGGATGCCCACATGCATTTCCACAAGCTCCACCAGTCAGGATATACCCGTGGACTGGAGATTTAGAGGTCCAGGCACTCAGGGACAGGGAGACTTCCTGAAGTCCATGGGAGAAAACTCTACTGCTCACCACACATGGCACTTATTCAGGGGAAAAATGAACCCTAAGAGGGAACCTGATGCTGTTTGGCCAAACAACAGGAGAAGTGGATTGGAGACCAAGCCTATCTGCTTTTCTGGATGGTGGGGCACCTACCTATCACCCAGAGAAAGCCTAATCTTGGGTCAGTCATGGCTGTACTCGATGTTGTGCACTGCCCAAATCAGTCACCAGCACACATGATGCACAGACCACAAGTCTTGAAGCAAGCTACCTTGTTGAGCTACCAAATACACAAGAGGAATTGGGGCTTCCTACCCACCTGAACAATTACAAAGGCCTGATTACAGTGGCATACAGTCCACAAAAAACAAGGATGTTTTTTGGGTGTGTGTGTTCCTAGCATGTCCTATCACTAACTCTTTGGATCCCACACTAATAGACCCAAGTTGGGGACTGATTCCCAGGGAAAGATTCGAGACTGAAGAGGAGAAAGCAGATTCCCAACCTAACAGTAGCCCTTTGGCTCAACCACACATGTTCCTAACAGGCTGGGATTCCTGCAGTTACCTATGTCTGCACTTCTTGAGCCATGTGTGTTGACTCATGGGACAAGAATGCAGGGTAGTGCCTGCATTATTCCACCAGTCTTGTTATTCCAAACCATAGGTGGCATGAGGGCCACCTGAGATGCCAGTACCTCCATGCAAAAGTGGAGAATAGTTAGCTCAAAACATGAGACTGCCAGAGGGTGGCAACTTAGCAAGATCTGACTACCAGCGTTTACAGGCTCACACAGGAAAAGAACCAGCCAAAGAATAAAAATGTAAGCTGAAATGTGTTTTATTGAAATAGATTCACTCACACAAGCAGTGGTTCAAGCACTCACTCACACAAGGCTAACTGAAGGAAAGGAAGGAAAGTGGGACAGAGGATCTTGAGGGACTTGGCCAGTATTTACCAGTCCAGAGAGAAGCAGATGAAGCAGTGATGTGGCTTAGGTAGAAACCTAAGGACCTAATTTGAGAATTGGATGGACAGAGTGGCATTTGGATCAGTGAGAGACTGCAGCCTAAAATCAGAAGTATTTGTACCCAAAAAATGTCCCAAGGGTGTGATTGTGACTTGCACACCCAGCTAAGTGGACAATGGGAGTAGCCACACAAACAATGAAATTTGGACAGAATTAATGGGTTTCATGTTTGAGTGACAAGGGGATAATGATTGTCATAGTAGCTGGATTTTGTGGGAGAAACAATAGGAAAATGTCCAGGTGCACAGAGACCAGGATTAAGTCAATCACAGTTTGGTGGGAAGCTTCGCTATTTCAATTCTGAGAGTACAGTTGGATATTTCACGTCTGTTGTATTTGGAGCAGCCATACTATTGTCCTGAATTGACTCAATCTTGTGCCTAGAGGTAGATGAAACTGATCTTCCTTGCCATGTCCTGTTTACAGTCAGGAATTTCCCTCTTCCAGCATGACCTTGCCATCACTTGGTGTCATTTATATCATAGCCAATTAATACGGTGCCAACTGAATATTATTTGCCAGTTAAACCATGCCAATCATGAAGGTGTGTGTGGGGCTGTAATAACCATGTTGAACCACTCAAAGAGCCACTGTTACAGGTAAATTTTTCCTTCCTCCATGCCAGTGTGTCCAGTCATGTTCTGCCTTCACCCAAAGGAAACTCACATCTTTTAGATGCCTTTCTCCTCTTCCTAAAAGGATATCTAGCCAGTTTTTGCCACCTCTTTATTTTGTACTCACACTGTCTGACTGAGACATGAGGATCAATATCTGTTCCTCAGTCCCAGAGTCACAGAGTTGGGAGAAATGCTAAGGGCCAACTAGTCCAGCCCCTTGCTAGTACAGAAATCCACTGGTGTGTAGAATCATAAGCTTTCAAATGCAGACAACCACATTTGTTAGGTTTGAATCAGATAATTGCCAGAGGAGATTAAACAAGAGATAGCTGTCTAGCTGATATTATGTGACCAAATCGTAATTGCTATGCTATAGCTGCTGAACATGGGAGTAATTCTAGCATTCATGCACAGTCTAGACTTTCTGGTATGTTCTTTGTTTTCTTGTGATGATTTGCTTTGGAATTGCAAGTCATATACTTTCTACTGGGCTGGATCCAGAAATGTTGGAGGCAAGCAGGAGTGCTGCAGATAGAGTGGGATATACATGTACAGTCTGGAGTAGCAATTCATAGATTATATCAAGTTAGTTTTTGGAGACAGAGTGAAGAACACCTTCCTTTGGCAAGTATTCACTTGGCCTCTTTACTTTCCACATGGTGCAGGAAGTACAAGGTTTCTGTACATTTGGCTTTTCATTTCAATGGTTTTGTTTTTGTTTTGCAAGGAGAGCCCTGTGGTGGTTGATGATAATTCTAAAGCAGATTGCTTGATGACAGCTTACTCAAACCAAACCCTTTTCAAATTGACATTTTATTTATGTTTTTAAGAGTTTACCAACTTCTGGTGAGAATTTGAAGCCTTTTACCCAAACACCTGCTAAAGACCAAAAGAGCCTTTTCTCAGACGAGGAAGATTCTGAAGTAAGTTCTTAACTCAATTGTATTCACAAATCCTGTGTGAATATGCCCTAGATGTCCCAAATGTTGTGTGTTTTACTATGTATCTGTGTATTTTTTTGTTTTTCTCTGGAGTTTGCAGTTATAATTTACTCAGCATCTAATTGTCTGAGCAGTTTTGATACTTGAAGTTTGAATGTGTGTGCGAAAAATAGCAAGGTTTTGGATGATGCCTTCCTGGAGCAGATGACCACACATTCAAAAAGGAGAGATGCAGTAGTAATGGGAGATTTCAACTAACCTGATATATATTGGCAGTCAAACTCTGCCAAGAGCACAAGGTCCAACAAGTTCCTCACTTGCCTTGCAGACAATTTTATTGACCAGAAGGTGGAAGAGGCAACAAAGAGATCAACTATTTTAGATGTGATCCTGACTAATAGGGATGACCTTATTAATGGGGTGGAAGTGGTGGGATCCCTAGGTGGGAGTGACCATGCTCTATTGGAAATTGTCATTCAGTGGGAAGGGGAAGCCAAGACATGCATTCTAGACTTTTAAAAAGCTGATTTCTGTAAACTTAAGGAATTACTGGCTGAAATTCTGTGGTCAAGAATACTGAAAGAGAAGGGAGCTGATGATGGATGGGAGTTTCTTAAAAGTAAGATACTGAAGGCACAATTGAAAACTGTGCCAATAAGGAAGAAAAATAGGAGGTGCTTAAAGAAACCACAATGCTTGACGAAAGAACTCTCAGCTGAGCTAAGTGTTAAAAGAAACATGTACAGGATATGAAGAATGGCAAAATCACCAAAGAGGAATTCAAACAAATAGCCAGGATATGTAGGGAGAAGGTCAGAAAAGCTAAAGCAAAGAATGAACCCAGCCTTGCCAGAGACATTAAAAACAATATAAAGGGCTTTTCTAGATATGTCTGTAACAAAAGGAAAAACAGGGAAACGATAGGGTTGCTGCATGGAGAAGATGGCCAAGTACTAACAGGGGGACGAGAAAACGCAGAACTACTCAACACTTTCTTTGCCTCAGTTTTCTCCCAAAAGGAAAGAAGCACTCAACCTGGGGAGTGGGGAGCAGGTGAGGAAAGGGAGGAAATGCAGTACAAAATAGGTAGAGAAGTAGTACAGGAGTACTTGGCTAAACTGGATGAATTTAAGTTTCCAGGGCCAGATAAATTACATCCAAGGATATTAAAATATCTGGCAAAAGTAGTTTCAGAATCACTGGCAATAATCTTTGAGAATTCTTGGAGAACAGAAGTCCCAGCAGACTGGAGGAAGGCAAATGTCATCCCCATCTTCAAAAAGGGAAAAAAAGAGGACCTAAATAATTATTGCCCAGTCAGCCTGACATCAATACCACGAAAGATCCTAGAGCAGATCATTAAACAGTCAGTTTGTAATTACTTAGAAACCAGTGCAATGATCACTAAAAGTCAACATGGGTTTCTCAAAAATAAGTCATGCCAGGCTAATCTTACCTCTTTTTATGTTAGAGTTACAGGCTTGATGGATGAGGGGAATGCTGTGGACGTAGCATATCCTGATTTCAGTAAGACTTTTCACAAAGTTCTCCATGACATTCTTCCAAAGAAGCTAGTAAAATGTGGGCTGTACAGTGCTACTGTTAGGTGGATTTGTTATTGGTTGATTGACCAAACTCAAAGGGTACTCACCAAGGGCTTTTTTTCCTGGAGAGAAGTAACTAGTGAGGTGCCGCAGGATTCTGTCCTGGGCCCAGTGCTGTTCAACATCTTCATCAATGACTTGGATGAAGGAGTAGAGGACATCCTGAACAAATTTGCAGATGACACCAAATTGGGAGGGGTTGCTAATACCCCAGAGGACAGGACTAAAATTCAAAATGACCTTGACAGATTGGATTGCTGGGCCAAAGCTAAGAAAATGAATTTCAACAGAGGGAAATGTAAGGTCCTACACTTAGGCAGAAAAAATGGAATGCACAAATATAGGATGGGGGACACATTGCTGGATAACAGCATGTGTGAAAGGGATCTAGAAGTCTTGGTGGACCACAAGCTGAACATGAGCAATGAGCAACATCAGTAGTGTGATGTGGCAGCCAAGAAAGCCAACACAATTCTTGGTTGCTTCATTAGGAGTATGGTGTCCAGATCAAGGGAAGTAATGGTACCTCTCTATTCTGCTTTGGTTAGATCTCACCTGGAATACTGTGTCCAGTTCTGGGCACCTCATTTTAAGAAGAATATTGACAAGCTGGAGCATGTCCAGAGGAAGGTGACCAAAATGGTGAAGGGTCTGGAAGCCATGCCCTATGAGGAGCGTCTTAGGGAGCTGGATATGTTTAATCTGCAGAAGAGAAGGTTAAGTGGGGATATGATAGCCATGTTTAAATATTTGAAGGGAAGTGATGTCAAGGAGAGAGTGGGCTTTTTTCCACTGCTCCAGAGACTAGGACAAGGAGCAATAGATTCAAACTACAGGAAAAGAGATTCCACTTAAACCTCAAGAAGAACTTCCTGATAGTCAGAGCTGTTTGTCAGAGGAATACACTGCCTCGGAGTGTGGTGGAATTTCCTTCTTTGGAAGTTTTTAAGCACGGCAGGATGCCCATCTGTCAGGAGTGCTTTGATGTGTGTTCCTGCATGGTAGGGGGTTGGACTGGATGGTTCCTGTGGTCTCTTCCAACTTTATGTTTCCCTGGTTCTGTGACTCTGTTATCAAACTCATGACTTGAGCTGTTAATAAACAGATTGCCTAAATTTGTTCATGGTTTGAAAGAAGTGTGAGAACTAATCAAGAACAAAATGGGATGTTTGGGAAGGCTTTGCTGCATGCAGCAAAGCATAACTTGGCTTGTGAGAATCACAAAAGCATATCTCCTCTCAGCTTAAATCCCTGCTGTTCTGAGTAGGAAATAAAAGTAAAACAATTATTTTCCCAAGCCTTTGCTGCTCATCTTCACATCAAAACTTTTCTGAGTGGTCAGTAGAGTATTATCTCTAAATCAAGAGGAGGAGGTAGTTTGGGCCGAGGAGAAGAGATGCCCTTTTTTCTGTCTAAGTTCTTCAGGGTTCAACATTGTTCCGAGACAGAAATTACCTGTTAGGCCTTATGGTTGCTTCTACCTAACATAAGCCCCCTCTCCTGACAGATAAAGTCAACTCATGCGCTTAGTATCTACGCCAGAATACCTAAAAATTTGAAGGATTGGCATGTGAACCATTTGTCCAATATTATCATTTGACTATCAAATAGAGACTGTTATGCTTCCCTACTATTTTTCTGCAAAAATAAAGGGTAACTCAGAAATACCCTTCCTAGTCCACTATTGGGTGCTGCAAGTGGATATTGAAGGAATGAAATTGGTAGATGCATTTCTAAATTGATGAATGTAACTTTTTTTTATTCAACAGGATTTGTTTTCTTCTGATCAGTTCATAAAAGTAAATAGCTCATCTTTAT
Source organism: Ctenosaura bakeri (assembly GCA_948474755.1). Taxonomy (NCBI): domain Eukaryota; kingdom Metazoa; phylum Chordata; class Lepidosauria; order Squamata; family Iguanidae; genus Ctenosaura; species Ctenosaura bakeri. The sequence continues at coordinate 18,608 of CAOLHI010002972.1, forward strand.
CATCAAGCAAAGTGACAGCAAGAACACCTCTGTCTTTATTTGATGAGGAGGACGAAGAGGTAGGTAATGATGGATAATAGGTAGTACTCATTCTTAGTAGAGTATGCCATTTCATGACATAATGCCAAACTGATGAATGCACATCTCCTTCCACTTTTACTGTCAGTTGTTCGCTCTGGGCAATATCAAGTGTCTCTTGTTTTATATGTCATTCATACCTCTTTGTAGGAATGTTAGCTGCCTTGAAAGTTGGGATAAAAAATTAATGTTAACATTGAAATTTGGATTAAGTTGGAGCAAAAACTAGATTCAGAGACTGATGATAATACTGCATGCATTAGAGCCCCTTTCAGTAATATTAATTGTTAATAGGGAGACAGTAGCCTTTTGTGTTATTAGCAAATGGAAGAAATAAAGACTAGGGCAGGAGACGGCAGCAAAATAGATAACAGAAGCTGTGGCATCTTGGTCTTTGACCAAGGGTGTTGTTAGTGTATTCCAATCTGGAACATCTAGCACAATGCTCCTTGCAGCAGAAGAGTTCTGGGGGAAGAACAATGGGGTGCAGTCCCAGGTGCAGGCAGTAAGGGGGTCCAATGTCTGGTGAATTCAGTGCCTCCTGACTCCCCCAGAAAAGTCCCCCTGAAGAGGGAAGAAGGGATTGGCTGCAAGGAACCCAGGTAAAATAAGGTGACTCTAACAGCTGTCATGAAGTCAAGCCTGTTTCCTACCCTAACTCCCACTTCTCTTAACTCACCCTCTCTTCAGTGACACTGCTGGGAATCTCTTTGAGTTATGCTGTAAGGAAAGGAGGAGATGAGGTTTGGGTGGTGGTAGGTGAAGCTTCCTTTGGAAAAATAAAACCATTTGTCCTCAGAGAAGTAGCTATGTTATTGCTTTGCAGCATAAAAGGGAAAAAGGGATCATGGTAGAAAATAATGTAGCAGCACCTTTAAAACTAATTGATTTTTATTTTTGTATGAAAGTTTGTGAATATCAGATGCAGTGAACTTATATCCATGAAAGCTCATGTTAAATATAAATCAATCTTCATGATGGTGCTAGATTCCATTTTTCTCCCTCTCGCTTCTTTATTTTCATTCATCCAGCATCTTTTCTTCCTTACAAAATGGTAAGTCCAGCAGAGATTTTAAAGTGTTGGGTGGAACTATCATTATTCAAAGCTCATATTGCTGATTTCTGTTTAGGTCATCAATTGTTTTAAAAGTGCAGGGATATTATTTCAGTGTTTCTCCCAGTGGTTTAGTATATGTGTGTGACTTTTTTTCAAACACTGGAAAAGCTGTCATTTCCTTTGAGCCTGAAACTTAAAATATGGTTCAGAAGTGAAGAAGTGCATTGAGAGCTACAGGTTCTCAAGAAATGTTCAAAAGTTGAGGATTCTTGTGGGCTACCACAGCCTATTGGTGGCTGCTAGTCACAATAGCTAATTTTTTGCTCAGAAAAAAAGAGAAGCCTTTCTCTCTACTCCCCCTTGCCAATTCTTGCTCACAATGCAGCACAACACAGCTTCTTTTTGACACTTCTGTTCTTCATTCTCCCTTTCCACACTTCGTTCCTTCAATCTCTTCCCCAAAAGAGGCTGGTGCAGGAGGCCTCCCCATCTCAACAAAGGGAGTCATGCTCTGAGAGACTGCCTCAGACTGCAAGCATGAGTCTCTAAGCACAGAAGCAAGCAAAGACCATCAACCTTCCCATTGCTTCTTGGAACACCACTTTACTTCCCTGGCTGGTCAGAGCTTGACTCGCCTCCCCCCCCATCTTCCTCATACACTGTGCGCTGAAAAGGAAATTCTGTGGGAGAACAAGTAACTTGCCCTTCTCCTGAAAAGCCCCCCCATGTGCCTTCCCTTTCTGACATCAACCTTTCCAACCAGTCTGGTGCCTGGATCCAACCCCATCCTCTCCTTTCCCTCAGGCACCTTGGAATGGCTTTCCTTCTCAGCCTTCACAGAGCCTCTTCAAGCTTAGAAAGATCAGGGAATGGGTAAAAGCTGGAATGGAATCGATCAGGTTGGAACAAGATCTTTTTAAGAGAAATAGCTGCCAAAAGTATTGGCATGTTTTGGAGATTCTTGCAAAAAATATTTTAAAATAGAAATAGATAAAAAAAATTATACTTTTGCTTGGTTCAGGCCTCAAAGGGTTAATAAAAGTATAAAGAGCACGGAATCCCAACTTCTGATTAGACCATTCCCACCATGTTCACCTAGCCACACAAAAGTAGAAGAGAGTAACAAGCAATAAAAGTCACACAGGAACTACCTTCTAGAACCAACCTTGGGCACAATATCCGTATTCCACAGAGAAGTTTGTAACTGTATTCTGCAACTGGAACACCCACTTCTGAAATATTTACACTCACCAAATTCCCCAGCCAGCCAGAACTCCATGAGAGCTATGGGGAAAAGTAAAAAAATGCCACAGGAACCAGTTTCTGGTAGCTATTCCAAGCACAACATTTTGAAAGGGTAAAAATTCAGGGTAAAAATTAAGGGGAGAGAAGAATAGAGATGTCATTTGGGGGTGTCTACTACAGACCCCCAAACCAGATTGAGGACTTAGATGAAGCCTTCCTAAAACAGATGACCACACATTCAGAAAAAAGAGATTGTAGTAATAGTGGGAGATTTCAACTATCCTGATATTTGTTGGAACTCAAATTCTGCCAAGAATATCAAGTCCGACAAATTCCTCACTTGGCTTCCAGACAATTTCATTGTCCAGAGGGTGAAAGAGGCAACAGGGGATCAGCTATTTTGGACCTGATCCTAACCAACAATGATGAGCTGTGACCGTGTTCTCCTGGAGTTTTTATATCATGTGAAGGGGAAACCAAGCATAGTCACATTCGCATTCTAGACTATAAGACAGCTGATTTCAGTAGACTTCCAGAAATATTAGGTGCCATCCCATGGTCAAGCATACTAAAAGAGAAAGAACTTTATTATGGCTGGGAGTTTCTTAAAAGTAAGATTGAAGGCACAGTTTCAAGCAATTCCATTGAGGAGGAAAGTGGGAAGTGTATAAAGAAACAAGGATGGATGTCTTCAACTGAGTTAAGATTTAAAGGGGCCGTTACAAGAAATGGAAAAGGGGGGAAATAATTAAAGAGGAATTCAAACAAATAGCCAGCATGTATAGGGAAAAAGTCACTAGGGTAGTCTTCCATCTCAACAAGGAAGGAGAAACACTTCTTGACCCTCCTTAAGCTCACCCTCCAGATCTGGGACTGGTGCATTTGCAGGGGCATATTCCTGTTGGCTATGCACCTGCCAGGTTTAGACTGTCTTCCCAGATGATTTCAGCAACGGTACCTTTTCCTCTCATGAGAGGGACTCAGCCCTTCTTCAACATCTCATCTCTCACTGAGAGGCACCCGGAATAGACTCCTTCTCATTCCCAGCTAGTGCCCAGTGAGCTTGTTTCTGAGCAGGGGCCATCAAACCAGGGACTCTCTAGAAGATGCATTTCTTTTCACATGGGATAGACTTCTGCTGTATGCTTTTCCTCTCCTCACCAATGTCATCACAAAGATGGAGGAGGATAATGCAAATGCCATTCTCTCTATCCCTCTATCCCGTGGTAGCCTCGCCCACCATAGTTTCTCAGCCTCCTCAGGCTCTCAGGCAGAAACTTTCATCATTTTCCAAGATGCTTGGATCTCTTCTCTATACATCACGGCAGGATACGTAGCCACCCTTGGCAAGTCCACCTTCTTCAGAGATTTCAGATGGCATTTGGAAGATTATTTCTACTGCTCACAAGCTGTTGACAGAACACTACTATGCATCCAAATGGTCCTTCTTTAAAAATGAGGATGTTTCTACAGACATGTTCTTCCCTTCCTTATGTCTCTGTAAGATATCTCACACTCTTCCTTCAGAGTCTATTGGGCAGCAGTCTCTGCTCTAAGTTGCGAGAGTCTTGCTCTTGGTCAGTGCACCCAAACATAAATACTTTTTTGAAGGGTTACATGCACCTTCATCCAACTGACTGGTGGCTGCAGCCCATGTGAAGCCTTTGATTAGTCCTCTCTAAGTTTATGGCATGCCCTTTTGGACCTATGGTATCCTGCAATCTGTACCAGCTCTCCTGGAAGGCAGCCTTTCTCATTGGCATCACTTCTGCTCCTAGAGCCAGTTTGCTACCAGTGTTGAGGGTCCTTGTACTTATGCATTCATAGCAACAAGGTAGTCCTCTCTGTGTACATCTTGTTCCTCATGAAAATTATTTCTGCCTGCTATCTCAACTAGCTTCTGGATCTTCTGACCTTCATGCAGTCTTCTGACCTGGAGCATACCATCTACACTTCAGACATTAGAAGGGCACTGTTATTCTGTGTCACTCAAACAAAACAGCTGCAGAAGACTCCTTGTCTGTTTGTGCCTGTGACACACATATGAAAGGAAAATGATCTTGACCCAGCATCTCTTCCATTGGGTAGATGATATCCATCTGGCCTACTTTCTTTCTGGAAACCATTTCAATAAGGGGTTAAAGCTTATTCAACTTGAGCAATGGCCACCTTGTCAGAATAACTTAGAAGGATTCTTTTCCCAGAACACAGCTATGCAATTGCAGCCACTTGTGCTCCTGTGTCATCACAGACTGCATGCTGGGTCCTGAACTAGTGCAACTTTTGATAGGGTGGTTCTATCACTGGTCATAGAATCATATAGTAGAATCATAGAGTTGGAATGGGGCTTGTGGACCATCAAGTCTACCCCCTACTCAGTGCAGAAGCTCCAGCTAAAGCATCCTGAGCAGGTAGCTGTCCAGCCTGTTTTTAAAGATGTCCAGAGAAGGAGACCCCACCACCTTTCAAGGCAATTGGGTCCATTGCCAAGCCACTTTTATTGTCTAGAGGTTCCTTCTAATATTCATCAGAAACTGCTGTCCTCTAACTCAAAACCATTTGACCTGGCTCTAAATTCAGGGACAGCACAGAACAGGCCTGTCCCCTGCTCTCTTTGATAGCCCTTCAGGTATTTAAAGAGTGCAGTCATGTTGCCTTTCAGTCTTTCTAACAGTTCCAGTGAGGAGGAAAAGTGGGAGGTGTCTAATGAATCCAGGGTGCCTGTCTAAAGAAATTTCAGTGGAGCTAAGATTTAAAAGGGCCATGTACAAGAAATAGAAAAGGGGAGGAATCAATAAAGAGGAATTCAAACCAATAGCCAGCAAGTGTAGGGAGAAAGTCAGAAAAGCTAAAAAACAGAATGAGCTCAGACTTGCTAGAGAAGTTAAAAAGAATAAGAGGATTTATTGTTGTTGTTATGACTGTAGCAAGAACAAAGAAATGATAGGGCTTCTGCATAGAGAAGATGGTGAAATGCTAACGGGACAGAGAAAAGGCAGAACTACTCAATGTCTTCTTGCCTCAGTCTTCTTCCAAAAGAAAAACAATGCTCTGCCCAGGGAAAAGAGAGCAGATGATGTGGTAGGGGAAATGCAGCATAACATAGGTAAAGAGGTTTATTACAGGAATACCTGACTACTGTAAATGAGTTAAAGTCTCCAGAGCCAGATGAACTACATCCAAGGGTATTAAAAAAAAAAACTGGCAGAAGTAGTTTCAGAACTATTGGCAATAATCTACTTCCAGGAGAATGCGAGAAGTCCCAGCAGACAGGAAGAGGGCAAATATTGTCCCCATCTTCAGAAAGGGAAAAAAAGGGGACCCAAGCAATTACCACACAGTCAGCTTGACATCAATGTATAGCAGATCATTAAACAGACAGTCTCTGAGCACTAAAAGTCAACATGGGTTTCTCGAAAACAAAAATGCAAAATTAAAACCAGCAATTGGTCAGAAGAAGCCAATGAGGCAAGTCTGTGTGTTAATACATATAAAGTAAAATTAAATGACATATGTACCAATATTAACAATATAGAAATGAATTTACTTTGTTGTTAACAACTATACTGCACAACTACTAACAACTGTAAACACTAAAAGAACTGAATAAACTATGCTAAGATTTGTAGTAACAATATCCAGAGCAGAAGTAATGGTACAAAGGTTTTTAATATCAGCAAATACTGTAAACAAAACTATGAAGGAATCCTGTAATTCTGCAGAGAATCCAATGTACTATAGGGAAGGCTTATAAGATATGTATCAAAAACTCCAACCGATTCACAATGATCCATAAATTTCCAGTGGTAGATGAAATTTCTTGGGTTGCTGATTTTGAAAAGTATTAGGTCCAATTGTATTCATGCAGTGATAAACAAAAATTCTTAAATAGCTGGTAGCTAGAGATTCCACCCAAATATAATGGCCAGGCATCTGAAGAAAAGAAGATGCTCTTAGCTGCTGAAGTCATTTTGTCCTGTTCTGGCTTTAAAATCTAATTTTAATTTTAATCTTTAAGTTGTTAAACTTGACAGTATAGTCTTCCAATCTAGACCAAGTGTCTTTCACCAATTTCTTTTGACATTGGGGAGGAAGGTAGACATTTTCTGTATTTTCCGGTGTACAAGACGATCTTTTAATCCCCGAAAAACTTTGCAAAAGTCAGGTGTCGTCTTGTACGCCGGGTATGGTGGGGAGGCGCGGTGGCCGCCGAGCTTACCGGGCCCGCAGCGCTCCCCCCCCCGGGGAGAGGAGCCGTTGCCGCCGAGCTTCCTGGGCCCACGGCGCTCCCCCCCCCGCCCGGGGAGAGGCGTGGTGGCATGGAAATAGCTGGAAATTGTGGAAATAATGGCTATGAAGATATGTGAAAAAAATTCATTAAACCATGGGAGGTAGCGTTTGCCACCAATATTCTCCGCAGGCTGTCACCACCCCAACCACAACTTTAACACTGAAAGCTTTATGGCATATTGGAACTGTCTTAATCTGCCAATAATGAAGGTATTATAAAAGCTCCCTATGAAATGATGTTTAGGTTTAATGACAGGAGGCTTTGGCAACAACTCTATAACCTCCAGGAGAACATGCATGCACACACACACACACACACAGAATCTCAATCTCTTTCTCTCCCTCTCTCTCTCTCTCTCTCACACACACACACACACACACACATATACAGAGGCAAAAATTGGCACTGGCAAATCTTATTTTGTAATCTAACAAGCCTAATAAGGCATATTAGAACTCATGGTTATTTGTACTGTTCTTCAATCTGATTCTTATTATAAGAAACAATTACTTTGGCTTCCAGCTTATATTTGTAATAGCTTGCATAGAAGTTTGTTTGGATGCAGTTCAGCAGCATGTAAATTCACAAAATGGATGTATTTTGCCATGGAATTTCATCACACACACCCACAGTTACGTTTTCTGAGGGAACAAGGATAGCTCAGTTGAGTGGTAGATGATATATCATCATCTTTGTTTTCTTGGTCCCTCATCTACATAGGACCTGCCTCCAGCTTACCAGTGATCACAAAAAATCCCAAATAAGTATACACACAAGTCCTTCTCTAATTCTTTGTGAGTTTCTCCCTACCATCCTAGTATTCTGCCCATGTGATGAAAGCCTCATAAAATCTCTGTAAACTAGCCTCCCAAAATCCAGGTGCTGTGCCTGTATGCTTTGATTTGGTTTTAATGCATAAGGTAGAGGGGTGGGGTGGCATTCCATACCACAGATTATGTCAGAGTGACCCTGGAGGATTAGTGGGTGAATGTTGTGTTTGTCTGTCACCCCCCTAAATAGACCATCCTACTTTTTCCTTTCTTGAGCAGTGCTTTGGAGAAATCATGTATACAAAAAGCTGACAGTCACTCTAATGACAGCACTACCACGCTGGAGTTTATGCAAATACTGTGATAATTGATTTCAGTGGATTTATAATAGCTGTGTATTCAGTAACACAGTACAAATCAAATAGATGTCAGACAAGTCAGGCTGAGAGCTGTGCCCAGAAAAACACGCCTCTTTCATTCACCTGGCCCGCCCTTCTAGCTCCATTACTTTACCTCCTTCACATGTGCAAGATCTGAGAGGCAGAGAAGGAGGTAAAGTAATAGGATACAAGGGCGGGCCAGACGGGTGTAAGAGGCATGTTTGGAGACAGGGAGGGCTGGGCAGGCAGGGAGAGCTGACCAATCCAAGCAGGCTTTGTATACAACAACCAGCCCAGTCAAAACCCCATCATGTTTGATGACAAACAGCCTTATATTTATAAGTGACAGTTTTCCTGCTAAGTACCTTCTTTTCATAAGCATTTGAATTAAAATTACCATATTGAAATCAAATCTGATGTTTTTTTAATTTTTATTTGGTGTGCATTGGAAGAGGGGTAGTCTTATACAGCGAGTATATCCCAAACTCTATATTTTAACTGGAAAAGTTGGGGGTCGTCTTATATGCCGGAAAATACGGGTATTACAAGTAACCAAGCACAATCCAATTTAATTAACAAAGCACTCAGCCAAAGGGTCAAGAGTGATGTGGATAGATTTCATGTTAGTGGGAATTAGGGATACCAAACCACCTTTTGGACTGCCCCCTTTACAACTAGAATTTGTTCCAGGGAGTAGGCTTTGTAGCCTTTTAAGGCTAAGTTTTTCCGATTACGTGTCTCTTGCAGCAAAATTATATCATGCCTGTTAGTAAAGTCCAAAAAGGATGGACCTGCCATGTTCCTCTTCTACCTTGAGATGCTCCATGAAAGAAACTTCAGTTGTGTGCTTGGATACTTAATCCCTTGTCAGGAGCTTAAAGTTGGACTTTGGTGCTTTTCCTGTTTGTGGAACTACTCTCGGATATTAATAGATTCTGTGGGATTCCCCAGGTTATCTTCCAAATGTTCAATAGCCTCTATAGATGGATTCAGATTACTAACATTCAAGTTCACAGGACATATTATGTTGAGCTATTTGCTCATTAAGTTTGTTTGTTTCCTTCTGTAGCAGTCCATTTTCTGCATCATCTAAGTATCTCATGTCTGTCCAAGTCAAATATTTAGTTACTCCAAGGACTACATCAGTTGAAATAGAGAGTAACTTCCTCATATTATTTTCTTGTTCATAGTTATTTAATACTAAATTTATTTCTGCAATGTCCTCTCAGTTAGGACAGATCTCTTTATTCTAGGGGATTTACAAATTTTCTTCTATCTGACTTCATGTCCAGATAGTCATCTCGTGTTATGACAGGTTCCTCTGCTGTCTGATGTCTCACTTCCTTAAAGGTGGGGTGCCCATCCTTTATCTGTAGACTTAACAAATAATTTTCAGAGTTTCAAGTCTTAGTATTATTTCATTTTGTGCTATTTGTGATAATACACAAAAGGAATCTAATAACATTCTCTTCTCTATTAGCAGTGGTGGTTTATCCTCCAAAGTTGATACTTGAGTTTGGTGCTCCAGCTGAGAAACTATTTCCTGACCAAATAGCTTCCAGTCTTTGTTAAGAGTAGTAATTTGTTTAGTGGCATTAAAAGCGAATAAATCCTCCAAATTGCTGTCAGCCCAGACTAAACAGTCATTTATACATGGTATACAATGTACTAATGGCTGAGGAGGTGCTACATTCACAAAGAATCTTGATGTAAAAATACCTCTATTAGCAAGTACCTCTTTACACTTAAAAACTAGTCTTGTTATGTCCCATCCGTTAAAGGTAAACAACACACATGCACAAACATTATTATAATATAGATGTTCCATTTGTAGGATATCATCAGTAGTAAGTAGACCTGGACAAGTCCCGTTCAGAATCTCTAAAAGATGTAATTTGCACTCAATTTGTACAAGATGAGCAGTGGGTTGGAGGTAATTAGACAGCATCAGCTTTTGGCAATTTAATACTGAGCACCATTTTTTATTTTCTGTCAGCCTCTCTTGGGGCAGTTTGGGGCACAAAATTACATAGTCCAATGGATCTTGTTTATCCAGAATCCAAACATGTCTTGGGAAATGTGAGGGAGAGCAGTGTGTAGGGGCAATTTCCTTTTCCATGTGAGAATTTGGGAATTCATCATTACTCCCCTTTACGAAAATTTTCTTCCTACTCTGAATTGGTTTCTTTGACTATATTTTCTGGTTTGAATTACTATCTAATAGCTTAAATAGTTCATCAAAAATAATTTTACTGTACTGCGGGAACTTTGAATTTTTTATGTTTTTATACTTCACCCTTTTTCTTTGACCCTTTTTCTTAGAAGTCCTCTTTAAATCCATTTTGTTCCCCTACATTGATTTATTTGTTTGTTTTATGCAGAGTCTTTATTAGAGAGGACTTTATTATTCACATTTATCAGTCTCTCATCTTTTAGACATGAGTTAATCTTTACTTGCATTTCCACTGAAGTGTTGTTACACTCCATTGAGTAAGTTTAATTAATGCTATGTCTCCTGTTATTGTAAAAAGCCATCCATCAATTGACAAAATTTCTCCTTTTATCAGTTCCTTCTGGGAAAGCTACTCATTTTTATTTATTTCCTATTCTAGATTAGTTGGTTTCTTTTATTCATTTAATTCATCAACTTGTTCTAGCATTAACTCATCTAGTTGCTTTAGCTGAGCATTCTCAAGAGGTTTTTATCTGTCTTTGGAGGAGTAAATTCTCTGCCAAAGCTATCTCAAGAGCAAGATTATTAGGAGAAGGGTCCATGTTAACAGACTCAAGTCTTCTTTAGTAACTAATGACCATTCTAAAATTAGATTTGGGTCCTAGGTTGTTTCTTGCTTCACTTTCTTCTTTGCATTCCTTTCTTTTGGTTTGAGAGTAAAACTGTCTAATTTTCATTTGTTTACATTGTTTATGTAGAGTCAATTCAAGAGATGACACCATTCCCTGGATCTTATAATTGCTACTGGTAAAAACCATATTTGTAGCTACTTATACTAGCGACCTGTTCCACAATAGATAGAAACTCAGCATCTTACTGTCTCCTTAATTGTCGTTTGGTTATTACAGTCCCACTCAGCTCCTCCAATTTAGCAAAACACATGTTTCTATTTTCTCCTTATTTGTAGTATGCGACTTCCTTCGTCTTCTTCTGTCTCCCAGAAGATTATACCACACTGAAGATATGAGCTATATCCCAGTAAAAATAGAGCTAGAAAGTGAGATAAGGATTGGCAGCAATTTTGTAAGAAGCAGCAAGTTTGTAAAAACACAACTACTGATAGGTGTTTCTTGGATGCAGTTCTTGCAGTTCTTGCTTTTGTAAATTGCTCCATGGGACTTTAGTACAATATACTTCAAACTCCATCCTCTGCAGTAGTGGTTTCTGAATTACTTCAACCCTGACAGACAACCAACAGAAGATACTTGCCATACCTCCTTTAGTCCGCAAGTCTCTCCTATGATGGTCTCTCCTATGATGGATAGCCTTCTAGAATCTCCTCTTGGTCATGCCCTTCAGTCCTCCCCAACTGTCTGTGATTGTGATGACTGATGCTTTGCCAACATGCTAGGATGCCCACTATGGTGTTACAACTGTACAGGGCAATTGTTCTGTTCGCAAGAGGAACTTCCATGTCAATGTGTTTGAACTATTGGCTGTTGTCAAAGCATTCTGAGCTTTTGAGAGGCTGCTGCAGATAACTTCAGACAACAACAACTACTGTTACATCAGTCACCAAGGGTGCATGCATACTACCACATTGCTTGAACTTGCCACACAACTTTGGATTTAGTGGATGGATTTGGTGCATCATTCTGTAGTCATTCACTTGGCAGGCATGGACAATGTACTCATGAATTCATACAGTCAGAGCATAGTTCAACAACATGAACTCTCTCTCCCCAGTTATTCAAGAAGTTAATATCTGCATGAGGCACTCCTCATATCGATCTGTTTGCAGTAGCTGTCAACAAGAACTGCAAACTGTTTTGCTTCAGAGCAGGAAAGGACCAAGCCCTTCAGGGGATGCTTTTGTCTTTGAATGGAGTGATTGTCTCCTAAACCTCTTTCTCCCATTTCCTCTTTTGGGGAAGGCGATAGCCAAGCTCAGCAGAAATGGGTCAGATGCCATCTTGATTGCCCTATTTTGGCTGCAGCTATCCTGGTTCAGCTTGCTACTCTGGATGTCATCACATCCTCTTCACTTGTTGGCCAGATATTCTCACGCACTCAAATGACCTGCACCAGGACCTTCCACTGCTACAGTTGTCATCATGGAATATAACCCACTGAACTCACCTAGACTGAATCCTGTCCTGCAGCCATCATATAAGGACTCTACCAAGACATCATACCTATATATGTGGAGACATTTTTGTTAATTTGGTTCATCCAGGTCTGAGCTAAGTTCTCCTACCAGTCTTTCCATGGTTCTCGATTTTTTGTTGACAATGAAGGAACAAGGTCTAGTTTTCAGTTAAGGTCTACCTTGATGTCCTTGTGTCACACCAAACTGTTGTTCTGGAATCTTTTTCACCATTCTTGTGGTGAAGATGTTCCTGGAAGGCTTGGCCCACTTTTATCCTGCTGTTTTGCTTCGTATGATACTGGGATCACTTTCTTTAGTTTTATCTCAGCTGATGCATCACCTTTTTGAGCTCCTGGCCACCATAGACAAATGCGTCATGACTCTCAAAGTCATTTTTCTTGTAACTATCACTTAGGCATGCCAATTGAGAGAACTCATGACTCTGCACTGTGATGAACCTTTTCTAATTTTCAACCATGATAAAGTTGTGATGAGACTGGATGTAACTTTTCTGCCTAAAGTAGTGTCTTCGTTCCACTTTAACCAGAAGACAGTGTGACCATTGTTTTATCGACTGCTATCTACTCCTTTGGAGAGGTCCCTGCACTCACTTGATGCCCAGTGTGCACTCACTTTTTAGGTACAATTCACATAATTTTTCAAACGGTTTAACCATTTACTTGTCTGCTGTGGGGCCACAAAAAACTACAGGTGCCATCCCACTGCCTTTCTAAGTGGGTGATTGAGATCATCTGCTTTACCTACAAGCTTATGCACCTTTGAGATTTCATGCACTCTCCACAGGAACCATGACATCATCTGCTGCACATGGTACATGGAGTCTTGTTATGTGAACTGTGCAAGGCTGCGTGCTGGTCTCAGCCTTGAACTTTCATTCAGGATTACAGAGTGGGCTGCAGGGTTTGAGAGGATGCCCAATTTGGGCATGGTGTCTTGTCCTCTGTTTTCTAGTAACCTAATCCTCCATCCTTTGATAAGACATTCATTGTGAGAGGCACAGAGACCACAAAGAAGAAGGAGAGGTTATGGTTCTTCAAGTGGTCATCTGTGCCCTCACACAAACTATTCTACCTTCCCTCTTTTTAGGTCCCTGAGTTTTTTTGGTGGAAACTGAGGAAGTGGTAGTTTGTTGTGCTAGGACATGTGCAGTACACAGGGGTCAGGGTGTCCATGAAGCTCCTCAGCTCTGAAACATTCTAACAGGGTCTCAGCTCTGGAACATTCTAACAGGGTCTCAGCACCAAATGCAAAAATCTACTGTTTGAAGAACCACAGTTACAGGTAAGCAACTGTCCTTCTCCCCAAGCAGCAAAGATTTATACAATCAGGTCTTGATATGGGGCTTAAACAACTGTCCGCTGCCAAACAGCAGCACTAGCATCCATTTTATACTTGTCAAACATGTGCTTTCTTTCATCCTATCCACACATTTTCTTCCTGGGATCTCCACCGGATGTTCAAAGCTCTAGCCTAGTCATAGAATCATGGAATCATAGAAATTCAGAGTTGGAAGAGACCACACAGGCCATCCAGTCCAACCCCCTGCCATGCAGGAACACCCTCAAATCAATCCCGACAGATGGCCATCAAGCCTCTGCTTAAAAACCTCCAAGGAAGGAGACTCCACTACACTCCGAGGCAGCAGATTCCACTGCCGGACAGCCCTGACTGTCAGGAAGTTCTTCCTGAGGTTCAGGTGGAATCTCCTTTCCTGCAGCTTGAATCCATTGCTCCTTGTCCTGGTCTCTGGAGCAGCAGAAAGTCTCCCTTTAAAACACTTAGAACTATACCACTCAGAATTTTTTCTGTCAAGACCCTGTTTTTGGTTGCAGTTACTTCAATCAGAAGATTTTCAAAACTCATGGCTGTGTCCATTGACCTGTTGGGCTGTACATTTCACATGGACACCATTTCCCTATGGCTAAACCCAAATTTCCTACCCAAGAAGAGACTGTACTTCAATATCTCACAATCCACAATACTCTTTTCTTTCCTCTTCTTCCAACATACCCTTTGGAAAAAATAATGGCACAAACTAGACATTAGAAGAACTCTAAAGCACACCAATGGCGTAGCAATACATTCAGAAAATCAGTGGCCCTTTTTGTCTTCTTTCTTCCAACCTACTTGAGAATGAAGGTCTTTTTGGCCACACCTCCTAGATGGATTAAAGCATGCATGTTTTTGGCATATAAGACTTTAGGTTTTCTAAAAGCTCACAAAGTACAGCCTGCTCAACTAGATCACCATCCACAACTGCTGCCTTTTCTACCAGTGCACTTCTAGAGAAAATCTACTGAGCACATGGGTAGCCCCATCCATGTTCAGTAAACATGATTAGACAAATTTGCTTTGTCCAGGGTCTCCTTCAGTAGCAGGAGTCTGCAACTGGTCATACCACATTAAAACAGTTTTTGCCACTTCCCACCTGGATACTTGCTTGAATAGATCCCATTCCTTGATGGCTCCTTCTCCAACGACTCTGAATGGCACATTGCAGGACTTACAATGAAGATCAATTCTGCCAAGGTGAAGGAGCCAACCAGCCCCACTTAGGAGCAAAAACTTAATTCTTTTCTTGATATGAAGAGTCTTTCCTATACTTTTCTGTGTCTTGGCTTATGAAGCAACTGAAGCAGGCTGAGATAAAGACCAAAATAAAGTTCAGTTTAACATCAGCCTATCCTGGGTGGCAACAGGAGTTAACTCATTCATGGATTGCTCCTTCTACTTGGCAGGAATGGACTTACATTGTAAGTCCTCCAATGTGCTTCTCTCTCTCTGTCATCTCAACCAACACAACTATATATGTAAAGTTCAATAAAAGAACATTTTTACTGTCTTCTTGCTCAGCTATTTTTATTATTATTTTATTTCATAATTTTTACTGAAAATAATTTTGTCACAGAGGGAAAGGGATGTTAAAAAATTATATGTACTGGTGTCAAATAGGTATGCTACTGCTTTGTGGTCTTTGTGTAGAAAAATCAACTGTTTGAAGAGCCACAGTTACAGGTAAGTCTCAAATGGCTTCTGTGCTTGTGTAAATTAATTTAGTGTAAATCACTAAATTAGATCTGTGAGATGCGTACTAGACAATACACATAAAGGAAGGGGATGGATGAAAAACAGCATTTAACACCCTACTGTGTTGCTTTACATAGGCAAGAACTTGCTTTATCTGACCACACAGATGACCACTCAAAGTATTTACAGTTACTGGCTAGGAGCCCATCTTTCAATTCTGTTTTACTTTATAACTTGGATGAATATTTTTCTGTTTCTATGACTTGGTTAATGCAGTTGAGGATCCAAGAAATGGAGGAGCTATTTTTTCTTTTACTGTAGATCAGTTTCTTTTCTTTATGTCCTTTAGGAACTCTTTGGTTCTACACCTAAGATGCAAGAATCAAGACCACATCAGGAGAAAGCAAGAAGTTTACTGTTCAGCAGTGATGAGGAGGTACTGTCTACAAAAGTTGGTAAAGAGTGTCTGACTTTTTTACTCTCCAGCTGTTTGAAACAGATGCCCTTTAATATAGAGCCTTTACATTCTCAGGCTTAATTCAATGTTTACACATAATACTCCTTTCTTGTGTTCTTTGTAAGAACCAACAATAGTACAAGTAGCAGTAGTGGCAAGGTTTTCATCTGAGTTTTCAGAAATAATCCATTGTCACATTAGGAATAGCAGCTCCTCCTGATAACAAGTTGTGATAGTAGAACACAAAGAGTCCTGCCTAGTTGTTGCTGGAGACAACAAATATTTAAATTTAGATTTAAGTATTCAAATATTTATTTATTTATTTATTTATTTATTTATTTATTTATTTAAGGCTTCTGGTGACTAGGATTCAAATCCCCACTCAGAGGTGGACAAGTCACATTCTCTCAGTTTTAAAGGAAAGCAAAGGTAAACCCCCTCTTAAAAAAATCTTGCCAAGAAAACCCTCTGATGGGTTCAACTGAGGGCCACTGTAAGTCAGAAGTGACTTGAAGACACACAACGACAAGGTGCTGCTGATAGGGGGAAATTCTTTCAAGGCTTCATGTCTTTGCCCTTTGACTTATGATGGGATTCTGGTTCTATCTGAGGTTAATGTTGGTCACAATCTAGTGATGGCTAGCTAGATTGCAAACCAGAAAGCATTGTGCTTGACAGGGGCAGGGGGACTCCTCCTGTCAAGCCAGTGGACTGTCCAGTACGTGGGGAGACCATAGGATCTCTAGACCAGCTGGATTGGGATCTGCAAATCATGTGCTCAGAAACTGAGCAGCTGCTGCAGTCCCAAGGCTGAGGGCTTAATTGCACGGAGTGTATGTGAGTGTTTCTTCTCCCTGCCCCATGGATATTACATTAACCTTTTACTGGACCTCTTAGTTAGAAGAAACTTTGATTTTAATTCTCTGTTTGAATAAGAAAGACAAAAAACCTCCATTTGCAACTATTAAGACTGCTTTCCTATTGTTAATATGCCTTCTCAGGAGAGGGAGAATTTAAAGAGACATTACTTCATTAAGATCACCAATGGAGAGACATTAACTATTTCAGCCCCCCCCTTTTTTTTTTTTGCTTCTTCTTTAGATTTACAAGGGATAAATTCAGTATGATTATAACTAATTTTTTGAAAGAGCCTTTTTTGTTGTTGATCTGTACCTGTAGACCTCAGTTTATAACTTTTGGAAGATTGGTTCTTGGAAGATTGGATAATATTACCCATGGATTAATGGCAGAACACAAAATGAAAATTTTTTTTAATGGAAGTGGTTGACTGATTTCTTAAAAAAACAGTGAAGTCTGTAGACTATAGGCTTTGATAGTTAAAATTAAGATTACTATATGAGAAGCATAAAAGTAGATATAGAAATTGTATTGTTTTAAAATGCTTTTATGTAGATCATTATTATATTTCAATTATTTATCATTACCAAAAAGAAATTTAGAGTAAGGTAATTATGAACTTGAGGAAATAAATACTGTATTTGCTGGTGTATAAGACTCACTTTTCTTCCTGAAAAATATGGTTTGAAAATGGAGTGCATCTTATACACTGATGTGTCTTATACACTGGCAAATAGTATTTGCCAATGTATAAATGAGGTGCATCTTAGACACGGGTGCATCTTATATGACAGCAAATACAATAAGTAAATAATTAAAATGGCAAATGATAAGCAACAGTCAATAATTGTGCAATAAAATGAATGACTTACTAGTTAGGTGTTAACATTTAAGTCATATGATCTGTTTGCAACAATGGTGGGAACTAGTTTTAGCTATATTTTCTTAGTATTTGTTTTAGTTATGTCTAGATTAGGATGTTTGTAGGTTGCATTTTTTGTTGTTGCTTTATTGTTTTGTATGTTTAGATTGTCTTGTTTTATTTTTTTTCCTCTTAGTTCTATTTCCTCAAAAAATAAAGAAAAAAAGAAAACTGACTTATGGCAACCCTAAGGCAACCCTTTCTTGGGGGGAGTGTTTGTCAAGATTTGTTGCCTTTGCCTTTATCTGAGGCTGAGAGAATGTGACTTGCCTGAGGTCACCTAGTGGGTTTCCATGACCTATAGGGGTTTCAAACCCTGGTCCCCAAAGTCATAGTTTAGGTATGCACACACACCTGCCACTATGTCCCTTTCAACAGGAGCATGGCAGCAGGGGGGATGTGTGCACCCAAACTGCTCCATTGTTTGCAAATGAGGGAGCAGTTTGGGCATGTATGCATGCTTGCCGCCGTGTCCCTTGGCACCCGCATCCCCTGCTACATCATCCTTGATGAAAAGGATAAAGCAGCAGGCAAGTTTGCACACCCAAACTGCTTCCTTGTTAGCAAATGAAGGAGCAGTTTTGGCACCTGCACTCTCTGCTGAATTCCTGTTGCTCTCACTGTTGTTGGTGCCCAGCTTTGTGGACCCCTGTGAAGTCTCTGCAGACCCCAGGTTAAGAACCACTGACTTAGAACAAGTTCACACGTCCTAATGAGGTTTAAAAGAATACATTGTGGAGGAGGGGTAAAGGCACTGCATACAGAGTATGATGAAATGCTAACAGGAGACAGAAAGAGGGCAAAACTGTTCAACACTTTCTTTGCCTTAGTTTTCTCCTGAAAGGAAAACTACTTTAACTGGGAAGAACAGAACAGATGTAAGGGGACAGCAACCTATATCTAGTAAAAGAATACTCTAGTGACTGCTTTTAAGTGGGTTGGGTTTTTGTTTTGTTTTTGTCTGTGTTCAGAGCCTGAGGAATAACAAAGAAACAGGAGGGGTGAAGAAGGAGAGTTACTAACACAGGACAGGAAGAAGGCAGAACTTATATGTTATCTATGTTATCTCAGTGTTCTCCCAAAAGAAAACTGTACAACCTGTTGCAAATAGAATATACAGTTTTATAGTAAGAGAACTGCAGTTTAGAATACATAAAGAATATAGATAGTCTCGGTGAATTCAAGTATCCAGGGCAGGACTTCATCCAAGGTACAAAAGAATTTTCAGGCATAGTCTCACAGCTTTGTCATAATCCTTAAGAATTCTTGGGAAACCAGAGCAAACTGGAAGAGGCTGAATGTTGACCCTTGTTCAAAAAGTAGGAAGAAAGAAGACCCAAGCAATTACTGATGAGTCAGCTTGACAGGTAGAAAGGAAGAATGAAATTAACAAATATGGGGTGGGTGATACCTAGCTTGTTAACAGTACAGATGAAAAGGATCTAGGGTGTCTTAATAGACCACAAGTAAAATATGAGTGAACAGAGAGGTGTGACAGCCAAAAAAACAAAACAAAAAACCCCAATGTAATTCTCAGCTGTATCAACAGAAGTACAGGAGTTATGTTTTTTCTTCATGGTCTCTGTGCCTCACATATTTGAGTCTTGCTGCTGCTCATGAACACAAGGACAAAATTCTGAAAAGCTTTGGTGGAAACTTTACCACCTCCTCTCTTCTTTTCATAATTCTGTATGCCAAAGCTACTTCTCCCTCACTTCTTTGTATCCACCATTACTTTCACATTGCTTTGATAGTTCTTACCATAGCTGAGTAGTAACTTTTCTAGTTCTAAATCACTTACTCTTAGTTGTTGTAGTTTTAAAAAGAAAAAAAAAACTCCCAAGTGTTATAATTTTAATGTTCTGAGTCTTCCATTTTTTTCCCCTCATAACTTTGGTTGGGAGTTACATGGTTTTTGCATGACTTCTGAGGCACTTTATAAGTGTTTCATTTGTGACTGTAAAATAGATACCCACTTCTGGTATTTATTTTTTTGTGGCAGGGTGGTGGTGGCGGCTTCTAGTATACTCCTCCTTGATCTGCAGGAATTATATGCAAGGGCCAAAAAAAAAAGTAGGCTTCCTTGTCTCCATCTTCATTTGTGGAAACAGTCCTTGAAAGCAGCTGTGGTAGAAGCTAAAAATTGCCCACTACATTCTGCCGTGTCTTCAATCTGTAAAAGTTTCTCATTATGCAAACTCTTATCAACACCCATAACTTTGTCCACCGTTGCAGCCATAGTGCCTTCATCTAGCATTGTGTTAGCTCTGCCATCAAACTGCCATCAAACAATGTCCCTGCTTCAGCATTGATTTCATCAATACCATTACCACTGGAGGACAGTGCCCCCTTTGCTTTTTCCAACTCTGGGTGGTTCCCTGAAGTTATATTCTAAGAAAGAGACAGTCCAAAGAAGATTTCCTTTGATACTGGGACTTTGATGAAAAATAAGAAGAAAGACAGGACAAATGGGGATGACAAAGAAAGCCATTCCCACTATTGGATGCAGCTGTAACTGCCCTACATGTTACTGCTGTTAAGGATCTCACCACAATATCACAGGCTCCTTTCACAGTTGGATGATACAAAAAAGAGGCCAGTATATATCCAAGCACCCATAGAAGCACCATGGACCTAATCTTAGGACTGAAGACCTCTGCTCTGTCAAACTGATTCCTGCTACCTTCAGAACCACTTATGACAGAAAAATTATTTTGACAGAGTTCCACATATCATAACCTTGCAAAACAGCACTTGCAGCCACATTCTTGCTGTGACTGCTCACCACTTTGCTGAAATAATTCCCTTAGAAACTGTTCCTTTTCACAGGCTTTCCTTCCTTGGCATTGAGGAATTGTACCCACCTGCTTGCTGCAGTGGCTCACCACTGTACTGAAACTAGTCCCTTAGAAACTGTTCCCTTGTCAGAGGCTTATCTTCCTTGGCGTTGGGTAGTTACAGTCCTACCACTGTCCATAGTCACTACTTCATCAGTTATTGGAATCATCACATCTGCTGCTTCAGACTATTTCAGCACACTTCTGTTCACTATCTCTGTGGTACCAGGAACAAACCTATAACCTGTTTCAGTGACATGGTGTTCTGGATGCTTGTTGTCCGTTGTGTAATGGAGACTACAGTTCTGATTTTTTCTCACCTTGATTGCTGTCTCTGCTTATGTTCTCTCCCACTGAGGATATGATGTGTGTCTCATTAATGAAAAACTTGAAACATTATATGGAGTTGGTGTTCTGCATGGCAAAATCACTTGAACTGGAAGTGAAAACTCAATCAGCTACACCTCTGGACTCAGTTTTTTGGTTCTACACAATATAGTACCTGCTGTGTTTCCTCTACTTCCTGCTTTGGTAGACCATGTAAACCAGTCTTGGCTGAAGTCCTCATCCACCAAACTCGGTACAGAAATAGCCCAAGCTACAGCGCATTGTAGAGGATCAGCCTTGCGGTTAACAGTGCATGCAGTGCCGTCTTTAAATCCTCCAGCTAACATCCAGAGATGACAGTAGGCATTTCTGGCTATCACATCTATCTGGGCTGTCATTTGGAGTCTCAGACCCAGAAGCATCCCCCAAGTTGTGAACAGTAGTCTTTCAGGGGGAGTGTGCCCATCCAGGACTGGTTGACACACCTTCAACAGGACCCTTGCCAATAAGAACCTCAGTCTTGTCTGGATTCAGCTTCAGTTTATTTTTGTTTGTCCACTTTATAATTGTCTTGCTCTTAACTGTGAGCAAGATGCAGAAGTCCAGAATCCAAAGCCATGTCAATTAGCAACCATTGTAGGGAGGAAGAGATAGCCAGTGTCAAACAATCCAGGGACAAGAAGTCCATAACTCAGAATCAGGATTCCATGGAGCAGCTATGGTCGATTCTTTAAACACTCCAAGCTTCATAAATCCATTGGCAGCAACTTGAGAAGCTGAGCACAGAAAAAGGAGTACTGAGGTTAATCTCAGTGAGGTAGCTGTTGTTCATAACTGCCTTTTATAGGTGGCATGTTCAGCTTATGCCCAGATCTCAGGTAGAATTTAAAAAGAGCATTCTGCAGCTGTGCTTTCGCCAGCACCTTGATTGCAGCCTCTCACTTAAACGTGAGGAATGGTCTGGGACAAACTCCTGAGCCTTCGTCTTTCTCTAGGACTGGGAGACCTCCAGCTCTTCATCGTGCTTTGAATCTAACCTAGTTTGCCAAATGGAAGGGGGCTTGGCTGGCTGTCAGGAATCTGCTGTGACTCCTTCATTGGTAAATCTGTGTTATCTTCTGCTGAAGAACTTGGGGTGGGGATGACAGTTCTCACTTCCAGGTGTTCATTCAGAGGAAACACACAATCCTTAGCTGAGGCTATTTTTTAAATCATGGAGGCATATATTTGGATGTCATTGGCATATTGACAGCACCCACCCGTGCCTCTGGATGATCTCTCCCAGTGGTTTCAGAGTAGGGGAAAGAATGACACCTTGTGGCATTTCATTTAAGAGCTGTCCCCAAGCACCACCATCAGGAATTTATTTGGGATATAGGACTGGAATCACTGAAGCACTGTGCTCCCAATTCCCAAATCAACTGGCATCCCAGAATCATGCTATGGCTAATGGTAAGGAATGCCACTCTGAGAGATCCAAAGCACCAGCAGGGACACAGTGGTCTCAACTCTGCATTCGGGTCTGAAGCTGGTTTGAAATGAGACTGAGCAATTTGTATCATCCAAGACTACTTGGGATTAAAGTTAAATGCCCTTTCAATCACTCTGCCTAGAAAAGGAAGATTTGGTACTGGTCAATAACTGTTAAAAGCCTAAGGAGAGATTTTTGTTAGAAGCAGTTGTACTGGATGGAAAACTTTCCTACCTAAGAAATGCATTAATAATATATTGTAATTGAAATCTGATTTCATCTTCTCCATGGGTAACCAAGCTAAAAAGGACAGGGATGAAGAAGACAAGCTGTCTTGCTCATCCTAACATACAATATCTGTGGTACCCACAAACTGAAAGTGATCCAATATAACCTTACTCATGGAGTCAGCTTCCACTATAATGAAGGCATCAGAGTCAACTTTTATCCAAGAAAATTTATCTGTTATCATTAGAAGCATCACAGGAAACTGCTGAAGGCTTTAAGGCTGGATTCAAGGCAGACATTGCCTAAGTTAGATCCTTCACCACCCTGAATAATTCAGCTGGATATGAATTTGCACATGAATTTGCACACACAATACATACAGAAACAAAGTCTTTCTTTGCTGCACATACCACCATCTTATTAGTAATGAATATGTTCTCTGTAATGTGCCTTGTAAGATATCAGTAAGGTTTTCTACCATCTGCACTCCAGTCATCATACTTCCCATTTCAGTTCCCTGAGGTTGTCTTTATACAAAAGTGTCATGGTCTGCTTCCAGAGCATGGACTCTGACTCAGTCTGAAACAGAGGGCATGCCAGAGGCTGAGAGAGGGGGCATGCCAGAACCTGCTGTACAGAGAGATTACAGTGCCAGAAACAGAACAGGGGATGCTACCAGCTCCAACAGAGAGTCTTGCTTCTTCAGATATAGAAAAACACTTACCTATACCCAGTTTTGCAGCATGCAGGCAGCAAAGAGAGACCCAGCATCACTCTCTCAAGATTTATAACCAGCAACAATCAATCAAGTCACAGCTATGCTAGGCTTCAGACCTATTTAGCTGACAGCCTTCCGCCCCAGGAGTTGTCAGAGCTTATCTGACCTTCTACCTTGCTCAATGCTTGGATCAATCTTGGACACTCCCTTGCCATGGAATCCTGTCAGACTTCGTTTATGTTAGATTTTGTTTATGACTCCATGCATACTGCCTGGAAGAAAGTAATGAGCTGAGAGTTATTCTTTTTTTATCAGCTGTATGTCAAGGATGTTTACATCTGTGAAGAGATCAATAACTAAAATCATGGAAGCCAGGTTGAGAGCATTTGGATAAAAATTAAGGGGAGAGAGAAACAATATACAAGACAACCTCTAACCAGTGAATGACAAAAATTAAACTATATGAGCCATACTGCTGAAGAGGATGAATGATTAAGCCATATAAATATATAGATATATAAACATAAAATGAACAACACTTATATATACATCAATAAATATATAGTATAACAATAGTCAATAGTGATAACAGACACAGGCTTCACAGATACTTGTTGAGGACCATATATAGTTGTGAGCATATGTTAATAGATACAACCTTCACAGATGCTTATTGGAAGTATGTAGTTGTGAGCATATAATAATGGATACAGGTTTCACAGATACTTAATGAGAACGATACATAATTGCAAAGAATATAAAAATACCAAGTGCCAATACAAATAAACAAATAAAACCCAAAACCAGAAAGCTTCTCTTCTACAATTCACATCCTTGTGTCCTTGTGTTTAGAACTTCTATTTGGGATGATGTTTCAGCTATCATCTACAACCCTGCAAGGATTTAATTTAAAGATCTCATGATCTGACCTTCCATACTGCTAGCAAAGACATTTTTCTCGGTCTTTGTGAAGTGCAAGTCATCTGCAGCTAGTAGTCTTCTATCCAAGAAGTAAATACCATTGTCCCAGAACCCAAACCTTTCCCACCTACACCATCTACATAAACAGTAATTTGCTTTTAGTATCTTCCTGTCCCAGTGTAGTCTTCTCTTCTTCACTGGTAGAATTGGTGATAAAACCACCTGCACCTCAAAACCTTTTGATTTCCTGCCCAAAACTTCATATCCAAGGTCACCTTCTCTGAGGTGTTCTTTGCAGTGTGGTGGGTGCCTACATGACTGAGAAGAATGGGATACTGATGTTACCCTGCTTGCTGGGGGCTCCCTTAGGGGGCTTCCCGATGTCTGTCAAAATTGTCTCTTGTGGGGAAAATTAGCTCTGAGCACTGCTTTAGCAATGCAAAGAAGGCAGGGTAATTAAGGATCTTTAACCCAGTGTTTACAGGGTCAGGGTCAGTCAGAAATCACACACAAAGGTTCAGATTTAAGTATTTTATTGACATAGATGTTAAAATCCATACAATCACTCAGCTGCACTCACTCCAACAAGCATACAAGACTAGAGAAATTTAAAAAGAGTTGAAAATTAAGAGAGAGAGAGATAAGAGTTTTGGAATAATACTGTACCAATCCAGAAGTCTTCAGCTGGGAGAAAATGATCTCAGCCAAGCCTTTTGAGGCCGGGGGAGCTTACCAGCTTCATGGTTTATGGATCTGGGAGAACTCCAAACTCCAAAATGGAGAAGGGAAAGGGCCTAGTTATAGGGTTGACCCATGTCCTGGGGAACAGATGGCTGCAATTTTATGTAGATGTATTTCAGCTTTGTAGTTCAAAGAAAATACAGCCAAACATCCTTGTAGTTTCCTGCAAGATGAGTATCTCATCCGGGGATGCATACCTCAAGGTGTCACATTCCAGGCTGTTTGCGTTGTTTATTTGCTCCCAGAGACTTATTGTCTTCTGATCCCTGCTGAAAATCCATTCAAGTGGCCATTGAGCCATTTGCAAGATTTACCCAGGATGTGTGACAGAAAACAGGCTACTCTTTTGGTCTATCTCCATAGCTCTACTGCCTACGTGTCCATCCAGTATATCTCTATGGCTCACTATGTTTGATATAAAATAGTTAGGATCCTCAAGACATAGTTTTTAGGTGGGTTAGGGGGCTTACACTGATCTCTGTTATTGATGAGTTTTGGCAGGTTGTCAGTGACATCTTGGATACATGTGCCAGAAAGGGAGCACACTTCTCAGTTTGCCTTATCAGGCTGGCACACGTGTTCCTCTGTACTCCTGAGCAATAATTCCTTTGTCACTGGCACCTTTCCTGTTGCAGTTCATGGTTACTCCTTCCTTGGCATGTAGTGTCCCTTGTTGCTGGTTTCCTATTTGAGCATCTGCGTTTAATGTAGATACAGAAAGTGATTTCTTAGCTGGAGCAATTCTAAATCCCTTCTGTATGGTCTGCTCCTGACAGTGTGTGTTCTCTGGTGTGTTTCTTCACAGTTACAGGCCTCTTTATTGTCCTTGGCAGTTTCTTCCTGTTGGTTTTATAGAATCAATTTGCCCTGTGTTCTTTTCAGGAAGTCCTCGTTTTCTCTCATGTGTTCAAGGTTCTCAATTTGTAGATATCCCTGTGTAGTCTGACCTTTTCTTTCAAAAGAACTACCAGTTTACTCTTGCTGCAGAGGTACTTGGAGAGGTTTTCTGGCAAGAAGATGAACATTGCACATACACTTCGGCAAACAGCTGTGGATTCTTCTGCCTCCATCACTGCAGTTATCTCCCATTCCTCCCTGTAGTATCTATATGGGATATAACTACATGCATTGCTGGCTTCAATACTTGCTGTCTCTGCAAACACAGCTTCATCTTTGCTCATAGCTACTTTAGCAAAGGCTGCAGGAAAAGATATGTAGATGAGCTGCTACTCTCTCAAAGCTTCACCTCCTGGTCCACTGGCTCAAAAGCTTGTTGCCTCTCCAAACCCGACTTCCTCTTCACTCACAGTGACTTCGGTAAAGGCTACTGGGAAAGATGAGCTGCTGCTCTCCTAAAGCTTTGCTTCCTCTCTCCTTCGCAGTGGCTCAATTATTGGCAAAACCATTCAAGCTGTTAGCTTCTGTGAACGTTAGATTACCTACTATACAGACAGTGTTCTTGAGAGTGCAAGAAGATCTGTGCAAGAAGATCCAGAGAGTGGTGTGCCCTTTGTTCAGACTAGGCATACTTTATTACTTTTTTTTTTTTTTTGGTAAATAACGATATATCAGACTAAGAAAAATATAACAGTACAGTACAAATGAAGAAATAGACAGTACATAACAAAACTAGAAGCCTCTAACTACAGGTAATAAAAGAAAAAGACAACAAATAACTAAAAATTGGTTCCTGCCCTTTTTGCCAACAGCCTGTATTAATGAAGTAGTTACACTTATTAATCCTTAAACTTATGCTAGAAATTAGTGTTTGCTGCCAATCACTTTTATCATCGTAGAATCATAGAAATATAGAGTTGGAAGAGACCACACAGGCCATCCAGTCCAACCCCCTGCCATGCAGGTACACCCTCAAAGCACTCCCGACAGATAGCCATCCAGCCTCTGCTTAAAAACCTCCAAGGAAGGAGACTCCACTAGACTCCGAGGTAGCAGATTCCACTGCCGGACAGCCCTGACTGTCAGGAAGTTCTTCCTGAGGTTCAGGTGGAATCTCCTTTCCTGCAGCTTGAATCCATTGCTCCTTGTCCTGGTCTCTGGAGCAGCAGAAAACAAGCCCTCTCCTTCCTCTACATGGCATCCCTTCAAATATTTAAACATGGCTATCATGTCCCCTCTTAACCTTCTCTTCTGCAGACTAAACATACCCAGTTCTCTAAGTCTATCCTCATAGGGCATGGCTTCCAGGCCTCTCACCATTTTGGTTAATAATGATGATGATGATGATGTTATATAAACAATATTCATATACATAATCCATACAGAAAACATATCATCATTCTACAAATGATGTAATTCACTTCTTCTTATTTCTTATTGTAAACTACTTTTTCTGTTTAGCAAATGTAATTATTTGTTTACTTCCTCTTATCTTTTTTAGGTTTATTCTATGTATTATTAAGGATACCTCTATAAATACAGTACATTTCGAACACATATATGCATTTTTCCCTTACTTTACGATTTTGTTTGACGACTCACACTTATGTTTTTTTTCACCTTTCCCTGTTTAATCAGGGTATTCAGTACTACTGATGATCAGCTGCTGTGAATTTCAATAATGATTTTAACCTTAATAAGTTTACATTATTATAATATCGTCATATCTTCTTTTTAGGTATCTGGTTATTGATTCCCACTCTGTTTCATATATCTCCTTTTTTTCTTCCTTAAGTGATTTTGATAATTTATCACAGTTTTTAATCTCGTTAAGCATCATGATCCATTCCTCAGGATCTGGAATTTGACTTCTCCAATATTTTGTGTAGATGATTCTTGTGGAGGTGATCATAAATAATATTATTTTCCATCTGTTTTTCACGGTTAGTTGTTCTACTTTTGGAATAATGTTCAGTAAATAGGGTTCAGGGGAGAGTGGTATATTGATCTCCAACATATCCAACATAATTTTATTGATACTCTTCCAAAAATTTTTTGCTGTTGTACACATCCACGAAAACTTTGTTTTATTTTTTAGTTCATCTTCTTTTGCGGTTAAATTTTTGGTTAATATTACCAACTTTTCCTGATTGATTTTGAACCCAGCAGCTTGTCCAAAGTCTCTCAGGATCTGAGTAAGATTATCTAACGAGCCAAGTGGATTTTCCAGAATTAAAACAAAGTCATCCATGTAAGCTTGAAGTTTGAAAGTCATATCTTTAATCTTTAGCCCGTTTATATTATTATCATTCCTTATCTCATTACTCAGTATTTCAATAATGATTAAAAAAAAAAGTGGTGGAAGTGGATGGCCTTGTCTAGTTCCTCTTCCAACTCTGCATGATTTTGTTGATGATTATTTGACCTGCTTGATCAGAATCCGTTTAAGGAAGTTACTTCCAACATTCATCTTCCCGAGGACTTGAGACATAAATTGCCATGAAACATTGTTGAATGCTTTTTCTGCATCCAAAAATATTAGTCTCAATTTCTTATCCTGATGGCGTTTGTAATATTGTATGATGTTTATAATAATTCTGACATTTTCTTTTAATTGAAAGCCAGGTAAG
Organism: Ctenosaura bakeri; assembly: GCA_948474755.1. NCBI lineage: Eukaryota > Metazoa > Chordata > Lepidosauria > Squamata > Iguanidae > Ctenosaura > Ctenosaura bakeri. The sequence continues at coordinate 46,806 of CAOLHI010002972.1, forward strand.
AAACCTGACTTTCATGTATCCAATCAATAAGAATCTTCTTTAATCTTTCTGCCAAAATTGATGTAAATAATTTGTAATCTTGATTTAACAGAGAGATTGGTCTATAATTTTGAAGTTTTGTTAAATCTTTCCCTTCTTCAGGAATTAAAGAGGCATTGACAGTATTTCAGGTTTGAGGATTCTCTTCACTTAAAATCTGGTTTAAAGTTTCATGTAGTGGCAATATAAGTTCCTTTTCAGTGGTTTGGTAAAAGGCAGCCATGAACCCATCTGGTCCAGGAGATTTCCCTGATTTTGCCCCTTTAATAGCCTCCAAAATCTCCATTATTTTTACCAGTCAGTTGAGAGAGCTTCTTTGTTCTTCAGTTAACTGTGGGATATTTATATTCTGTAAATAATTCTCTGTTTTTATCAGTTAGAGATCTGTTTGTTGGTCCTCTGCATGGAACTGTAAGAAATAATGAAAAATGACTTGTTTAATTTTCTCTTATTGCGTAATCATTTCCTCTCCTATTTTTATTTCAGTGATGATCCTTTTTTCCTTTCCCTTCCTTAATTTATGTACTAGCCATTTACTCAGCTTATTGAAGGATTCAAACTGCATTTGTTTAAGGAATCTAATCTTCTTTTCTACTTGTGATTCCAACGTTGCTGTATGTTGATTTTGCAGTATTTTGATTTCGGTCAGCATCTTAGTGTTAGCAGGGAATTTCTTAAGCTATTCTTCTCTTTTCTTTATTTCTGATAAGATTTAATTTTCTTGTTTTGGCTTTCTCAATTCCAATTCCTGCTGTATGATTATTCCCCATATAAAGGCCTTAGCAGCATCCCAAACAATATTTATTGTAGTTCCTTTGTTCATATTCTCCTGAAAATATAAGTTTAATTGTTTCTTTATTGTTTGACCTATTTTTTCCTTTCTTAAGATATTATCTTTGATGTAATCGAGAAATAAATGCATTTAAAAAAAAAATATTATCTTTGAGTTTCCAGATATATTCTGACATAGCATTTTTCAATGAGATGAAAACCAAGCTATGGTCAGAGACAGTTTGTGGAAGGATTTCTGTTTGTTTGTTTTTTCACTGTTTTCAATAATGTTTTGAAAACAAAAAACATATCAATTCTACACTATGGTATATGTTTGTGTGAATAGTAAGTAAAATCCTTTTTGTTGTCTTTTTTTGATCTTCAGATATCTTTCAAACCATATTCAGTAATGTATTTTTGAAAATTCTTAGGTAGCTTCCCTTGTGTTTTCTTAATTTCTTTTTGAGATTTTCTATTCAAAATCTGATTCATTACTGCATTCCAATCACCCATCATGAGAATTTTATCATAATCATGGTCAGCAACAGTTTCAAAAAGTCTGTCAAGAAAGGTTGTCTTACTGTCATTTGAGGTGTAAACTCCAACTAATAGTATTTTCTCATCTTATATTTTGTTGGAAAATACAGCATTCTCTCTTCTCCACCTCTTTCACTAAAATAGGCCTCTCAACTGTCAGTCTGTGTACATATTTAAAATTATTGGCTATAGCGTCTAGATCTTACACATTGCTGTCTGTGATTGGCTTAGCTTAGAAGGCCACCCTTTTCACTCTCTAAGAACTCTGTTCTCCTTTGACTGCACTTCCCATCACACGCTAAGCTATAACTGCTCTGCTGTCAACTGTTCTCTACTAGCTACTTGTAACTTCTCCAATGTGTTATGTTAAGTATACCTCTCAAGTTATTAGTTGGCAAGTTTAAATGAACATATTATACAAGTGCAAGACCGAGTTACATGAGGGCACAGATGACCACTTTGTGAACTACAGTTAGAGAAAAACAACCTGTTCCACTACTATATTTAACTTTGGTCAGTGCTTCCCTTGAAATTCTGTTTTCAGTTCAAGAAGGGTATTGACAAGCTGGAACATGCCCAGAGGAGGGCAACCAAGATGGTTAAAGGTCTGGAAACCAAGCCCTGTGGGAAACATCTTAGGGGATGTCATGGCACTTCTCCCACTCAATTCTGATTTCTGCCCTTGAATAGGAAATGGAAACTCCCCTGGTTCCCTTAATTAAATGCTGCCACCACCCACTGAATTAAAAAATCCCTATCTTAGTAGCAGAGTGGGATGCCACAAGGGAGCCAACAATCACTTTCCTCTCCCCCCCCACCCCCAGAGAGAGGAATCCTATCTACATGTGTCGCCAACAAGCACATGGAAATAGAGAGAGCAGAAAAGGAAAGCATTTAATTCCAAGAACAGGCTACGTAAATAACAGAAGATATCACTATGCATGGGAGCTCCTTCCCCCAGTTTGACATAGTAGTTACAAAGTTATAGATAATTACATCATATCAGCCAGAGCTTTCAAAAGAACAGAAATCCTAATGCAACTATCTAAGAAACATCCTAGTTACTCACATCATTGTTCAAGTGCTGAGATAGTGTGCAGAGGCAGAGCCAAGAGGCGAGCCCTAGCTGGACCTACCCGCAACCAACGATATGCTTCCTCTGGTTGATGTCTTTGCTCTTCTCTTCACCTCATGGTCCCCTGAGGCTTTTAAAACTTCTTGGCCGAAGCATCTCAAAGATTCTCACCTTTCTCTCTCTGATTGAGCAACTATCTCTCATGTCCTATGATACTGACCCCCAATAAAATGTTACCTAACCCAGCATCTTGTTAACCCTTTGTATGCCTGGAGGGAGAACTATCTCCCTTCAGCTCTGTTACCTGGATAATGGGAACCCCCATTATCACAGGGGATGGGTACATTTAGCTGGAGAATGTAAGACTGTGAGGTTACCTGACAGGTATCTTTTAAAAATCGGAAGGGATGTCATATAGAAGATGGTGTAACTGTGATTTAAGCATAAACTTTGATAGCACTAGATATCCCTTTTGATATCAAATAATTCGACCTTTCCATGGCACCCTAGCACATGCACCTCAGGAAACACAAAACAAGGAGCAGCCGTTTTATGACAGGAATTCCAACTTCTGAATCTCAGGTGGCCACTTAAAAGCCTTGATTACTGTTCTGAGGATCTATTTCTTTCATCTCACAAGGTGCCTGATTTGCGCCCATAAATAGCAAGACCATAATAAAGTGCCCATCGATTGACACTTGGGCCACCTGATTGATCTACCATGGATGTTGATCCACTTCTAAGCCTTTTGGTGCATTTCAAAGCTAACTTTGTTCTTAAAGTTTATGACATGAATCTCAGGCACAATTTCTGTTATAAAAACCCCTAATTCTGATAGTTGAGAGAGCCGCATTTTGAGTTTTACCTGCTTTGCTGACATTCTATATAGCGAGCTCCCAAGGAATCTACTAAGTTTCATTTCCTTCTGCAGTCCAGGACTACATGATCAGGTGTCGTATAATTCATTCCTAAAATTCATTTCCCTCTCTTACTTATTATTTAGTTAGTGGTGTGTTTGTTTGTCTTATATGTTGCTTTTCAATAAAACATTAACTGGTTTATTCTGTAAATTGCGTGGCTCATTGACCTGACTCTGTAAACATAGGGCTAAAGACCCCCGCTATAGTTATCCTACCTCTTGCTAGTCAGCAAGTGAGCTCTAGTTAATTTCCCATCTGTGTTAATATTTGGATATTTGGGTGTCCTTCCCAGGACCCCCTAAATACAGGGTAGAATCATAGAATCATAGAATCATAGAATTTCAGAGTTGGAAGAGACCACACAGGCCATCCAGTCCAACCCCCTGCCATGCAGGAACACCCTCAAATCAATCCCGACAGATGGCCGTCAAGCCTCTGCTTAAAAACCTCCAAGGAAGGAGACTCCACTACACTCCGAGGCAGCAGATTCCACTGCCGGACAGCCCTGACTGTCAGGAAGTTCTTCCTGAGGTTCAGGTGGAATCTCCTTTCCTGCAGCTTGAATCCATTGCTCCTTGTCCTGGTCTCTGGAGCAGCAGAAAACAAGTCCCCTCCTTCTTCTACGTGGCATCCCTTCAAATATTTAAACATGGCTATCATGTCCCCTCTTAACCTCCTCTTCTGCAGACTAAACATACCCAGCTCTCTAAGTCTATCCTCATAGGGCATGGCTTCCAGGCCTCTCACCATTTTGGTCGCCCTCCTCTGGACTTGCTCCAGCTTGTCAATATCCTTCTTGAATTGGGGTGCCCAGAACTGGACACAGTATTCCAGATGGGGTCTAACCAAAGCAGAGTAGAGTGGTACCAGTACCTCCCTCGATCTAGACACCATACTCCTATGGATGCAGCTGAGAATTGCATTGGCTTTCTTGGCTGCCGCATCACACTGCTGACTCATGTTCAGCTTGTGCTCTATGAAGACTCCTAGATCCCTTTCACACGTGCTGCTATCCAGCCACGTGTCCCCCATCCTATATTTGTGGATTCCATTATTTCTGCCTAAGTGTAGGACCTTACATTTCTCTCTGTTGAATTTCATTTTGTTCGCCCTGGCCCAGCTCTCCAATCTATCCAGGTCATTTTGAATTTTGATCCTGTCCTCTGGCGTATTAGCAACCCCTCCCAATTTGGTGTCATCTGCAAATTTGATCAGCATGCCCTCTATTCCTTCATCCAAGTCATTGATAAAAATATTGAACAGCACTGGGCCTAGGACAGAACGCTGTGGCACCCCGCTAGTCACTTCTCTCCAGGACGAAAAGCAGCCATTCGTGATCACCCTTTGGGTTCGGTCGGTCAACCAATTACAAATCCAACTAACGGTAGCCCTGTCAAGCCCACATTTTACTACCTTCGTTGCAAGAATGTCATGGGGAACTTTGTCAAAGGCCTTACTGAAATCGAGATACGCTACATCCACAGCACTCCCTTCATCTATCAAGCTAGTAACTCTATCATAAAAAGAGATAAGATTAGTCTGGCATGACTTATTTTTGAGAAATCCATGTTGACTTCTCGTGATTACCGCGTTGCTTTCTAAATGATTAGAAACTGACTGCTTAATGATCTGCTCCAGGATCTTTCCGGGTACTGATGTCAGGCTGACTGGGCGATAATTATTTGGGTCCTCTTTTTTTCCCTTCTTGAAGATGGGGATAACATTTGCTCTCCTCCAATCTGCTGGAACTTCTCCTGTCCTCCAAGATTTCTCAAAAACTATAGCAAGCGGTTCCGAAATGACCTCTGCCAGCTCTTTTAATATCCTAGGATGCAATTCATCTGGCCCAGGAGACTTGAATTCATCCAATGCGGCCAGGTATTCCTGTACCATCTCTCTACTTATTATGTGCCTCATTTCCTCTGCTTCCTCCCCTGCTCCCCAACCGCCAGGTTGAGTGCTTGTATCCTTCTGGGAAAATACGGAGGCAAAGAAGGTGTTAAGTAGCTCTGCCTTTTCTCTCCCCCCTGTGAGTAATTCGCCATCTTCTCTGCACAGCGACCCTACTGTCTCCTTCTTTTTCCTTTTGCTGCGAACATATTTAAAAAAACCCTTTTTATTGTTTTTAATGTCTCTGGCCAGCCTAAGCTCGTTCTGTGCTTTAGCCTTTGTGACTTCCTCCCTACATCTCCTAGCTACTTGCTTAAATTCTTCTTCGGTGGTTTCCCCCTTCTTCCATTTCCTATACATGTTTCTCTTAACTCTTAGCTCAGCTGAGAGTTCTTTAGTCAACCATTCTGGTTTCTTCAGATGCCTTCCATTTTTCCTCCTTAATGGCACTGTTTTAGACTGTGCCTTCAGTATCTCCTTTTTAAGGAACTCCCATGCCTCCTGAACTCCTTTCCCTTTCACTATTCCTGACCACGGAATTCCAGCCAGCAGCTCCCTAAGTTTACAGAAGTCCGCTTTTTTAAAATCTAAGATGAGTGTCTGGCTACCCTTCTCTTCTCCTTCCCACTGAATGCTAAATTCCAACAGGGCATGGTCACTCCCCCCTAAAGATCCAACCACTTCTACCTCATTCACAAGGTCATCCCTGTTGGTCAAGACCAGATCTAGAATATTTGATCCCCTTGTGGCCTCTTCTACCTTCTGGACCATGAAGTTGTCTGCAAGACAAGCAAGAAACTTGCTGGACCTTGCTGTCTTGGCAGAGTTTGACTGCCAGCATATATCCGGGTAATTGAAATCTCCTATTATTACTGTATCCCTCCTCTTTGAATGTGCAGTCATTTGGTTGAGGAAGGCATCATCCAAGTCCTCAGCCTGGGTTGGAGGTCTGTAGTAAACCCCCACCAGAATATCCCTATTGTTTCTCGCTGCCTTAATTCTTACCCAAATGCTCTCTACCTGGCTTTCTGGGTTTAAGTCCTGGATCTCTTCACAGGTGAAAACATCCTTGACATACAAGGCTACTCCTCCTCCTTTCTTGTTTGGTCTATTTTTACAAAACAGTCTATACCCCTCTATTCCTGTATTCCAATCATGAGACTCATCCCACCAGGTCTCAGTGATGCCTATCAAATCGTATTTATTTTCTTGTACTAGGAGTACAAGCTCATCCTGCTTGTTTCCCATACTCCTTGCGTTAGTGTAGAGACACTTAAGTCCCTGGGCCCTTCCTGCAAGTCCTGTACTATTGATTCTACTCCTCCTGCCATTGGCCACTTGTACTACTTGTCCAGTATCATTTGGGCCTTTTACCCCTGTGTTCTCTGAGTCCTTGCCCTGAATAATATTGTCCCCTCCCCAGTGGAACTTAGTTTAAAGACCTCTTAATCTTCCTTGCAAGACTGTTAGCAAAAACATTCCTGCCAAGTTTTGTGAGGTGCAGCCCATCCCTCGCCAGAAGCCCATGTTCATGGAAATTCAGGCCATGTTCCAAAAACCCAAACCGTTGTTGGCGGCACCATGTGCGGAGCCAGTTGTTGACCTCTACTATTGCCCTTTCCCTACGTGCGCCGTATCCTTGAACAGGGAGGAGAGATGAAATGACCACCTGCACACCAAGGTCCTTAAGCTTTGTCCCCATACGTCCGTAGTCCTTTGCAATGTGGTTTAAGCTGCTCCTCGCAGTGTCATTGGTTCCGACGTGAACCAAAATGAGGGGCTTATAGTCAGTGGGTTTGACTAGCCTGGTTAGCCTCTCCGTTACGTGGTTGATCCTGGCCCCAGGAAGACAACAGACCTCTCGATTGAGCTTGTCCGTTTTGCAGATTGCTGTTTCAGTTCCTCTTAGCAAAGAGTCCCCAACAACCAGAACTCGCCTCTTCTGAGGCTTCCCCTGGGCTCCTCGATAAGCGTGTTTTACCAGGACTGCCTGAGCATTCTGTTGAGGCTGGGAGCGTTGATCTAGTTCCTGTTGCCGATGTTGGATTCTTTCTTGTTGACATTCTGTTCCCTCTGCGTAGTGCTCCTCTTTGTCTGTAAGTCCAAGTACATCAAAGCGATTGTGTAGGTTAAGAGTCTCTGTTACCTTTTTGGTCCTTTTACTCCTCCGTGTAACATTTGCCCAAGCCTCCATTTCCTGGTGCTGTGTACTGGCTTCCTGATCTGGCAGCTCCTCCTTGTATTTGGAGTTCCGGTAGGTCTTCTCTACTCTATCCAAAAACTCCTCCCCTTCCCTGATAAGGTGGAGATCAGAAACTCGTGCCTCCAGCTGGCGAACCTTCTCCTCCAAGAATGTGACCAGCTTGCACTTGGTGCAGGTGTATCCAAGAACCTCTTGTGGCAAGAAAAGGAACATGCCACAAGTATTACAGGTGACTACAGCAGCTCCCTCTCCTTCCATCCTTGAAACTACAGAGAGTAGTACAGGAGAAGCTCGAGAAAGTAAAGGAGTTCAAGTTAGTCAGACCGTGTGATCAGGCAGAGCCCACGGCCAGGACAATAGCCAGCAATCAATAGCAAGCAAATAACAAGCAAGGCCCCTCAAGCACAGCAAAAACAAGCAAGGCCCCTCAAGCACAGCAAAAGCAAGCAAGGCCCCACAAGCACAGCAAAAACAAGCACAGCAAAAAAAACAAGCCTGTAAAACACACCTGGTCTAGGATGTCTTCACAGGCCCAGCTCTCCTCTGCTCTTTCCTCTGGGAAATGAGCTAGAGGCCCGTTGGTAGCTCCTAATGAAGCTCCTCGCAGGGTAACAATGGAGCAAGCTTGTTTTCTGTTGCTCCAGGCACTAGGACATGAATCAGTGGATTCAAGTTACAAGAAAAGAAGTTCTACCTACACTTTAAAAAGAACTTCCTGATGGTCAGAGCTGTTCTGTGCTGGAGTTCAGCAGTTTGCCCTTGGAGGGTAGTGGACTTTCCTCTGTTGGTGGTCTTTAGAGTTTTTGTAGAGCTACTGCTAGTCTTGAGGAGACTATATTAGGCTAGATCGATTAATGAACCACTGAAGTAAGGTTGTCTCTTGTGTGAAATGTACTGTAACCAAATTTTAATTTGACTTTGATGTAACACATGCAAGAAGGAAACTGAGATGGTTGAGGGAGGGCTTGCTGGATCCCCTGTTTGGGGAACTTCTCAATCTGTCGTTGTATATGATGCTTCTTGATAAGTTCTTATCATATGCATTCAAGGAATAGGGAAAAAAACTGTAGAATGATAGTGGTACACTGTTTATTTTTAGGACCAATGGAATAATGCTCAAGAAGTCAACTCTGCCTCTGAATTCAGCCAAAAGAAGAGATCTACACTTCCTGCCTATGCAGTCAGCCACACAACTGAAAAGTGCCTCTTCGAGGAAGAAGGGGAGGACGATATGATTGCTTTCACTAACGAGAGGTAAAATGTTTGGATGTAGCTTATTTTTGTCTTCAGATGTTGTATAATTTTACTCAAAACATGGGTGCACAGAGGGTCAGTAGAGTCCACTAGCCCAGTTTATCCGCAGTATATCAGAAAGGAGACATCAGTCCTAATTTTTGAGCCTATCCACTACCACCATTCTAAGCACAGAGGAGACTTGAGCAGCTCCCCTAGAGTCTCATTCCTGCCACTTCTAGACTAAAGGGGGAAGCAGGTAGGATGAGAGTTCTTGTCCCTTGTTTAATCCCTACTGGCAGATTCAAGGTATGATCTCTTCTATAGCAAGTCTCAGGGATACTTGTTCCTGTCACTGTTCATTCCACACCAAAGGCAGAAGAGTGGAAAGAGTTGTTTACACTTTTGTAAGCACAGTTACCATTAGGAGAACTAAGGATCCTAGAGACCTTCTTCACCCAGTAGTTGGCATGAGTCACCCCTTGGATTAATTCAGCTCACCATCAGAGAAAAGCTACTTCTCCAAACAGATGGCAGTCCATGTAGAGGCAGTTGGCAAAGAATAACAGTAAGTTATTGGGAGTTCAACTCCTGGGTCTTCCAGAGCCTGTTTAGAGATGTCTGTTATCTTCCTTGGTGAGGAAGAGCAGGAGCGAATCTTCTGGTAGAATCATAGAGTTGAAAAGCTCTTGGATCCAGCCTCTATTCAATGCAGAAAATCCAGCTATAACATTCCCAACAGGTAACTGTCTAGCCTATTTTTGAAGATATCCAGAGAAAGAGATCCCACCAGTCTGTACCACTGTCAAATCACTGTTGTTCTTGGCTTATAGGTTTTAGGTAGATATTTTTCTTGAGCTTTTTCCTAAGTAAATAGGATACTGTATTAACCTGTTCTCTGAGGGTCCCGGGAGGGGCGCCCAAATAACCAAAACGTAAACACAATTCTGGGGCGAATTAGCTGGAGCACTCACTAAAGCTAGCAAGAGGCAGGGTAACTTAGCAGGGATCTTGCAACCCAGCGTCTACGGGGTCAGGTCAGTCAAGCAGTCAGACAGTTTTAAAATAGCAAAAATGATGTTTTATTGAAAGACAAAAAACAGTAAAGACACCACAATCACACAATTAACTAGAGAGCTGGAAATAGGGATTTTCGGGGGAAATGGGTGATAATGACACCTTTCTCGTCCTGAAGAAGTTGAAGATTGTGTTCGTTGGGGTGCAGGGAAGAAAGCTCAGCACGGTTCGCTGAGGGGAGCTCGCCAGACAAAGCGGCAGCAAGGAGGGATGGAAGTCCAGAGCGATCCGAGGTGGTCTCAGAATTGGGGGGGGGTTATATAGGGTGAATTGTGACTGCAGGCCATACCTTACTCAGTGATTAAACATTTAAAACCAAATTTAGTGCCGAATGGAGGTCTACAGATTCCGGGGTCGTATCACTCCTATGGGAAAAGGCTTTTTGCAACATTCCTGCATTCCTTAACGAAAAAAGTTCTAAACCTAACCACATTCACACAGACAAACATAAATTTAGCAATGGCATAGGAGTGATACGCTATTGGTGGCAATAGCAATGAATAATAGCAATAGCAATAAACGGTGGTCAATGAAAGAATCCTCCCGCCAATGGAGGAAAAGCAACATAGCAATGCAATGTAAAATGAAATAATCAATGGAATACTGTAAATCCAATGCAGGGTCTGGCAGTGGAAGTAATGCAAGAAGCAATCTGTTCTATGTGGATACTGGAATGAGAGTTTGTAGTCCGGGGGAGGTGAAGTGAATGTAAAAGTCTCTGCACCCCCCCCCCCGGGAACAGGAAAAGTCTAGTGACTGGAGCAAACAGCAGAATAAGTCGAAGCTGGGCTGGAATAATGGCAAACTGTCCAGGTTTGTAGTCCAGCTGGCCAGGACATGCTAGCTCTTTGCAGGAGGTGGCTTGTAAAAGCAGCAAGCGGAGTAGTCCAAGCAATAAAAAGGCTTTATAGTCCAGGACGGTTGAAAAACAGTTCATGAAGTCCGTTGGGGAGTGGCTGGATCGCCTCGTCTGGGGTCCCCGACTGTGGTAACAGGAGCAAGTTGTCGTCTTGGGCTTGGCTCCTCAACTGGAACAGTGAAGTCTCCTCTCACCCCCCCCATGGTGCCTGGGGGCAGTGGACAAGTCTGGGAGTCTCAGCTCTCTGGAACCGTGGACCTATAGCTCATGGAAGGAAGACTGACATGGGTTATAGCCAATCCAATTAACAGATGCAAATAAATGGTGGGGAGACTGCCGGGAGCTGGGTTCAAATCATGAAATTTGTGGATGATGGGAGCCTCAGTTGGTTTTTAACAAAATGCCAGGCAAAATTGCTAACGTGGAGGAAACGGGGTGAATCCCTCAGACCTTCGTCACTGTAAGGTGTAGAGTGGTCTGACCGCACCTCAGTGGAGGTGTCAGGAACAGATTCACGCTCACACGTATTCAATAAACTTGATAGAAGATTTATTGAAACATAGCAAGGGATGCTGTCTTACAGACGTCAAAGCTCGAGAATGGGATCTGTTTCCCACACTCTACACTTAAACAGACAGTTTCTCCTAAGATAGTTGTAAAAGGACAAACGACCCCAATCACCATGACTACTATCTGACCAAACGGTTTCTGTGAAATTCCAGCCGGAAGGAATGTTCAGCACCTAGAAATAACCTAACATTCTACTATCACTATTCCCTCAGGCTACTGCCATACAAAAGCAATAAAATGTGGGGGGAACCCCGACATACTGCCCCCCTTCAGAGAAAAAAATATATATACATATATATATATATATATATACGATACATGGAAAATACCACAGAACAGTAGAAATATAGGAAGACTAAATAGCAATAGAATTGCAGTAAAAAATCAATCGGGGCGTTGAGGCACATCAGTCATCAAAGAAGTCAGCGAAGGGGCCCTCTTCAGCAAACTGGAATGAAAAACAGGATGAATAGTTTTGAGGGAAGGAGGGAGATCCAGTTCAAAAGAGACATCATTAATAGCTCGTTTCACAGGAAAAGGACCGAGAAAGCGAGGGGAAAGTTTTTTAGATGGGGAGGGTGAGGAAATGTTTTTAGAAGAAAGGAAGACCAAATCACCGGGTTTATAAGGGGGATTAGGCTGCCGTTTATGGTCAGCGAAGCGTTTGTGGGAAGCCTTAGCATAGGCGAGAGCACGCGAGATGGATTGCCAAATGCCAGAAAATTTAGGGACCCAAGCAGAGACAGAGGGAGGAGCGGAAGAAGGGAGGGAGGGGCGGGAAAGGGGAAGGAAGAAAACCGTAAACAATCTCAAAGGGGGGCTTCCCAGTGGAGGAATGAACTGCAGAGTTAATGGCAAACTCAGCGAAAGGAAGGAGCGAAACCCAATTAGTTTGGTTCTCAGAAACAAAACACCTAAGAAACTGCTCAAGGGATTTGTTAACACGCTCAGATTGGCCATCCGTCTGGGGGTGATAAGCACTGCTGAGTTTCTGGGTGACGCCCAGGGTTTACAGCAGGCAAGTCCAAAACTTGGAAGTGAAAACAGGATCCCTGTCAGAAATGATCACAGAAGGTAATCCGTGAAGTTTCCAGACATGAGTGACAAACAAATCAGCAAGCAATTCAGCAGAGGGCACACGTCGCAGGGGCACAAAATGACATTGTTTGGAAAAATGATCAGTAATAACCCAGATGGCATGAAAACCTTGCGAGGAGGGGAGAGATACGATAAAATCCCATGCAACGACCGACCAAGGACTAGAAGGAACAGGCAAAGGTTGCAGGAGCCCTTGAGGCTTAGATGTGGGCGATTTAGAAACGTTGCAAGTGGCACACTGTTTAATATAAGTTTGCACAGAGGAGTTCAATCCAGGCCACCAAAAAAGGCGGCGAATCACGTGCAATGTTTTCAAAAACCCAAAATGTCCAGCGGGTTTGGAATCGTGATGACGATGAAGGACATGCGCACGGGCAGCAGGGGGAACGTAGATCCTGGTGCCATAGAAGGGGAGATTGTCAACCCAGGCTATTTTGTCCTTGTTAGCCGGGAGCCAGGAATCTGTGTGCACGGAATGGAGGATAGCATCCCGGAGAGCAGAGTCACAGAGAGATGAGGCAGAAAGCCTTGATTTTGCCAGGGCACGAGTAGTTACTTGAGAAGCCAGGGAGGAGACAGGAAATAAAGTTTGGGAGGGAGGGGAGGCAGCAGGGGGTCCCGCAAAACAGGGAAGTCGAGAGAGAGGGCCGCCAGTTGGTTAGTGCGGCCAGGTTTGAAAACAATTTTAAATCGGAATCGCTGGAAAAATTCAGCCCATCTCGCCTGCTTAGGGGAAAGCTTCTTAGCAGACTGCAAGGCTTGTAAATTCCTGTGATCAGTCCAAACTTCAAAGGGGAGTCGGGCCCCTTCAAGCAAATGACGTCAAGAGGATAGCGCAAAATGAATAGCTTTGGCTTCTTTCTCCCAAATAGGCCAATTAGATTGTCGAGGAGAAAACTTCTTTGAAATGAAAGCACAAGGCTTGAGTGCTCCTGCGGAGTCATGTTGTAAAAGAACGGCTGCCATAGCAAAATCCGAAGCATCTGTTTGCACAATGAATTGCTTCGAGCTGTCAGGGAAAAGGAGTAAAGGCTCAGAAGTAAATTTAGATTTCAATTGTTCAAAAACTGATTGACTATGTGTTAATTTCACATGAGCATCGATCTTTGTTCCTTTCTTTCACAGTTGATCCAGTTGCTGGTAGTGATCACCAGCCACTTAGATTTTCCTTGCAGTGGTTTAACAGTACTGTTACAAATACTGCTCACTACCTTAATTCTGAACAAGCCCAATTAACCTCTGATAAAAGGATCAAATGGAATCCCCAGTTGCAATCAGATTTGCAACAGAGACTCTACTCTGAGGAATTTCTGTAATTAAGGAAAGATCTGATTCAAGCATCCAATATTGAATCTGCAAATCAGTTGTATGCACAATTAACAAACTCTCTCAGACCCCTCTTTATAAAAAAGGTATCCCACTCAGAAAATTGTCAAACCAAAAGCAATAATGCTTGGTTTGACAAAGACTGCAGGAATCTAAAAAGGCAAATGGGAAAAGCCATCAAATTATATCGATCCACTAACTCCACTGTAATTCCCTCACACTTCTATGATCTTCGTAAAAAATATAAAAGATTAATTAGGGAGAAAAAAAGGATATATTACAGGGAACAGTGGAAGGAACTAAGCCTAGCACTCCTGCAAAAGAATCCATCAAAATTCTGGGATACAATTGCAAAGCTTGAAAAAAGGTCATCTCCAATTTTAGAAGGAACTATTTCTAAAAACAACTGGGAAAGCTATTTTGGAAAGCTATTTAATGATTCAGACCATTTTAAGATTATTCCCCTGGATTATACTGGACCTAGATGGGAACATAGCTGGGAAAATATTTCTGTAGATAGGGCTAATTCATTAATACTAAGACTAAAGAAAGGTAAAGCACCTGGTGAAGATGGCCTTCCATCAGACTTTTATATTGCATTTTCAGACTGGTGGGCTCCAATTTTTGCTTCATTATTTTCTTTAATTAATAATGTAGGAGTTACACCACCTAATTGGTCATCTGCTATTGTAGTTCCAATCTACAAAAAGGGTCCTAGAAATGATCCAGGAAATTATAGGCCCATTAGTCTCTTGGATGTTTCTGGGAAAATTTATACCAGGTCTCTTCTAGATACATTGGAGGATTGGGTGGAAGAGCATGCATTGTTGGCCCCAGAACAGACTGGCTTCCGTTCAGGCAGGTCAACTTTGGATAATTGTTTTATGTTGAAACATGTTACTGATAAATATCTGGCAGGAACTGTAAAGCATATTTTTGTGGCATTCATTGATTTGAAGGCTGCTTTCGACTCTATTTCACGGGGACGTCTTTGGGTTAAATTACAAACTATGAGTATTGATAAGAACCTTCTAAAATGTATAATATCCCTTTATTCAAATACATCCTTGAAAGTCGGAGTTGATGGTACACACCTATCAGACTCGATACCTGTCTCTAAAGGAGTAAGACAAGGGTGTCTGCTTGCTCCCCTTCTTTTCAACTTATTTATAAACGATGTAGTTGAGTTCTTAAAAGGTGACCAATTTTTCCCAGTTAAAATTGGAAATCGGAAATATTCGATCCTATTGTATGCAGATGATGCTATTCTGATTTCCTATACTCAAGTAGACCTGCGTAGGTTGTTGAATCAGTTTAGTTTATACTGTAAGAATGAACAACTTTCCATCAATTACCAAAAAACAAAAGTGATGGTATTCGGCAAATCCAAAAAAATTTATAACTGGCTACTTGACGGGAATAAATTGGAACAAGTCCCCTCCTTTAAATATCTTGGTGTGGTCTTTCACTGGACTGGTAATTGGTCTTCGCAGGTTCAATCAAGTACCCTGTTAGCTGAAAGAACATTAAATGGATTATTAAGATTCTATCGCACAAAAGGGGGCAATATGATTCAACCCACTTTAGAACTCTATAGGCTCAGAGTCCTGCCTAAACTGCTGTTTGGAGCACCACTGTGGGCTCTGGCCAACTTAGATATTTTAGAGAGAGCACAAAATAAATTTCTGCGCAGACTTGTGGCAGTTCCCATTTCCACAAAATTAGTATTGCTCCGTGCAGAGTTAGGTATAATACCAATTAAAACAGAGGCTCTTAGATTAGCCCTCCTTTTTTGGTTAAAAATTATTTTTAAGCGGGTATCTGAGCTCCTTTTGATGTCCCTCGAAGAGCCTGGTCCAAATTCATGGATGCATAAAATGCAATTGGCTGTCATGAATTTGGGGTTCTCTGTTCCTTTTTCCTGACTCAAGGATATGATAAAGCAAAATTACTTATACTCCAAAGACTCAAGGATATAGCAATGCAATCCCAGATGACTGAGATTAAGTCCTGCCAATCTAATACATTTTTTGTTTCTTACATTCCACTAAACTCACCCCTTCCTCATTATCTGGTTGATCTTCCAACTTTTAAAAGTTAGCCTTTCTGCATGCTAGATTGAACGTTCTCCCACTGGCAATTCGGATGGGCAGGTACAATAATGTTCCTATGAAGGACAGAGTATGTGCTTGCAACTCTGTTTCAATAGAAGATTTAATTCATGTTCTACTTGAGTGCCCTATTTACAATGATCTTAGGAGCAAGTATATTTTTCCTTTATTGAAGTCTTTTAAGGGAAGTTCTTCCTTTGCGAAAGTTTGTTTTCTGCTATCTGATACTGTGAAATATGTGTCTTTCAGAACATCTAAATTTCTTGTTAGGGCCTTACAATTACGTGCTATAAAGAACAAGGAGGGGTATGGAAAGTGATTTATTTATTGTTGATTATGTATTATATGTATATTGGCTGGATTATTCTTTCTCATTTTAATCTGATTTTATTCCTTCATTTTGTGCAATGGCTGGCTGCTAAAATGCAATAAACTTGAACTTGAACTTGATTGACATTCGGGGGACCAATGAAGTCTATGTGACTTGCTTGCAGCCGAGCCTTTAGGTTTCCGTAAAAGGCTAGTGAGCGGAAGTGTTATAGTGGCAAAATCCTCAATAAAGTTCCGGTAAAAGTTCGCAAAGCCAAGAAATTGCTGCAGTTGCTTCAATGTTTTGGGAATGGGCCATTGCAAAATGGAATTAATTTTTGAAGGGTCCATTTTTAGGGAGCAATCCTGAATCCTGTAGCCCAAGTAATCAAACGTTTGAGTGTCAAATTGGCATTTGGATAGATTAACCACGAGGTTATTATCTATCAGACGTTGAAGCACTATACGGACCAATGAGACATGAGATTCCATGGAATCTGCATAAATTAAAATGTCGTCCAAATAAATCAGAACCCCCTGATACAATAAGTCATGAAAAATGGTGTTCAGAAACATTTGAAACACAGATGGTCCAGACTGTAAGCCAAAAGGAAGAACAATCCATTTAAAGTTACCGAGCGGAGTTGCGAAGGTGGTAAGCCACTCAGAGTCCGGGTCCATTCTAATTCTATGAAAAGCCTCTTTAAGGTCAAGTTTGGTGAAATATTTACCTTGGACAAGATGGTCCAAAACGGTCCGTATCAGGGGGATGGGATAACAGTTGGAAGAGATAACTCGGTTAATAGCAGAGTAGTTAACTATCAGCCTAGGATCAGCGCTGGGATCTTTTCTCTTTCGGAAGAACACAGGACTCGCCGTGGGAGCTGTGGATGGCTTGATAAAGCCACGAGCCAAGTTCTTATTTAGGAACTTCTTGAGAGCAAGGAGTTCTTGTTGACCCATGGGGTAAATTTTTGGTTTAGGCAGTGTGGCCCCGTCAGCCAATTCCAACTTACAGTCAAATTCTGTGTGGGAGGGGGGCAATTTGTCAGCCTCCGTTTCATGGAAAACCTTTTGTAAGTCTCGGTAGTGTGAAGGTATTTGTTGCAATTCTTCATGAGAAATAGAAAAGTTTGAATCTGAACAAGAAAGAGTGCCAGCAGTCCAGTTTATTTGGGGGTTATATTTACGAAGCCAATCGATTCCCAAGACCAATTTGAACTGCACCGCCTTGGGAACCAGAAAGCGCATGCTGTAATTATTTTTGCCCATTTGGAATGAGATGGGCTGTGAAATTTTACCAATTACTCCTCCAGTCATTGAGGTCCCATCCATTTGAGTTAATTTGATGGGGCATTTCAGGGGCTCATAAAGAATTTTTAGATCCTTGGCCAATTTGGGGTGCAACAGGCTTCTGAATCAGCCAGAGTCAATTAGTGCTCTATGTACATGCAAATTCCCATCTCTGCCACTAAGCATAACCGTGGTGAAGAAATAGGGAATTTTAGGAGTACTTACAGCTGTTCCCGCTGCCTTCCAGTCATCGCAGTCGTTTTCAGAATCTCCGTCTGTGTCAGATGAGGACAAAGAAGTAGTTTCACCGTCGGGAGCGGAGTCTCCTGTCGCTGCTGCAGGGTCCTTTGAAATGCGTTTAGGCGGTTGCTTGGCAGCCACGGTCTTACGCGGGGGTTCTTTATTCCTGGTGTCTGCTCGATCTCCCTTAGTCCCAGCTGGAGCTTGGTTTTCAAGGCAGGTATTGGCGAGGTGACCCGTTTTGCCACAGTTGAAGCACATGCCCAGACGGAGGCGTTTGTTCCGTTCCTCAGCGTTGAGGAAGGTGGAACGGCGAGGTTGTCTTTTTGGCGTGTCTTGTCGTTGTCGGTTCAGCTGAATAGTCTGGGTTATGCCTTCCACTTCAGTAACTAGTCTGACCCAGCCTAGCAGGGTTTGTGGATTGGCCTGCATTAGGCACCCATGTAAAATGTCAGGATTTAGTCCATCTTTGTATAATTCAATAAGGATTTCATCATTCCACGGTACTTTGGTGGCCAGGTTTCTGAATTCGCGGGAATATGTTCCCACATCATTCCTGCCTTGTTTCATTCGTTTTAGTTGATATTTGTTTTTTTCCAGTAGGTGAGGGTCTTCAAAGCGTTTGCGCAGGTGGTTCATGAAGAGCTGCAGATTTTCAGTTTCGGGGGCGCGTGTGTCATACAGGTTCGCTACCCAGTCAGCTGCCAATCCTTTCAACCTCTGGCTGAGGTATCGAATTCGGGCCGCATCATCCCGAAACAGATGGCCATGATCAATCATGAAATTATTTGCCATAGTCATAAAAAAAGAGAGTTTCTCCCCCTTCCCGTTGAAGGATGCTTTCAGGTCTCCAGCATTTCTGAGTAACGGTGGCGCTGGGGCTTGCCCGGCTGGTTGCTGGGGCGGACCAGCGGCGCCTGCCACTGGGACAGCAGCTCGTGGTTCTCGTCCTGGTGTTCTCCCTGCCTGCGAGGGACGGATGCACATCTCATGTAGCATGGTCCTGAGTTCCAGTATCTCCTCGTCTTTTCTTTCCAGTTCTGTTTCCATGTGGGTTATTTCCTCCAAAAGGGACAGGTCTTTTGCTGAAGTGTCCCATCTAAGCAGCCCTTCTGCGTTGTCTCAGCGTCATACGTGGCTTCTCTCCCCAGACCCAGGTTTGGCCGCTGGTGGGGGTTTCCATAGCCTCGGTCAAGCGTAATTTTGCCTTGGTATCCATAGCCACTTCAGTCTCTGCAGCTCCATCAGATTCTGCAGATGGTCTCTCTTCTTCAGTAATTGACCGGTCCATCACTTGGTGCATTTTTGGAAAGGATTCTCGAGCTTTCTGTCAGGAACAGATTCACGCTCACACGTATTCAATAAACTTGATAGAAGATTTATTGAAACATAGCAAGGGATGCTGTCTTACAGACGTCAAAGCTCGAGAATGGGATCTGTTTCCCACACTCTACACTTAAACAGACAGTTTCTCCTGAGGTAGTTGTAAAAGGACAAACGACCCCAATCACCATGACTACTATCTGACCAAACGGTTTCTGTGAAATTCCAGCTGGAAGGAATGTTCAGCACCTAGAAATAACCTAACATTCTACTATCACTATTCCCTCAGGCTACTGCCATACAAAATCAATAAAATGTGGGGGGACCCCGACAGGAGGGGGCCACCATGCAAGAGGTACCATCTGGGGTGGACCGGGCCTGCAACAAATATCGTGAGGAAGCAGTTAATGCAATCCTTTGCAACAGAGCCCATGCCACCAGGAAGCACTCTGTTTCAGACAACTACACATAAGTTGCCCCTCCTGAAGCCCTGTTTGCGATGGCAGTGGTACACACTTGCTCTGTTGAACTAGGTTGGGCTCTGGCCCTCGGTTGGACTGGGTTAGACTCTGGCCTTCGCCTGGCGGCAGGGGCTCCCAAAATGGTGGAAAAGAAAGACTTAATCAAATCAGAGACAAGCGAGTGTACGCTTGCTAGTTACCAAAGCAGACGCTGGCTCTCCTAGAGATTGTCCCGGATGGTGGGGCGTACGTAGGCAAATGTTCTATTAATTTATGCAAATTGGGAACAATGCACCGGGGCTAGGCGTCTTGCCAATTGTGTGGGTCTCCTGCCCTTATGGGGCATCGGAGGCATGATTTAAATTTGGGAACACAAGGCCAAATTACGTGGAGAGTGGAGTAGTCGCTCAGACTGTTCTCACCCTAACAATCCAGGCTCGCAGAAGGAACGAGGAAAGAGGTTTCTAGAAGGTGGGGGTTATTCTGGGTGGTAGAACGGAACTCCAGAGTCAGACCTGGTTCCGCTGAGAGGGAGACCCCCTTGTCTCGCCCTTTTGTCCCAGGACGTCATTGCACAAGACCATCCCTTAATGTGAGAGATGGCCGGCGTCCCAGTCTGACTCACATTCCTCCCTCAGGGTGCCCAGGCTGACTCTGTAGGCCCAATCTACCTCAGAGGTTACAGGGAGACCTCGGGTCAGCCAGCCCGTTGGTCTCCCTCCAAAAGCAGTAAAAGACAGAACTAACTGATAAAAATTACACACCAAAACCGAAGCAAACAGAACTATCTACATGGCGCAACTATTTACAATTACTGGGAGCTCGGGAGGAGGGGTCGCCACTCCACCTCCGCTCTGTGCAAATAGCGGCCGTTCAACCATTGTCGAACACCTCGTAGATTGAGACAAATGTCTCAGATAAGTTAATGGCTGGCATCTCTCAGTAATTTAGAGAAACTTGAGGGGCAATTACACTAACGGGAGCCTTCCCGGTGCCCTCCTCAAGCGGCTCAGGGTCTGTAATTTCCTTTGGGTCGACTGACTGACCCTTCCATTCTTTAAGCTGTGAGAAGTGGAAGAATTTTAGCCAGTCTCCTTTCTTCCTTGGGATTCTCACTTGGTAAACAGCGGGGGAAATCCGCTTCACAATGGGGACAGGGCCGACCCACTTGGCAGCAAGGAAATGTTTGTCCTTATAGAAGTTTCTATAGAGGACCAACTGTCCTTCCTCCTACTAGCAGGGGCAGTGGACCCATCCCAACCTTTTATACATTTTCTGTAGTTTTTTGCCTAATTGGGCTGCGACCTGCCAGTGAACCTGCCCAAGATGGCTTACTAGATTTCTTACCCACTCGTTGTTTAGAACCACCGGTTCCAACTCGGAGGGGAGGCTTGTATTTATCCAAAATGCCTCGGGAAGCATCATCTTCCGCCCTGTCATGACAATATGCAGCATGAAGCCGTGGGAAGCCACCGTGCCTCGAAAGGCCATTAAGATGATGGGCAGCTTCATGTCCCAGTCCTTGCCGGAGTAACGTACCATCTTCCGAAGGGCCTCCTTGAGAGAGCAGTTCGTCCTCTCGACCTGTCCTGAACTCTGAGGGTGGTGGGTGATATGGAAGTGCTGGCAAATGCCCAGTGCCTTGCACAACTCTTGGGTAACCTCGCCGGTGGAGTGTACCCCTAAGTAGGAGTCAAGGTCATGTGACACTCCCCACCTCGCCCAGACATTATTAAAGAGCAAGCGCACTGCCGTGCTTGCCGTGTTGTCTCTGCAAGGAAAAGCCTTGATCCATTTACTGAATGGATCGATGACCGTTAGACAGTACTTATTCCCATGCGGGGTCGTGGGTAGCAGGCCTATAAAATCTATTTGAATACGCAACCAGGGACCCTTGATGTGTTGGTGCTGGATGGGTGCCTTCGGGCCGGTGGGGTCAGCATTGACCGTAGCACAAGCCAAACAGTTGTCCACCCACTGGTTGACATCATGTTTAACTCACAGCCACTGCCCGGTTTCCCGGACTCAGTCCAGAGTCAAGTTTCGCCCTCGGTGCCCCTACTTGTGTACAAACTGAATAATGTCACTGTGGAGGTCCTTGGGCACGATCCAGTGGCGCTGGCCACCGGCATCAATAGCCCAATGCACTCCGTCTAGCTGGGAGATCTTGAGCTGGCCAGACTCATCCATGCCCTTCCTGGCCAACTCCAAAATCTCCAAGTCACCTTTCTGTAATATCCCTAGATCAAATGTGGGAGGAACTAGCTGTTCCTTTGGATTAACGTTAATTGCGGCGATGGGGGCCCCATCATCCGGTAGGGTGGCATCACGGGCTATGGCGTCTGCCTTGGTGTTCCAAATACAGGTAGCCGTACCCTTTTTCTGGTGTCCTCTGACTTGAACTACCCAAGTAGGGGCGACCCGTTCCTGAATCTGGGCTGCAATACAGACCCATTTCTCTAGATGGGCTATGGGCTTCCCATCGGACGTTTTAAGATCGTTTTGTCACCAGATTGGTAACCAGAAGGTTCCAGCCTTCGCCGTCCAATCAGAGTCTGTATAGATGGCCAGGGGGCAGTCAAGCAGCTTGTGCTCCAAAATAGCTTTCAGAGCTTCTACCTCCGCCGCTTGGCTAGAGTGTGGCCGGGCTTTCCCCTGTAGGGTGAAGGAGTCCGTGACACAGATCGCTCCATAGCCTGTCCATGGGCTACCGTCCACGTGCATGGGTGATCCGTCACAGAACCAACAGACGAAGCCCTGTAACTGAGCTTCCTCAAGGGAGGCTCCCCATTCCACTGGCCAGTCACTAGTGTTCAATGGTGGAAAAGGGCACTCATGCGTGGCTCCGGTCACAACTAGACCGTATGGAGCTGGTGGGTCCTGCGGCTGCTTCTGAAAATCCACCCCACGTGACACCAGGGAAACCGTCCATTTGTCACTCTGGGCGTTAGACACCTGGCCATTCTGGACCTTCCCTGAAAGGATGTACTTAAGTGGTGGGGGGGGGTCTGGACAATCACACGGGTGCCTCCAGTCATGAACTCCCAGTGCGTTAGATCCCAGATAAGAGTAAGACAGGTCTTCTCGGAAGGACTAAATTTGATCTCGTGTGGATCCAGATTTCTGGAGGCATATGCTATCACACACTGAGTTCCATTCTGTTGTTGTGATAAGACTGCTCCTATACTCTTATCAGAGGTGGCTAACTGAATAAGGAACGGCTTTGCCATGTTTGGGTGCACCAGAGCTGGCACTCTCATTAAATCCTCCTTAAGCTGTGCAAACGCCTGCTTTTATGTTGGTCCCCAGTTCCACTTGGCGTTCTTCTTTAGTAGGGCATACAGAGGCTTCGCTTTGGCAGTGAAGGACTCCATAAAATCCCTAGAAAAGTTGAACATTCCGAGGAGGGAGTGCAGGGAATGCACGTCTGTGGGGGCTGGCAACTTCGAGATCACCTCTACCTGCTGCGCGTCGGGAGTGCGACCATCAGTGCCTAGAGAAAAACCTAGGTATTTCACCTCCGTGGACACCAACTGGGCCTTTTCCCTATTGGCCTTGAAGCCAGTGTCGCGGATGATCCCTAGCACTTCCTGAGTGATTTCCCGGGCCTTTTCTTCGGTGTCGGAATGGACCAAAATGTCATCCACATAGGATAAGACATGAGACCTTGAAGCTGGCTGCAGCTTGTTCCACATCTTAACCATGTGTGCGTGGCAAATGCTTGGGCTAGAATGGAAGTCCTGGGGTGTGCATGTAAACAGATACTGTTGGCCCCTGAACATGAAGGCAAATTTATACCAACACACATTGTGGAGTGAAATGGAATGAAAAGTGTTTGCCAAGTCAATAACACTCTAGTACTTAGCTCCTGCTGCAATGGCAGACAGGATTTCGTTGTATTTTGCCACGACTGGCGCCACGGGAGGAAGTACAGAGTTCAAAGCCCTGAAATCTACAGTCATCCTCCACATTTTGCCATCTTATTTTAGGACTGGCCATAAAGGCGCATTACAAATTGATTGCATAGGGGTTATTACATCCCACTGGAGGAGCCCCTCCATGGTTTTCCCTATGCCTTCTTCAGCTTCAGTTGGGTATCTGTACTGTTTTTGAGGTGGGGGATCTCGACCCTCTATCAGGGCACAAGCCTCCTTTACAGTCCCGCACTCTTATTTTATCCTTAATCCAGACCTCCGGGAAAGCCTTCACCCAGGGGTCACTAGTTAAACAATGTACGGGGGCGGGAGCCGTAATGGTGGCACAGTGGTGCACGGCCAAAATTTCCTCCGGTCCCTGGTCTAACTTCCACAGAATCCTGTTCACGTAATCAACAGTGAGCTTGTTTCCCCAAAGGAAGCCGATGCCCAAAAGTCCATCGTCCTCGCCTCGGTTCTCGCAAGCCCAGAGCTGAAAACGGAACGTTTCTATGGACATCGGGATGTCCTTCCAAGCTTGGGCAAGGTGGCCTCCCCCACCATATCCAGAAAGCTGGACACGTTGGGCATGGCTTCACCATGTCTAACCAATGAGAGGTTTTTATAGGGAAGATTGTGCCTTTCGGCTATGGGCAGTCCCAGGGAGAACAAAAGAGGTTTCAGTGCTGGACAAAGGATTTGGTGAGATCATCATTAACATGATGGGATTTGCATGTAAAGACAATACTCTGGCCGAGACGTTGATAGCCCCACATAACAGAGTAACTTGATTGAAAGCCATGTGGCTATTGAGGACTTTGTGGCGGGAAGTTCCCTAAAGCTGCGGGCATGGTTTGAGTTGCTGGCTACAAAGAAGAATGGTATGTAAAACCATTAATGGCCGCTCTCTCTCCGTGCTTGTCTGGAGAACTCGCAAACACGTGAGATGAGGTAACTGCGAGCCAGTCCAGCTAAGGCCAAATTAAATGATATCAAAATGATATCTGTGTGTCCTCACCAAGGGTACCATACTGGAAGTAACAGCATATACCTCTCAAATGTTTTCTGGCATCCTTGTTGATGGTAGGCCTGATCTCCATAGCCACTGGCCTGAGGTCCAAGAGCTCTCCGCCGACAATTCTAAAGACCCCTCTCAAAACTGCCAGCCCCAGGATTTCATAGAATCTTCACAGCTAGCCATTCTTTTGAGGTCTTCTTGCCTCACGCAGCCAATCGTATGAGGTCTTTGCCTGCCTGGCACAAACAGACAAACTCACAAACTTTGACTTTTATATAGTAGATCTTAAGATGCCCCATTGTCATAATTATAAAATTCCAGCTATTCGTAAATTCAGATGGTGATAATACAGAGGGGAGTGAGAATTAGGCAAGGCAATTGCCTGTTTTCCAGAAGTGGAGTTGGGTAGACTATAGTGGGCTGTTCCTTCTCTTTGCTTTGGAAGGTACAGCCATCCACTCAGGTACATTTAAACTTTCCTTTCTTGAGAGAACAGGGCCTCCTCCAGTTTTCAGTCCTGCCTGCTCCAGGATGCACAGCCACTTCATGAAATACTTCCAAATCTTTCTCAACTATCTCTCTCATTTCCTTTTTTTTAACTTTTTCTTTTACCTCTCTACCTATTGGGGATGATGGCATTTATATGGGAGGATAAAGGATAGTCTAAAGCTTTTTCTTGTCTTCTCTGAGGATTCCTTAGACTGGGAGACTCCAAGTAGGAGAGAGATTCCCTGACTCCCCGGAGGCCCCAGAAAGTAGAGCCATCTGAATGGTGGCTCTGAGTCCTTCTCTGCATCTATCACCATTCCAGACAGATGGATGGCTTCAGCAGTGACCTTGCATGGCAGAGGAGATGCCACGAAACACAAGACAGCAAAGCCTGGTCACTGTTCAAGTCCTGCCATTGCAAGGCAGGAGATAAGTGATTTGTCCTTTTGTTCCAATATCCTTCAGTGGATTCATCAATTGGTACTGAAGGAGGGAGCAGAACAAGTGGAAAGGGTACAACGCTCACTGAAATTGAGCTGGAGAGAGTAAGCTGACAGAGAGAGGAGGTGGTACCAGAATGTATGGACTATACACAGAGGCAACTTAAGGAGGCTTGCCAAGTGGAGAGGAGTCCCCACCTCACTAACTGGCAGACATAGGTGTCATCTTGAGCCCACAAAAAAGCCTGACAGATCTAACAACACACACCAATGCTAGTAGCAGACCTGGAGGCCACTTTTATACTAGAACCTCTAAACAGCATCACTCCCCTACAGATTGATAGGGCTCCTCCCTGAATCCCATGCACCTCCACACGGCTACCTGTAAACAACACCTCATAGACTTCTCAGAGTATCAGTGGGAAGCTAAGAGATCACTCTCTCTGTCTCTCAGGGCTGTCAGGCATTCTGTTTCTCCCATCTCATCTTCTGATAAGGATGAGGGAGAAGTGCCCCTAGACATTGATGCATCCCCCAGTAATTCAAGCCAGTCAAACTCTCCAGGGTATGACTTTGGCAGTCTCCTACACAAGGCCAAGAAAGTCCTGAAAATCTCTGAGATTCATAACTCAAAAGCCTCTGCCTCCAGTGAATTCCCAGAAATGAAATCCAAAGCCAAGTCAGATGGGCTGCTGCCTGTATCATAAATCATGCAATCATAGAATTGGAAGAGAGCACAATGGCCATCAAGTCCAACCCCCTGCCATGCAGGAACACAAAGCACCTCCAGCAAATAGCCATCCAGTCTCTGTTTAAAAATCTCCAAAGAATGAAACTCTACCACACTCTGGGGCACCATATTTCACTGTCGAATGGTTCTTACTGTCAGGAAGTTCTTCCTGATGTTTAGGTGAAATCTCTTTTCCTGTAGTTTGAGTCCATTGCTCTGTGCTCTAGTCTCTGGAGCAGCAGAAAACAAGCTTACTCCATCTTCAATATGACATCCCTTCAAATATTTAAACATGGCTATCATGTCACCTCTCAACCTTCTTTTCATCAGGCTAAACATATCTAGCTCCCTAAGCTGCTCTTCACAGGGCATGGCTTCCAGACTCTTCAGCATTTTGGTTGCCCTCATATGAACATGTTCCAGCTTGTCCTTGAATCATGGTGCTCAGAACTGGACTCAGTATTCCAGGTGAGGTCTAAGCGAAGCAGAATAGACTGGTATTATTCCTTCCCTGGATCTTGAAACTGTACTTCTATTGATGAAGTCTAGAATTGCATTGGCTTTTTAGCTGCTTCATCACACTGTTGACTCATTTTCAGCTTGTGATCCACTAAGACTCCTAGAGCCCTTTCACACATACTGTTTTCAAGCCAGGTGTCACTCATCCTATATCTGTGTATTTCATTCTTTCTTCCTAAGTGTTCTCCCTGTTAAAATTCATTTTGTTAGTTTTGGCCCAGCTCTTTAATCTGTCAAGGTCATTTTGAATTCTGATCCTGTTCTCTGTGGTATTAGTTCTTCCTCCTAATTTGGTGTCATCTGCAAATTTGATGAGCATTGTCAAGACACCACCTACGTCAAGACCAAGACCAGGGAGGTCTCTTGGGCAGGCAGGGGCTGTGACAATAAAGGTCTGCTATACCTCCACCTTCTTAGAGAATGCAGCATCCTTCTACACCTTTGTCCCCCACTGGCTAACTCTCCCAGTTTATCTCCCACTTCTGTTTTCCTAAACCTGCACCCTTTCAGAGATAGAGCAAAGCATGGATTTATTTATCTAATGTCTGTATGACTTGTGGTAGTGTGTACACTCAAATCCAAGACAAAGAAACTCTTTTGGAGATAGCCCTTACAAAAATATAAATAATTCTTTATTAAATCATCAGGGTAAAAGGCCATTGGTAACTTAAGTATTAACAACCAGCACAACACATGTATATGTAAACCAGTCAACACTTCCTTTTTCTCTCTTTCACACACACACACTCTCAGATGGCTCTTTCACTCCCTTTCAACTCCAAGCACACTCTTGACTCTCTCCAACTCTGTGCCGGTTAAATTTCAGTTATTCCCTTCCCCCATCTAACCCTTCCCTCAGGCTATCCTGGGCTCCATTTCAATAGCTAATCACTTTTAAATTCTCTTGGTTGCTAGGGTGACTCTGTTGCCAAGCCCCCCTCCCACTTCAGGGTTCATCACAAGCATGTCCTCTATTCCATCATCTAAGTCATTGATAAAGACTTTCTCTGTTATATTCCTGGACCCTCTCTTGGAGCTTTCCTACCCTAGGATATCTAAGGCCAATTTGGTAAAGAGACATCATTCCCCCAATGTTATCTCTGAATTTAACATCCAACTTATTTATGCTCCTGTGGTTACCTTGGTCTCAGGTTCTTTCTTTCTTCCTTGAAGATGTGGATTACTCTCCTAGTGTGCCTGAAAAGAAAAAGGCTGAAATCTTACTGCTTATGTCATATGATTAATGTCTTGAACATTCAGATTTTATCCACAGTCCCCTTTTGCTTTGGCATCTATCAGATGTGCAAAGGAATTGCTGGTGGACATCCCATGGAAAACGTGAAGCTTTGCCAAGATGTAATGAAATGGAAAAACAAAGTGGCCTTCATTGCCTATGGAAGCTGACTCTGTACAGTTTTCTGTCAGGCCTATGACTGAAGATGTGTAATTGCAGAACCACTGCTGCTAAAAAGTTGCTCAGTTGACACTAGATCCAAAGTTAATCTTTCATCCTCTCCCTCAGTGGAGAAAAGCCATTCAGATCTTCTCTGGACAACATTGTCACAGAGAAAGCCTGTGCATGCTTGGGCTGAGAAGGATGAGAAATCCAACACCTTTTTTGTTCCTTTTGCTTCCAATTCAGAGGCAGATTTGGCTGGAGATCTAGAAATACACTAAGTGATGTAGGATGTTCAGAACAGCAGCAGTACAGATCTTTCACAGGGGGAAAACACAGAACCAAGGGGGAAATTCATGTGGCAAAACCTGTTGCAGACAGCAGAAGCACTGACTGTATCATTCTACCTTGGGATGGAGAACAGTCCGTCTTTGGTCCTGGGAGTAGTCTCTCAGGTTTGCACAACAGACTTTTGAACCCTACCTCCTGACCACTTTCTCTTTATTCTCATATTCAAGCAATCACAGAAGTCACTCCTGATGTTATAGACATAACAGAATCTTTAGATCTGGACAGCAGAGGCCATGGTTTCAAAATATCTGCACTTAGGATGTTACTCAGTGTTATTCTGGTGCCCAAAAAGAACAAATCATAAAAGGCAATCCTTAACCTTGAAAACAAATCAATTGATTTGTAAGAAAAAATGTTTTGCATAGATTCTGTACATTCTGGAGGGAGTGCAAATAGAGGCTTTTGCAGCCTCGAAAGAAATAACAGGAGGTTATTTACATATTCTGTTCCATCCAGCACTGGAGGTAGCTATGGTTTGACTCTCATGGGCCCACTGTCAATATTATGTCCTCCCATTTGACCTGCCATGTTGTTATGAAAATTAATTTTCAGTTCAGATAATTCTGCAGAATCCTCAGAATTGAGCATTAGATATTGATGGGTCTCTATGGCTTTACTGAGCATTCAAATCATGTCATAAAAACCAATAACATGATTTGCTTTTTGGACCTCAGTCCCTTTAATATCTGAATCAGACCTGATAGAGTTAGCCAGAAATTCAATAGCTAAAGTGAACAGAAGATGAGATAATGGACACCTCTGTTTTGTACCATTTGTTATTGAAGAGGGTTCTAGAATCAAGATTATTAATCCATACTTAAGCAACTGACAGGGAATAAAGTACAGAAAGAACTGATTTAAATTTGGGGCCAAATTGATAAAATAACAACAAACTTCATAGGAATTACCAATTAATGCAGTCATTAGAAAGATCTAGTACTTTAAGAATCAGTGGGGACCTCTCATGCCTATAAAAATTAATTCTACCAAACAACCTATGTATTGGGTCAAATATTTATGTGGTATAAATTCAAACTGGTCAGTATATATAACATTATTTATATATATTTTAAGCTAGGCAATATGACAGATCTAAAGATCGTAATTATTTAAAGAAGAGATTGGATGATAGGAGTCCATTTGCAATGGGTCTTTATGAGATTTTAATAAAATGACTGGAGTGTGTTCAGGTTTCAGAAGATCATTAAATGTACTCTAAACGTAGGAGCAGTATCTCGTTTTAAGTGTTTGTAAAATTTCCTTTAGAATTC
Organism: Ctenosaura bakeri; assembly: GCA_948474755.1. NCBI lineage: Eukaryota > Metazoa > Chordata > Lepidosauria > Squamata > Iguanidae > Ctenosaura > Ctenosaura bakeri. The sequence continues at coordinate 76,269 of CAOLHI010002972.1, forward strand.
ATCTGGTCCTGGAGACTTATTTGGTTTATGTCTTTTTTATTGCCTCTTGAATTTCACTCAGGGAGATTGGCTACTCCAGATTTGTCCTAGTTTCAGCAGAAAACTGAACTCATACTCTTTAATATTTGTTGCATTATCTGGAGAGTCTTTATAGATGTTTTCAAAATAAGAGGCAAGTTTATCTAAAATTACTTCAGGATGAAAGAGCCTTTTTCCGTTTTCATCCATTATGGTTCCTATTTTATTTTTTGCCTGACTTTTCTTTAATCAGCTAGCCAACCATCTAGATCCTTTACCATCAAATTCATGCAATTTTTGCTGCAAATCTAGCATCCTCATCACAGTTCTGGTAATATCAAGTAAATTTAATTCAGCTCATTTCTTATCCAAACTTCTGCATACTTTTTACAAGTTTGACACATGGAATTTACTGGACAGATCTTTAATTTCTTTTTCAAGGGCTGCAGCCTGAGCTCTGTTTTTATGTTAAAGTATGTTCAACATGTTAATGCAAAGCCCACAGGTAACAGACCTCATAACTTCCCAGGAGACATGTGCAGTGACAGAACCAGAGCCATTCTCTTGAAAAATAATGTTTTAACTCTGTGCACAGATTTTGTTCAGACAACTGCATTGACAGTAATAGTGGATTTAAACTCTATATTGGTGGGGATGTGACTTGTGGAAATAATGATATACTTGCAGAGGCAGGGCCATGATCTGTAACCTTGATTAATCTTATATCTTTTGGCATTCAATATTTGGCATTCAGTGGGAAGGAGAAGATAAGGGTAGCCAGACACTCATCTTAGATTTTAAAAAAGCGGACTTCTGTAAACTTAGGGAGCTGCTGGCTGGAATTCCGTGGTCAGGAATAGTGAAAGGGAAAGGAGTTCAGGAGGCATGGGAGTTCCTTAAAAAGGAGATACTGAAGGCACAGTCTAAAACTGTGCCAATAAGGAGGAAAAATGGAAGGCATCTGAAGAAACCAGAATGGTTGACTAAAGAACTCTCAGCTGAGCTAAGAGTCAAGAGAAACATGTATAGGAAATGGAAGAAGGGGGAAACCAAAGAAGAATTTCAACAAGTAGCTAGGAGATGTAGGGAGGAAGTCAGAAAGGCTAAAGCACAGAATGAACTTAGGCTGGCCAGAGACATTGAAAAATAATAAAAAGGTTTTTTTAAAATATGTCCGCAGCAAAAGGAAAAAGAAGGAGACGGTAGGGTCGCTGTGCAGAGAAGATGGCGAGTTACTCACAGGAGGAAGAGAAAAGGCAGAGCTACTTAACACCTTCTTTGCCTCCGTTTTTTCCCAGAAGGATACAAGCACTCAACCTGGCGGTTGGGAAGCAGGGGAGGAAGCAGGAGAAATGAGGCACATAATAGGTAGAGAGGTGGTACAGGAATACCTGGCCACATTGGATGAATTCAAGTCTCCAGGACCAGATGAATTGCATCCTAGGATATTAAAAGAGCTGGCAGAGGTCATTTCGGAACCGCTTGCTATAATTTTTGAGAAATCTTGGAGGACAGGAGAAGTTCCAGCAGACTGGAAGAGAGCAAATGTTATCCCCATCTTCAAGAAGGGAAAAAAAGAGGACCCAAATAATTATCACCCAGTCAGCCTGACATCAGTACCCGGAAAGATCCTGGAGCAGATCATTAAGCAGTCAGTTTCTAATCATTTAGAAAGCAACGCGGTAATCACGAGAAGTCAACATGGATTTCTCAAAAATAAGTCATGCCAGACTAACCTTATCTCTTTTTATGATAGAGTTACTAGCTTGATAGATGAAGGGATTGCTGTGGATGTAGCATATCTCGATTTCAGTAAGGCCTTCGACTAAGTTCCCCACGACATTCTTGCAACGAAGCTAGTAAAATGTGGGCTGGACAGGGCTACTGTTAGTTGGATTTGTAATTGGTTGACCGACCGAACCCAAAGGGTGATCACGAATGGCTGCTTTTCATCCTGGAGAGAAGTGACTAGTGGGGTGCCACAGGGTTCTGTCCTGGGCCCAGTGCTGTTCAACATTTTTATCAATGACTTGGATGAAGGAATAGAGGGCATGCTGATCAAATTTGCAGATGACACCAAATTGGGAGGGGTTGCTAATACGCCAGAGGACAGGATCAAAATTCAAAATGACCTGGATAGATTGGAGAACTGGGCCAAGGCGAACAAAATGAAATTCAACAGAGAGAAATGTAAGGTCCTACACTTAGGTAGAAAAAATGGAATACAGAAATATAGGATGGGGGATGTCAGGGGCATGGGCCCGGCTGGGCCTGTCGCTGCCCCTGTGGCCACTGCGGCTGAGGGGCCTTGTCTGGAGGCCGACGGCTCGGGCCTGGCGGCTGTGGGAGAGGCTGCCGGACCTGGAGCCACCTACCTAGAGGGAGGCCTGGGAGTCTGCCTGCGGTCCCGATCCAGAGGAGGCGACGGGCAGAGAGCTCGCAGCTGTGAGGCACAGCCCAGCTGCGAGCCCTCAGCCACATGGCCACGCCTGATTGGTCGGAGCCTGGCTTGGAGGGCTATTTGAGGCAGGCGCCGGGCTGTGGAAGGCATGGAGCAACAACTGTCGGTCAATCGTGGTCCTGCTGTCCGTGTCTTGTTCCTGCCCTCGCCTGAAACCAGTCCTCCTGTTCACCTTAGTGAAGTAACCTGCCCTATGTACTTTAACAGCCTGTGTTTATTTCTGTTAAGACTGCATTAAAGCCCTGCAACTCTAACCAGCTCCCCTGCCTCTGCCTGACCACCACCTGGCATTGACAGATTGTTGCTCAGTCACAGTCAGGCAGCATGGACGGGGAGAACGCGGCCCTGCAGGCCCAGCTGGCTGCTCAGGCCCAAGAGAACCAAGGGCTGCGCGCTCAAGTGGACCAGCTTTCTCATGCTCTGCAAATGCTTCAGTTCCAGATGGGGCAGCTACAGGCAACCTGGCCCCAGCCTGCTTCCAAGGTCCCTATGGCTGTACCGCAGCATTTTTCGGGGGAGCCTACAGAGCTGGAGACCTTCATTGCTAACTGCTGGCTGTACATCCAAGTCCGGGCCTGAGACTTCCTGGATGAGCGCACCCAGGTGGCGTTCATGATTAGCCTGTTGGCAGGTATGCCTGCCAAGTGGGCTACGTCCCTGCTTCGGGAGAACAGTGTAGTCTTGGACAGCATGGCTGCGTTCCTGCAGGCTTTCCGGGCCGTATGGGGGGATCCCGTCCGGTCTGAGACCGCGAGCCGCAAGCTCCACCAGCTGCAGCAGGGGAGGGGCTCGGTGCGAGACTACACCACCTCCTTCCGGCTCTTGGCCCAGGACGTGGCCTACAATGACCCGGCTCTTCAGGATCAATTCAAGGCCGGCCTCTCGGCGGAAATCCTGGACGAACTGGCCCGCAGCTCCCCGCCCGTGACCCTTGAGCAGCTTATCCAGCAGGCCCTCCACATTGACGGGCACCTAGAAGCCCGCCGGCAGGCCCACCGCGCCGGAACCTCCAGTGCGTGCACCTGGGCGCCTGCTCCGCGAGAGACGGAGGGTCTGCCCAGCCGGAACAGTTCCTGTGCCATCCCGGCTTCCTCGAGCCTGGAGGAGCCTATGCAGCTCGGGGAGGGCGCGGCCCCGGCTGACCGCCGAGGAGAAGGAGCAGCGGTGGCGGGCTGGCCTGTGCCTCTACTGCGGGCTGGGGGGACACTTCGCGCACGTGTGCCCAGCCAAGACACCGGCTACCGGCGCGGCGGGAAAAGCCAACCCCCCAGGCCTAGAAGGCCTGCGAGGCCTGAGGGAGCCCGGCAGCGGGGACACTGCAGACCCGCACGAGAGGCAACGAGATCCGCTCCTGGTGGGCGCCACGGTATGCCTCGGCGGGGCAGCACTGATACCTGTGGGGGCCATGCTTGACTCCGGGGCGTCCAACAACTTCCTGGACCTCCAGTTTGCCCAGGATCACCGGATACCATTAGAGCCCCTACCCGAGCCTCGCCCGGTGGAGACCATCGACGGACGATTGCTGAGGTCGGGCCCCATCACCCACCGGACGGTGGAGGTGGGTCTGGAAATCCAGGGCCACTATGAGCGGACTCGCTTCCTGGTCACAGCGGTGCCCCACTTCCCGCTGGTGCTGGGCATGCCATGGCTCTCACGCCATGACCCCCGAATCTCGTGGTCGCGGCGCGAGGTGCTCTTCGCCTCCGAGTACTGCCAGGAGCACTGCTGGCCTGAGAAGCTGCTGGCTACCCTTGAGGCCCCTGGTCCTGCAACGTCCGTCGAGCTGCTGCCCAAGTACCAGGAATATGCGGACGTGTTTGACCAGAAGGAGGCCGATCGCCTACCTCCCCACTGGGTTTATGACTGCGCCATCGACTTGGTCCCGGGGCGCCCATTCTGGCTGGTCGCATCTATGCGCTTTCGGAACCCGAGCTGGCAGCCCTAAGGGACTTCCTGGAAAAGAACCTGCTTTGTGCGGCCATCGACGTCACCGGCGGGGGCGCCGGTGCTGTTCGTCCGCAAGAAGTCGGGGGAACTCCGGCTCTGCAATGATTACCGCGCCCTTAACCGGATCACCATCCGCAACCGCTACCCGCTCCCCCTGATTCCGGACTTGCTGGAGCGCCTGCGGCACGCGACGGTCTTCAGCAAGCTGAACCTCTGCGGGGCCTACAACCTGGTTCGGGTTCGGGCGGGAGACGAGTGGAAGACGGCGTTCCAGACCCGGTATGGCCACTATGAATATACGGTTATGCCTTTCGGCCTCTGTAACGCCCTGGCCGTGTTCCAGCACTTTGTCAACGATGTCTTCCGCAACTACCTGGACCGGTTCGTGATTATCTACCTTGACGACTTCCTGATTTACTCCCCAAATCAGAAGGTCCACGACGCTCACATACGGGCGGTTTTGCAGCAGCTCCGGGAGCACCGCCTGTACGCGAAGCTCGAGAAGTGTGCCTTCGACCTCTCGGAGGTCGACTTCTTGGGCTACCGAGTGTCTCATCGGGGAGTGGAGATGGATCCAGCAAAGGTAGAGGTGATCGTGTCCTGGCAGCTGCCGGCCAGCCGCAAAGACGTCCAGCGCTTCCTAGGGTTCACGAACTTCTATTGGAAGTTCATCCCCAACTACGCGACCCTAGCGGCCCCCATCACCAGCGTGCTCCGGGGAAAAGCACCCTTCCGGTGGACCGAGGAGGCCCAGCAGGCGTTCGAGCGGCTGAAAACCTGCTTCACGTCTGAGCCCGTTCTTCAGCACCCGGACCCCAGGCGGCCGTTTGTAGTGGAGACCGACGCCTCGGATGTGGCGGTCGGGGCGGTCCTGTTGCAAGCTGGGGGTCCAGAGGGCCAACTCCGACCTTGTGCCTACTACTCGCGGCAGCTGTCTTCCCCCGAGCGGAACTTACCATCTGGGAGAAGGAACTCTTGGCGGTTAAGGCGGCCTTCGAGGCCTGGCGGCACCTGCTGGAGGGCGCCCGGCATCCGGTGCAGGTACGGACTGACCACCGCAACCTGGAGTACCTCCAGACCGCCCGCAAGCTGACTCCACGGCAGATGCGGCGGGCTCAGTTCTTCTTGCGGTTTCATTTCCAGCTCCAGTATGTGCCGCGGGCTCGCAACCGCCGCGCCGACGCCCTGTCCTGGAAGCCAGAGTATGCCGCGACTCCGGAGCCCGAGGTGCGGTCCACTATCCTGCGCCTGGAAAACTTTGCAGCGGCGGTGGAGGTAGCCACCCTGGCGGAGCGGATCCGGGAGGCCCAGGCTTGGGAGCCGCCCCGTGGGCCCCTTTGGCTGGGGGACGCCTCCTCCCCATGGTCCCAACGGGAGGGGCTGCTGTATCACCAGGGCCACTTGTTTGTTCCAACAGGTCCGTGCCGGGACAAGGTATTGCGGCTCTGCCATGACAGTAGACCTGCGGGGCACTTCGGACCGTTCAAGACCATGCACCTGGTGACTCGCGAGTTCTGGTGGCCCCGGGTACGAGGGGACGTCGACCGCTACGTCTGCACATGCCCCATGTGCCGCCGCGCCAAGGACTCGCCGGGGAAACCTCCTGGTCTCCTCCAACCTCTACCAACTCCGACAGGTCCCTGGAAGGCGGTGTCCATGGACTTTATCACCGAGCTCCCACCATCTCGAGGACACACGGTCATACTGGTGGCGGTGGACCTTTTCACCAAGATGGCGCACTTTGTCCCGTGCCCGTCACTGCCCACCGCCAAGGAGACGGCTCGCCTAGTGTTACACCATGTGTTCCGGCTCCACGGCCTCCCCGAGGGGATCGTGTCCGATCGGGGACCCCAATTCACGGCCCGGTTCTGGCAGTGCCTGCTGCGTCAACTGGACGTAGAGCCCCGCTTGTCTTCTGCCCACCACCCGCAGACGGACGGCCAGACGGAACGTACCAACGCGACCCTGGAGCAGTACCTACGTTGCTACAGCTGCTACCAGCAGGACAACTGGGCGGACCTGCTACCTCTGGCGGAGTTTGCCTATAATAACACCGTCCACGCCTCCACCCAGCAGACCCCGTTCTTCGCCAACTACAGCTACCATCCACGTTGGTTCCCGGCCGTCGGGGCGCCATCCGCGGTGCCCGCCGCCGACCAATGGCTCCAGGAGTTGCGAGCCTGCTGCAGGAGCAACTAGAGCTTGCCAAGGCGGCATACAAGTGGACCGCCGACCGCCACTGCCAACCGCGCCCGCCATTGCAGGTTGGGGAGTGGGTCTGGCTATCCACCTGCTTCCTCCCGACTGCTCGTCCCAGCCGCAAGCTGGACGCCCGGTTCATTGGGCCCTTTGAAGTCACGGCCCAAGTGAACCCCGTGGCTTATCGGTTGCAGCTTCCGCACAACCTGCGGGTTCACCCCGTGTTCCATAGGTCACTCTTGCTGCTGGCCTCGGGAGTGCGTCCCGACGCCGGACCTGATCCACCTCCAGCGTCTGTGATTGTGGATGGCGAGGAAGAATTCGAAGTGGCTGAAATCCTTGACTCCCGTCGGTGGAGAGGGCGCTTGCAGTACCTCGTAGACTGGCGTGGCTACGGGCCGGAGGAACGGTCCTGGGAGGATGCCACCGACGTCCACGCGCCCCGGCTGGTGCGGGCCTTTTACCGGCGCTTCCCCGCCAAGCCGCGGCCTTGGCGGGGTAGGGGGGCGAGTCTGGGGAAGGGGGTGATGTCAGGGGCATGGGCCCGGCTGGGCCTGTCGCTGCCCCTGAGGCCGCTGCGGCTGAGGGGCCTTGTCTGGAGGCTGACGCGGCCAACGGCTCGGGCCTGGCGGCTGTGGGAGAGGCTGCCGGACCTGGAGCCACCTACCTAGAGGCTGCAGGCCCCGGGCCTGCTCCCGGGGCTCCGCCCACTCGCGGCCCCGATCTGCGGGAGGCCTGGGAGTCTGCCTGCGGTCCCGGTCCAGAGGAGGCGACGGGCAGAGAACTCGCAGCTGTGAGGCACAGCCCAGCTGCGAGCCCTCAGCCACATGGCCACACCTGATTGGTCGGCCCTCAGCCACATGGCCACGCCTGATTGGTCGGTGCCTGGCTTGGAGGGCTATTTGAGGCAGGCGCTGGGCTGTGGAAGGCATGGAGCAACAACTGTTGGTCAACTGTGGTCCTGCTGTCCATGCCTTGTTCCTGCCCTCGCCTGAAACCAGTCCTCCTGTTCGCCTTAGTGAAGTAACCTGCCTTATGTACTTTAACAGCCTGTGTTTATTTCTGTTAAGACTGCATTAAAGCCCTGCAACTCTAACCAGCTCCCCTGCCTCTGCCTGACCACCGCCTGGCACTGACAGGGAACATGTGGCTGGATAGCAGTACATGTGAAAGGGATCTAGGAGTCTTCATAGACCACAAGCTGAACATGAGTCAGCAGTGTGATGCGGCAGCCAAGAAAGCCAATGCAATTCTCGGCTGCATCCATAGGAGTATGGTGTCTAGATCGAGGGAGGTACTGGTACCACTCTACTCTGCTTTGGTTAGACCCCATCTTGAATACTGTGTCCAGTTCTGGGCACCCCAATTCAAGAAGGATATTGACAAGCTGGAGCAAGTCCAGAGGAGGGCGACCAAAATGGTGAGAGGCCTGGAAGCCATGCCCTATGAGGATAGACTTAGAGAGCTGGGTATGTTTAGTCTGCAGAAGAGGAGATTAAGAGGGGACATGATAGCCATGTTTAAATATTTGAAGGGATGCCACGTAGAGGAAGGAGGGGGCTTGTTTTCTGCTGCTCCAGAGACCAGGACAAGGAGCAATGGATTCAAGCTGCAGGAAAGGAGATTCCACCTGAACCTCAGGAAGAACTTCCTCACAGTCAGGGCTGTCCGGCAGTGGAATATGCTGCCTCGGAGTGTAGTGGAGTCTCCTTCCTTGGAGGTTTTTAAGCAGAGGTTTGATGGCCATCTGTCGGGATTGCTTTGAGGGTGTTCCTGCATGGCAGGGGGTTGGACTGGATGGCCTGTGTGGTCTCTTCCAACTCTACATTTCTGTGATTCTATGATTCTATGATCTTGTATCCATAGTCTTGTGTTATAAGTCTTCTGTGATGAAGATGATACCTATTCTGTTAAAAACTTTATAGGGTACAAAACAAAATTTAAAGCTATGATCGCTGGGGTGTAATACTGCTGATGCATCACTTAATTCCTAAACTTGGAGTAGCTGAGAGATTTTTAACATATCAGCATGGAATTAAGCATTATTTTTATCGGATTTTTTTTGTAAATATATACTATTTAGAATCCTTGAGTCCATCCTGTGAAGATTCTGGTTAAAATCTCTTGGGAATGGAATAGATGGCCTCAGGGGGTTGGTAGACTCTTCTTCTTTGAAGGTCTTTAGACAGAAGATGGGTGGCCATACTGTGTATGCTTTAGTTGTCTACTGCATGACACGGGGTTGATAGGAGATGGCTGCTGTGATCCTTTCGAACTCTATGATTCTATAAAGCTAAAGGAGGGACCACTTTCCTCTCAGAAGGATGAAGTTAAAAAGAAACTGATTGTCTGGTCTTGCCTTCTGGAGCAGAGAGGAGAAATAACATACTGTATATTATCTTCCTTTCTACTGCTGGAAAAGGATCTTCATAGTAAGTGAAGTTTTCCATTTTCTATAACCACAGTCCTAGAACGTGTCAGAAATCACAATTCCTTTGAGTGATACTAATGACGAAAGTTTCCAATCTTCTAACTAATCTTATAATATGTGGAGAACAATTTAATTTTGCATCCTGGACCAAGAATTCTAAAATTTTACATTTTTATTTAGGTGATGTGATTTGACTTTTTCTTTCCCTTTTTTCCTTTACTGCAGTCAAACAAAATCTCAAAAATCTGCTCTTCTGTTTGAAGATGATGATGTAAATGAGGACTCACTCTTCAGGTTTCAGTCTTCACATCATCCTTCTGTAATGGTACATGCGGCTGAAGTATGTAGTCTTCTAAATGAAATTCTCGAAACACTTTGTGATATTTTGCAGGAGTATGCATGTCTCCTTTTAGTTACCTTACACCCTATTACTATTCAAGGACTTCCTTTGGATTTACTCTGCAGCTCTATATAATTCTTGTTTCATTCAAGGCAGCTTTCATCGCTTTAGATTTAGGTCATCCACTGTATTTGCAGTATAAAAAATCATGATTTATCATCATCCATATGTCTTTAGGTAAGTAGCTTCTATGAAGCTGGTGGCAGGCGAGGGAGAACAGGCACACATCTTTGGTGGAAGAGAGACTTCAGAGGGTGTTTTCCTGTCCTCAGTTACTTTTACCTAAGCACAAACAGTAATACCTTTTTGGGGCTAACTCCAAAGCATAAAATGCATTATGCAAGCTTTCAAAGCTTCAGTGTCTTTTTCATCAGGCAAAGATACTAAAGATCATAGAGTTTAAATTTTGTTACTTGTCTTTTATTGGTCTTTGTCCATAGTGCTCATAAGGCCAATAAGAGGAGTGGCTTCAATATCAACTAACAACATTTCAGACAGAATGTAGGCATGTGACATGATTTTTAACATTGTTGCCTGATGAAGAAGCCAATGAAGCTTCAAAAGCTTGTATAATGTATTTTATGCTTTGGAGTTGGCCAAAAAGTGATATTGCTCCTGTGGATTTTGAATTTTGTTCTATTTTGCTGCATGGCTTACATAGCTACCCCTGATTTTTTTTTTTGACCTCTGCAGCCTCTTTACATATTCTACTTTTCAGTCAGAGCCTTGCTGCTAGTAGTTTTTCTCTGCCTTGGATTTTAATCTGATCTGGGAAAAATTGATTTTTTTAAAAATCAAGAATATTAAATTACTAATTCCTTTTTTTCACCCCCAAAAAACTTAATTTTGCATCTTTTACCTCTTCAGAATTCATAATTGTTCTCAGGCATGTGCCAAAAATCAAAATATTAGGAGTCCTTGATTTTGTCTAGGATTGCTACTCAAAGTAATATGTGAACTTAGAAAATCATCTCTCTTCAAGTCAGATTGGCTCTTCCAGGTAGCCCATAGTTTAGCTGTTTTGCTTGACACACTTGAAATTGTGTAATGGTCCCTCTGTCTCTCTCTCTCTAGTGGGGGCACACACATGATCACTGTTTTTTCTCAAGATGTTACTGTCTTCGTCTTTCATTATCAAGAACAGCAAATGTTCTAATTTCAAACAGCCAGACTTCTCATCCTTTATTTCTTGGTCAATAGGCAGATTTTCTGGAAATACCTCAGAAGAAACTGGAAGAAGACAATGCCGAAACTTTGGATGAATCTGGTACATTTCGTGGTATTGAGCAAAGAGATGTAACAGAACAGCAAAAGATGGAGAAAGTGAGGAAAACTTGTTTATTTTATTTTTTATGAAGCCCTGAAAAATCTTCATTTAGAAAGTACCTTTTCTTAGGTTAGTGGAGTCTAGGGGGTGATTTTGGGGAGTTGGGCCAAGGAATCTTTGGTTCAAATTCTGATTAAGCTTGATTGATTTGTGCAAGGTGAGTCATATTCCTTTAAGTTAGATGCTGCCTGCCATTTGCAAGCATTTCTGTGCTGAGGACCAGTTATTGCTCTCATTTAAGTTATACGTATTAAACATAGACTGAAAGTAACATACGAAAATGGGGTAAAATATCAAAGCAATTTAATAATCTACTGATAAATTAATTGAGTTGTAGCATATATAGACTGGGGTTGGCAGTGTCCAGAGATTGAGGGACTAAATGACCTCTGCTCAGCCCAGCATGGTCTACACCTTGCTACTGCTGAATTTATTGCTATAGTGATGGGGAAGAGTCCTTGCAGCTTTTTCCTTTAAAAGGACATGTGATTCCTATTTACCTCATTTACAAGTGGAGTCACTGGGAAGATGATTCAACTTGTGTAACATTCCTGCCCCCTGCTCTTGAGTAGGAGAATGGACTCTGTGAGATCATCTAGCTGCCACCACTCACTGATTTAACCCCATGACTCAGCAACTCAGTTGATGATGAGCATCATAGACAGCAGTTACTTCCAGGTTTGAGTGAATGGTTTAGAATATTGTAGAATATTACAGAAGCCTTTTATTTAAAGTATCAAAGGAAAAACAAACTGCCTCATGATCTTAGAAAGCTTAGAGTGTTGCCAGGACTGGGGTCCATAGAACTGTGCAAGCTTATATAGGAAATACATACAACCCATACAAATTAGCAAATGCAAACATTCCATTCACTAATTAAAATAACAATAATTTTTCCCAGCTTTGTACTACAGGCTCATTTCTCCGTTTTTACTTCTTTCTGTTGTTATGCCAACCACTGCCTTTGAAGATCCAGTGGCAGAGACTTCTCGTTAGCACACCCATATCACACCCTCTTCCCTCAGTTTCCAGAAGATAATTTACCACCCTTCCAGCTTACTCTCCTTTGCCCAGGCCTCTTAGCCAAATCAAACCTTGAAGGCTAGCTTTGCACCTGGCTTCACATCAATACTATCAGATAACTGCTCCCTTTTCACACATAGATTCCCAACCTATCCCATCATCCTTTTTATAGCATAGCATTCTCCCATAATACATCATGCAGAGCAATAATTTTCCAGGCAAATTATAAAGTGTTACAAGTAAAGTAAAGTATCAAAGCTCAGCATCCTTCTTACAGTACAGCAAGGCACTTAGCATGTTATACGAAAACAGCAAGGCACACATGTAATGTAGCATGGAAACCTTTAAGCATAGCATAAAGTAAACCTCATAAAACATGATCAACAGTATGAGATTATTAGGTATGGTTAACACCATGGCAGGACATTACTACCGGTAAATATGACAGGGATAGGTAAAGTGTAAAATATCAAAGCATAAGGATAACCAATGATAATCAATCCCCCATGCACACATACAGTAAAGTCCATTATACACTGTAGCACAGCAACAACAGCATAACACAACAACATGAAGCATTAGGACCACACTCAGCATGTTGGTAACACTACACTATGTAGTAACATACATGATGATATATTCTTCAAAGTAGATGTAATGTATGTGTCCAGCTAGCATATAATATGTAAAAAAACATACAAAAAAAGTAATCTTGTATCAAAAGCAATTGGGACACAATATTTCATCTCTGTTGTCCTGTATATCATGGCCATAAGCCATAAACTATGTTTCATGACTTCAACAATCAATCAGATTACGAACACCATTTATCATATGGTGACATGTAACACGTGGCAATCAAAGCATCTGGCTATACCAGGGTGATCACTCATTACAGCAGGGTAGCATACACTTCCAGCACAGTATAAACTTTATATCATCATCAAGTATTCAAGAGTATGAAATAATCAAGAAACATTTATCATCATGACAAAACAGCATTTGAATCATGGCAGGGAATGAAGCCAATCTGACACTGAAGGACTTAGTTTGCACTTTGTTCACCTCTGACTTTTCCTCCCCCTCCTTTTGGGAGATGACAATCCTGAAGGCATACACATGCACACATTAAGCAAAGGAACATGAAGAAAGGATTTTAAAAAATGAAAACTTTAAAAGGAAGGCTTTATTCTAAGCAAGCCATCTTACATTAGCAAAAGGGGGTCTTATACATGAAGGCACTTTCCTTCAGGCTTTATTTAGGAGTAGTTACCAAGTTACCAGCAGCCTAGACCATATTCAGCTGCAGTTAAAGAACATAAACCCTAACACAACTAGCTAAACATTCCCATTCTACTTATAGTACAGATTGAGTTCTGGGTCTTGGATGTTCATGAGAAGCTGGGAAGCTGGACCCTTTCTCCAACCTGCTTTCACACTTCTCCCCAAACTGATCTTCCTCATTAGGCAATTGTCTCTCGTGATCTCATGATCTCTGCTGCTCCTTTGTGATGCTGACCGCAACAAATGTAACTTAAACCCAACACATCATTAACGCTATGTTTACCTGGAGGGGAGACCATACCTCTCAACTATTTGCTCAGATAATGGGAGAGCCTATTGTCACCATTTGTAAACAGGATGTGTAGGGAATATGCAAATTGTTTCAAAAGTAAAAAGAGGCAAGGGGGCTAGTGCATAATCACAGATTCAGTGGCAACAGGGAGCTTGGTGTATGTATACATGCAAATAGCCTTCAGGCCACATGTTGCCACTTAGATAGATAGATAGATAGATTCCATTTTATAGTAATACAAGAACAAACAGTAACAATAGTAAATTAACTACAACATTGCAAAAACAAATCAGACAAAAAAACACAACAAAATATTGTGGCATTATTTCTTTATACCTGGTGTAAAGTTCTTTATAATTTATCCATCATTTTTTTCTTTTTCAAATCTTATTACAGTTGGTGCTCTGCATTTGCAAGGTTGACTTTCACAGATCTGATTATTTGTGAGCTTCTCCAGCTCTCCCTGCCCCCACCCACATAAAGCACTTCTTTTCTGGGGGAACACTCCCTCTCAGCAGCTCTGATCAGGCTGCACAGTCCTTTAAAAACCTTTCTCTTGTGATCCTCCTCCTCCTCCACCAGCTACTGCCTGGCCAGCAAAGGACAGCTTGAAGTTCTCAGCACCATGCACATTCTTCTGATTTTCCCACACATATCCAAGGAAAGAAACGGGTGAGAGAGTTGAAGTATAAGACCACCGTGCCAAACCATCCCTTTCCCCCCTCCCTTCCTTGACCTGGTTTGGAGCCGGGGTGCCCATTATCCCCACCATGCCTTGGTCCCCTTCTCACAGGTATGCACATTTTGATATTTGCAGTTTTTCCACTTTTATGGGGATTCTGAGCCCCTGACCCTAGCAAATGTGGAGGCTCCACACTACTTCTCTAGATCTCATTCTTGTTACAGATCTCTTTCAAAAGATATCTTGCCAAATATGTGTAACTTGGCCTGACTGTCCTGTTATTTCTATACCTACTAAATAAATGGATGCCATATTGCTCAAAATTTGTCATCATTCCTGTTTTCTCCTGATGTTTAACAGTGAATGTTAACGTTTTTTTAAAGCTACTTGCCAAACTCTACATATCTATTTTGTAAGTACATAAATCTTTTGCAGGTTTCCAGCAATATGTAATTTGTCTTGATGTTATCAACAGCACATTTATGAGCTCTTAATATTTAAAATGTTCATTATCATTTTAAAACTGAAAATAATAACTTTTTACAAAAAGTCACTGTCTGTCTCACCATTTGTGTAATGATCATAATCATAATCATTAGGATAAATTTTATTCATTCTTGCTTGCATATAGTGCCACCTATATATAATTTTCAGTGTGGATTCTCTTACATAGTTGCTGACATCAATTTCAACTAAAGAATACATTCTAGACCACACTTTCTCTGAGATTTCTTTTTTGATATCCAGGCCCCATGCTTTCCTATCCCCTTAATGAAACTGAATTTTTTCTTCAATTAATCAGCCATAGGCTTTCATCACTAAACTTTTAGTGTTGGGTTCCTCTGTCACTCATACTGTTTTATACTTTGTAAGAGCCCTCAAATTTCCTGGAATTTTAGCTGGTTTTTTTTCACTAATACAAGTACTTGTCTGTAAGTAGCAAATTAGTGGTAATAGTTTGTATTCTTAACTTTAATTATTCCCTACTTACAAGTTTACTTCTATATCGTAGATCCCTATCTCTAAAGATTATCTTGGCTCTCTAATTGGATTTGAACCCTGGTCTCCAGAGTTGTAGTCCAACACTCAAATAAATTATATCATGCTGGATCTTGTAGAGTAGAGTAGACCCACCTTTAAATGAATGAGACTTATTTGTTACCTCTTACATAAGTTCCATTGATTTCAGTGAGTCTACTGCATGTAGAGCCTGGTCACTGAAATGCCAAAAATACATATTTTGAAGGGCCAAAGAGTTTTCAATCAAAGAAACTTGTCTCTGTGTTTGTATTCTTGAGAAATGTGTGATCTTGTGCCTCAGTAGTCAGTTTTTTTATTCTCTAACCAAGTTTTTCACAACATGTAAAGAAAAAAGTAAGACCGAAGACAGCTGTTATGATAGCTGAGAGAGAGAGAGAGAGAGACCTATCATTTCCCCATCACTGGATTATGTAGTACAAAATAACGCAAATTAGTTTCAAGCAGAGAGTAAGCATTTCGTTCGATACCAGTTTATAACATACTTGTTCATTGTCCCTCAGCCTCTTTCAGAGAAAGGTGCCAGGAGAAAGATTAAAAGTTTGTTTAGCTTGCTTGAAGAAGATGAAAGAAGTGAAGATACAAATTCCAGTAAGAACACAGAGAAAGAAATAGTAAAGGTGAGTAATAGGAAGCATTCCCAAAGAAGCTAATTTTCTGTATCTTAATGCATTTAGGCATATTGGTGTGGAAGGACTTTAATGTGCTGTTCAGAATATATCTGTATTCTGAAGCAGCTTCCTGACTCATTATGATTTCAATTCTTAATTGGCATGAAACTAGCAGTTAATTCAAAGCCTCTTATAATCCCTGCATAATGATTCCCAATTTATAAAACTGATCCATCTTCCATCTCCAAATCATGGAGAAAGATTAGCCAGACACTATCCTAAAGTGCACTTCCTTCTCTTTATTTTTTCCTGCCTCCACAAGTGAACAGTCATAGGTTCATGGCCTGGTCTAATAGCTGTTTTTAATTGAAATGTCTCTTTGCAAAGCAGAAGGAAAAAAGTGGGCAACTTCATGGATTGAGCCTGCTTCCTCTTAATACACTACTTGTTTCAGTAGAACCTGGCCAATATGGCTGTAACTCAGCAGCCTTTCCATTCTGTCAAAAATCTAGGACAAGGTGGGAATCTGTGGCCATAGGGCTGCATGGGGACTTCAGCTGACTTTCAAAGACTTTTGGGGGGAATATGTCCAAACCTTCAAGCCAGGGAGGGTTCTCTGGATGACAGAGAAGATGGTCTCAGCCAATGTTGTGCCCATTATGTACATACTGGCATCAAATTAATTCTTGTGGTTTAAGAAATTAACAGTGAGTCGTTTGTTGTGGATAAATGTAAGACAGATTTCTTGTCTGTTGTCTGCATCTATGTAGCTGGCAGTCTCCATTCCTGCCATGCACATATCAACCCTTACCCTAAACAAAAGAGCCCCATACTCCATATCTGTAATGCATATGTGGAAGAGGAGCATGGTGAATTCATATTGGATGAGCAACAAACTGTCAGCGTGCATGACTCCTGAGTAAAAGGCCAATCCTGTCCAGACTACAAAAAGTTCAAGAGAGGGACATAAAGTATTTTAGAGATATGGGACATAGCTAAGTTAATTGTAACAGAACTGTCTGCAAATCTGCTGCAGAGGTTGGAAAAATGTTGAAGGCAGAATTGGAAGAAAATGAAGCACATTGAGCAAATTTAGGTCTGCCTGTAGTATATTTCACAATATTTTAATTCTTTATGCCCTCAGCCCTGCTGAAACATGAATTTTTGTATATGTTTACATTGGAGGTTTGAATCGTAATATGTGTTATGGATTACAGCTGCAGCCATGATAATATAGCATATAGCATTTCATATTGCAGGAAGTGAAGACCTAAGTCTTAGATCATGGGTGGGCAGCTTCTGAAAGTACATAGTGTACTTTCAGATACAATTTTGAGAAAAGACGTAAAACAAGTTGGGAAATGAAAATGGGGCAGTATAGCTTATTGCACCCCATAAAGGATACAATTTTGCCTGGAAAAATTATTTATTAGATTGATGTGCTAGTTGTTCTAGTTAAATACTTACAAGAAGAAAGTTATGGAGGGGCAATGTTAATTTAAGAACATAGCTAAACTTATCTGTTAAAGATGTCACAATCAATTCCTATCATGTATTTGTTTTCCAGTCTTCAGAGACGATAGCTTGTTCCAAGAGCACTGGTGTTTTCCAAGATGAAGAACTTCTTTTCAGTCATAAGCTGCAGAAAGACAATGATCCTGATGTTGACCTATTTGCCAGCAACAAAAAAGTGGTCAGTCAAAAATAATTTTACCATTTTTGCTTTAAAATGAGTTCTTTTGTTGAAGTATAATTTCACAAAGATAATTACAAAATGTTTGCTGTGATAGTGGCTAAATGGGGTCAGAATGAGAGGTACCAAATATAAACACACATACATGCATTTATTGTCAAAAATAATGGTCACACATCTATTGGTAACAGATGTGCAGGCCATTGGTGCAGCTTGAGGGACAATCCTGGCAGTTGATGGCTTGTCTGTTGACTGATGAAGAGCCCACATTCTTAGCCTTCCTGCTGGGACAAATGTGGAATGGTAAGCAAATCAGTGATTCACATGGCTCCAGCCATGTGTGAAATCCCCATCACCATGTGAGAATGCCTAGCTTCACCCCAGTTCTTTTAAGGGGATCTCCAACCTTAAGAGATGGGCATATAGGCCTCATGCCAGGCCCACAGGCTCCTTCTTCATGCCTAGCCACCACAAGAGGTGGGGAAGGGGGAATCCTCCTACTTCCTACTATAATTCCACAGCTGAGATCAGCGCTGTAGTTTATAGTCTGGAACCTCTAAACTAACAAATGCACACTTGATGAAAAAGTGCTTTTACCCTAAATGAAACATTTGGATGCTGGATAACTAATCTATCTTTAGCTGAAACAAAATGTCTGACAACAATGGTAACTTTGCTTATAAGTGTGATGGCCTTAAGTTCACCCCTGCAGCACCCCTGGATGTAGAGCCCCTGCCATAACTTGGCCAGCTGGATGTGTATTGAAATAGTGTACTGTAATCACTGTAGATGTAGTACATGGAGCTAAGCTAGTAATGTTACAAAAGTATCCAGGGATAATTGGTAATTGCAACAATGTATTCTTTTGGAGTTTGTCTGCGTATTACAAAGTGTGAATTAAGTGAGATGAAAAGTAGAAAAACAAATGCAGGTCTGGGAACTATCTAAAGATGTGTGGTGTTGTTAGATTTATGATCCTCTCCAATCATAGCTTTGCACACATGAAATTTGGATTTGTGGGTATAAAACTTGAGAGCTCCATGTATGCTTTTGTCTTAGCAACTTTGGAAGAAGTGTGCTGTCTTGATTGCTTTACTACAAATAAAAACTACTGTCTACCTTAGAGTGAAATTTGTGGCTTGTGAGTTATGCTGGGCATGACAGTTTGCTGAGATGCCTTATCAAGCTATTCTAGCACCCAATCTGGATACCATGCTGTTGCAGTATGCAGTCTGGAAGGTAGTTAGCAGATCTGGAGAACCTGATCCAGGGAGGTGAGGAGGAGGATAGGACCAAGAGGGCATGGAGCCTCATGCCCGATATCTGAGCCAAGGTGACTGAGCAGCAAAGATCAGGGCATGTTCTTGTCATGCCATTGTCCACTGGACCCTCTTGCCCTTGGCAGACCACTGGGCTTAGACACTAACAGGGGCAGTAGGCAGCTCTTGGTTCTCAGGTGGGGAGACAGTGTGCCATCAATGCCAGGCTGGCCATGTGACCTGAGGCACTATAACACAAGGTGGTGAAAACTCTGGCCTGGAGACAGAGGTCCTGTGACTGAGGGAGGAACTGGAAGAGGCCCAAGATGTGACTCAGCAAATGTGGGCCACCATGCATATGGGCCAAGGAGGTGTCCTGGCAATGGCTGGAGCTGCAGGAGGGGGACAGGACCCTCAGGGGGTGGAAGATGATATCCCAAGACGTGGACCACTGCAAGCTAGAGGAGCCAAAGATGTTCCCTAGTAGGCACTGCCAATGCACCAGGTGCCTGGAGGAATGCAGTTAAAACTCACATTTAATGGCCAGGGCAAGCGATTGTTGTACTTCTTGACCCAGGTTGCATGGTTCATGGCGGACTTGGAGCACACCTTCCCATCTGAAGTATCAAAAGTGCATTGTGTGGCAGCACAGCTGGAGGGAAGAGCATTCAGCTGACTGGTTGTGTGATACTGGAGTGCGAGAGCTGGGCAATTTCCCCCTGTACAGGAATCATCTTCAAGCCCATTTTGAGGATCCATTCCCTTGAGCCAAGGCTCAGGCCTAATGTCATTAAGCAGGGGAACCAATTTAGTGACCCAAGTACACAGAGGAGTTTCATAGGTTGGCCTCACAGGTCCCTGATTGATTGGAGGCCACCAAGATCCAGTATTTCCAAGAGGACCTGAGGCTTGAGATACTCGAGTGGGCTGCTGTGCAGGACAACCTGGAAAACTTGAGCTGGATGCTACTGTCAGGCAAAGTGGAGACACAAGAACCAGCTAAACCTAAAGCCGAGAACAACAGTTTTCATTTAAATTTATTTTAATATCTTGTTTCCAATATTAAGCATATGTTAATCTAGCTGCTGTAATTAAGTGTAACATTATTTTTTTATGCTTTCTAATTTCTAACTTTGGTTTTATTATGTTCAATAAATATAATTCAGGTATCATTTAAAAATTCAATTTAAATTTTTTTTTTAATTTCATCATGTATTTCTTTCCAAATTTTTTTAGCTTTTTTGCAAGTCCACCACATATGATAAAATGTTCCCTATTTTTCTCTGACTGAAATCTCTCTGGCATCATATACCATCTATGCAACATTTTATAATAATTTTCTCTTAAGTTTAAATTTAATGTAAATCTTAGGTCTCTTTCCCGTATCATTCTCCAACTCTCAATATCTATTGGATGTCCTGTATTTTGTGACCATCTCACCATCGTTTCTTTAATTTCTTCCTGCTCCATTTCTCTCTGTAATAGCAGTTTATAAAACTCAGATATTCTTTTCTTTTGATTTTCTTTCATCAGTACATCCAGTTCATTTTCCTTTTTCTCAAATCCAAATAATTTTAGTTCTTCTTCGTGGTCTCTGTGCCTTCATACACTAGGAGCTTTAGCGCCTGCGCGGTAGCGTTCGGAAACTTCTAGAGCTTGTTCGCTTGGCGGGAACCCCTCCCCCACGCCGGTACTGCGCATGCTCCTCCCGCCGAGCAACGGTCTCTCCTCAGTTCTTTCTCGTCCGCCGCCGCGTACGGAAGGTTCTTTAGTTTGTTCCTCTCACGTCGTGCTTGGCTTGCTGTTTTTTCACGGTTTTACGGACTTTCGGACTGTCTTTGACCTCTCTTTCGGACTCCCCCTTCGGTTTTCGTCTTTTTGGATTTCGGAGTTTGGCGTTTCTTCGTCTTATGTCCGCGCTCTTTAAGAAGTGCGTGTCCTGCGGCCGCAAGGTTGCCCTCAACGACGGCCATAAGGAGTGTCTCTTCTGTTTGGGCGAGTCCCACAACATCCGGACTTGCCCAATTTGCAGGGATTTTACTCCCCAAACTCTTCGCAACCGCTCCGCGAGACTCAAATCTTATTGTTGGGAACAGTCTCTGCGGGCGATAGACGAGACCTCCACTTCCAAGATGGCCGACAAGAAGACGACCACGCCATCGACGGTATCGGCGGCTGCCGTTCCGTCCACCTCGTCGGTATCGGGCTCGGTACCGGCGAAAACGCCGATCTCGGCGTTACCGAGGATCCCGAAGCTGTCGGCGGCTGCCAAGTCAGCGAAAGGATCCTCGACGGCGAGGAAGGCTGAGGCTCCCCTTACGGAGACGCCTGCAAAAAAGCGCCCTGCTCCGGACGGAGGCAAGGGCAAGGAGAAGGAGAAGAAGAAGAAGAAGAAGGAAAAGAAGCGCTCCCCGGCTGGGGACGCTCAACCTCCTACTCCTCCTCCTACTCAGCAGCCTTCAAAAGGGCGAGGCGAGTCCGTCGACCTCTCGGAGGATGAGATCGAGGACGATCCCTAACAGCGCCCGGACTCGCCTGTGGCAGACCCTCCAACCCTGGTGGAGGAGCGCCACCGCCCTCTTAGCCGTCGCAGGTCGGCCGACCTGCAGCAGAGAGAGCCCTCTGCTTCTCCGGAGCGGCGTTCGACCTCCTTCAGGTCCCGGTCCCGCTCTTCCGAGCGTCCGGTGGCCTCGCCGCCTCCGAGGGAGACAAGAGAGGAACAACCTCGCTCGTCTGCCTCCAGATACACCTCGGCGTCCTACGTGGCCAGGTACGCGAGGGAATCTGAATGGAGAGAGCGCCCGGCCTCCTATCGGTCGCATTCGCCATCGTACCGGGATCGGTACCATCGTGGCCCGAGTCGCTGGGAGACCTTCCGGAGGTCCCGGTCACCTCGTCGACAGCGCGAATCGCGCTCGCCTAGAGGGGACGAGGCTCGGTACCGTCGACGCCGAAGCCGATCTCCGTCGGACCGACGCTCCTTCAGCCGCTCTCCCTCCCCTCGATATCATAGGGCGAGGGAGCCTTCACCACGGTATCGGGCGATATCGCCACCTCCTAGGGTCACGGCAACGGCGACGCGCCCTACGGAGTCGGTGGTGACTGAGCGGGCTACGACGACGTCAGCCTGCCAGACTACCCCTGTCACCACCAAGAGGGTGAAGTCAGTGGTCAGCCATCCCAAGCGGGACGCTGCTGCTACCACCGCCCCGGCTGCGGAGAAGCCTAGGAAGGCAACACCTGCGGCGACTACGAAGGAGCCGGAAAGCGAGCGGCGAGAGGACTCACCGAGCTCGGAGTCGTACGACTCGAGTGCGGAGTCTGAGGTGTCTGAGGCGGCCTCCCAGGAGTCTCCTCCGTTGGGATTCGGGGACCCGATCCCAGATTCTGCTCCAGAGGACGTCCACCAGTTCTCTGCGATGCTGCTCCGCATGGCCACTACCCTCGGCCTTAAGATCGCCGATGCGGAGCCGGAGGATGACGATCCAGCCTTCTCCGTTTTCGAGGAGAAGCGACCTTCCACGGCTCCGCTGCCTCTCCTGCCCCGGGTATCCAGACTGGTGAAGGCCGCCTGGGATAGACCGGCCTCGGCTCAGCCGATACCGCAGCGGTTAGAACACCTCTACAGGGTGCAGAAGGATAACGCCGGTTATCTATTTAATCACCCTGCACCGAACTCTGTGGTCGTCGAGTCCGCGCAGACGAAGGGCTCCGGCAGGCAACACACCACCCCGCCGGACAAAGAGGGCAGGAAGTTGGACGCCTACGCAAGGAGGTTCTATTCGGCTGCCTCCTTGCAGATCAGGCTGTCCAACACTCAGGCTTGCCTCGCGGCATACCTGAAGAAAGTGCTCGATCGCCTGCAACCAGCGATGGAAGCGGTACCGGAGGACATCCGCCAAGCCTCCTCCGTGATCTTCAATGAGGCTATCTCCATCGCTCGGCACCAGATGGCCTCCTCCCGGCACGCAGTGGAGATCGCCTCCCGGGTCATGGCGGGATCCGTCGGCCTTCGCCGCCATGCTTGGCTTCGACCGGCCGACATCCAGGAGGACACCAGAAGGAGGATTGAAGATCTCCCCTTCGACGGTGAAGGCCTATTCAATTCGTCCACAGACGAAGCTTTGGACAATCTCGTCAAGGCGAGACTGACCGCAAAAAAGATCGGGCTGCAGCCGGCCACGCAGACCCGCAGGGCCTCCACCTTCCGACCATCCTGGCGACGATCTTCCACCTCGTCGTTCCAGCGTTCGGCCCAGTCTGGACAGTCGAGACCGTCCTCCGGCTCATCGGCCAGACGCACGATTAGGCGGCGCCCGCCTTCGTCGAAGAAGTCCTCCTCCGAGACAAAGTCTCGGTTTTGACGTGCCTGGCAGGACCCACCAATACCCACTCTTCAGCCTACCATCAGCGCTCGGAGACCGACCGACTCTCGCTCGACACCTAGCGGAGTGGCAGTATGTCACTACGGACTCTTGGGTGCTTTCCATCGTCTGTCTTGGCTACGCCATCGAGTTTCTCGATATTCCTCCTCGCGGCGTTTATTACTCCACGCCGTCGAGTCCGGCCCTCCTGGAAGAGATCCAATCCCTCCTCCAGAAAGGGGCGATCGAGCGGCTCCCGCAAGAGGCCAAGACCACCGGCTTCTTCTCCAGGTACTTCACGGTACCGAAAGCCGACGGTACCCTCCGGCCGATCCTAGACCTCAGAGGGGTGAACTACTACATCCGCCCCAAAAGGTTCAAGATGGTCACGATACCGTCGATCCTACCCTTCCTACATCGAGGGGACTGGTTCGCCTCCATCGATCTCCGAGACGCATACTTCCATATCGCCATTCGCCCGCAGCACAGACGGTACCTCCGCTTCGCAGTCGACGACACCTGTTACCAGTACAAGGTGCTGCCGTTCGGACTCTCGACTGCCCCAAGGGTCTTCACCAAGTGCATGGCCCCGGTGGTATCCTACCTGCGGACGAAGGGCGCTTCCGTCTTCCCCTACCTCGACGATTGGCTGTTGGTGGCGTCCTGCAAACAGAGACTTTACCACGACGTCCACATGACGTTGTCACTCCTGACCCGCCTTGGTCTATGAGTGAATCCGAAGAAGTCCCACCTCGAGCCGGCGAGGATCTTGGACTTCATCGGGGCGACGCTCGACTCGACCTCCGCCAGGGCGTACCTACCAGAGTCTCGAGCACAAACCTTGATCCGGGCCGCCGCTCACGCTCGTACGGCCCCGACGTTATCTGCGAGAAGCGTCCAGCAGCTCTTGGGCTACATGGCTGCGACGACCGCTGTGACATATCTCGCCAGGCTGAGAGCAAGACCTCTTCAACGCTGGTTCGTCCGCATATTCGACCCCCTGCGAGACGAACAGACACTCCGACTGCAGCTGCCGGGAGACGTCCGCTCATCCCTCCGATGGTGGCAGTCGCGACGCAATCTCATGTCAGGGATGCCTTTCCAACAGCCGACACCGAAGGTGACGGTAACGACCGACGCCTCCCTGTATGGATGGGGTGCCCACTGCGGCGATCTCAGAGTCCGCGACAGATGGACCGACGACGAGACCGCTCTCCATATCAACGCGCTGGAGCTGCTCGCCGTCTGGAAAGCCCTACGGGCGTTCCGCCATGCCGTGGCGGGGCGCACGGTCCTGATTCTGACGGACAACACCACCGCCGTCTGCTACATCAACAGACAAGGTGGGACTCATTCCACGACCCTGCTCGACATCGCGCTCGGCCTGTGGGAATGGTGCATTCGCCTGCACACGCATCCCGTGGCGGTTCACCTGGCCGGGCAGGAGAACACCACGGCAGACGCCCTCAGCAGGGACACCTCATCCCATCACGAATGGTCTCTCTCCGGAGAGGCGTTCAGACTGATTCGGGACCGCTGGGGCGAACCATCGATCGACCTCTTCGCGACCAGGGAAAACGCGAAGTGTCGCCGATTCTGTTCCAGAGCGGGCCACGATCGTGCCTCCATCGGGGACGCTTTCCAGTTTCCGTGGACCGGGGAACTCCTCTACGCGTTCCCGCCGTTCCCGCTGCTCGGCCGGACGATATCGAAGATCCTCGCCGACCGAGCCGACGCGATCCTGGTAGCCCCGTACTGGCCGAGGCAACATTGGTTCGCACCCCTGCTACAAGCCGCGCGAGACGACCTGCTCCGGTTGCCACCGACACCGGACCTGCTCTCCCACTCCGGCGGCCGAGTCCTTCATCCGGACCTGCCACGCCTGGCCCTCCATGCCTGGAGGATATCGCACTAGACGATCCCGTGCTCGGTACCGTCCTCGTCGCGGCCAGGAAGGAATCCACCCGTCGCAACTATCAATACAAGTGGCGACGCTTCCTGACCTTCGCTAACGAGAGGAGTGAGCCGGTATCACCCGCGGGGCTCTCGACCGTCCTGCACTTCCTCCTGCACCTCCGGCAACAGGGCCTGGCGTTTCCATCCCTGAAGGTGTATCTCTCCGCGATCGTGGCATACCAACCGCCACGATCTGCTGCCTCGGCCTTCTTCAGGAACGATACCGTTAAGCGGTTCCTGAAAGGACTTCATCATCTCTACCCGCCGGTATCGCCGCCGCTACCGCCGTGGTCCCTCTCGCTGGTGCTCTCGCAGCTGACGAAGCCGCCCTTCGAGCCGATGGCGACCTCGGATGACAGGCTCCTGACAATGAAAACTGCCTTCCTGGTAGCGGTGACCTCAGCGAGGCGAGCGGGTGAGATCACAGCTCTTCGTTCCGATGAGCCCTTCACGGTCTTCCACAGGGACAAGGTGGTCCTGAGACCTGACATCTCGTTCCTGCCAAAGGTGGTGTCCAGTTTCCATCTCAACCAGGACATCATCCTGCCTGCCTTCTTCCCGAACCCGACGACACCGTTGGAGCGGTCCCTCCACTCCCTGGACGTGCGTCGGGCATTGGCTTTCTACAAGGACAGGACTGCTTCCTTCCGACAGACGCCGCATCTCTTTGTTTGCTATGGGCGACGTCGGAGGGGCCTAAAAGTGTCCACCCAGCGCTTCTCCAAGTGGGTGGTGAGGACTATTGAACTGGCGTATGAGCTCGCGAGGAAGCCTCCGCCAGTCCTGCTTCGAGCCCACTCCACCAGAGCTGTGGCTACTTCTGCGGCCCTCCTGCGAGGAGTTGACCTGCATGAACTCTGCCGTGTGGCGACCTGGTCCCAACCGTCGACCTTCGTGCGCCACTACAGGCTCGACTGCCGGTCGCGCAGAGATGCCCGGTTTGGACGTGAGGTGTTGGCTTCCGTGCTGTAGGACCTGACCCGCCGTCCGACCGGTAAGCTACACAGTCTCCTAGTGTATGAAGGCACAGAGACCACGAAGAAGAAGAACAGGTTGCTTACCTGTAACTGTGGTTCTTCGAGTGGTCATCTGTGCCATCATACACACCCGCCCTTCCTCCCCTCTTTCTCAGGTCCCTGTAGGTTCTACGGCGGACGACAGAACTGAGGAGAGACCGTTGCTCGGCGGGAGGAGCATGCGCAGTACCGGCGTGGGGGAGGGGTTCCCGCCAAGCGAACAAGCTCTAGAAGTTTCCGAACGCTACCGCGCAGGCGCTAAAGCTCCTAGTGTATGATGGCACAGATGACCACTCGAAGAACCACAGTTACAGGTAAGCAACCTGTTCGTCCATTTTATATCTTTCTGTCAGTTGTCTCCACGGAAATCAATTCATTTCATATTCAGCTTCCTTTATTTCTTCCAACATTTTCATTCTTGGTTTATTTCCTTCCCAGATTAGTATATCCTGGCATGTCAGCATTTTCCCTTCCTTTGTTGGAGAAATTTTAAAGGCTTCTTGTGGTGATGTCCAAATTGGGAAGTTTGTTTAAAATCTTGGATATAATTGTTGCCATACTTTTAATAAAGTTTTCTAGATGCGATGGTTATTAAGTTCTTTATTAACTGCTATTTTATTAAAACACAAATAATCATGCCATCCAGATCTGTTCTCATGTTCCTCCAAGTCTTTTATTGATGATTTTTGTAATGATTTCCAGTTTTGGATCCATTCTAAACAACATGCTTGGTAATATATTCTCAGGGAGTAGGTCCATTCCCTCTCTTTCTTTAATATCCTGTAATGTTCTGAATCTTATTCTTGGTCTTTTACCTAACTATATAAACTTTGAGATTTCCTTTTCCCAGTCTTTAAATATTTTTCCATTTCCAATTATTGGCAAATTTTGAAATAAAAAATATCATTTTCAGTAGTAATGTCATTTTAAAAGCGTTTATCCTTCCCAAAAAGGATAAATTCAATTTACTCCATTTCACCATTTCTTTTTTCATTTCTTTCCAGACCATTTCATAATTATTTTGGAACAATTCTTGATTCTTCTTTGTTACATAGATTCCTCTCTTTCAGTTTGTTCCTTTTTCAGCATATTAATAGTCAACATCATTGTCTTCTCTTTCTTTATTCTATATCCAGCTACCATTCCGAATTCTGTGAGGCACTCTTGCAGTTTTTGTATTGATTCTTTTGGCTCTTCCAAAAAAAATAATTACATCATTTGCAAAGGCTCTCAATTTTATTTCTTTTCTCTTTATCTTCAGGCCTTTATTCTCATGCACCTCTTTTATCTTCATAATCAAAGCATGTAATGCCACAATAAATAATAATGGTGATAGCGTACGTGCTTGTCTTACTCCTTTTGTTATATCAGATTTTCCTGTTGTATCTCCATTGACCACCAGTTTTGCCAATTGATCTTGGTAAATCTTTTCAGTCCATTTACAGAACACATCTCCAAAATTGCTTTCTCTTAATATCCAATGTAAAAATTTCCAAGATATATTATTGAATGCGTTCTCTGCATCCAGGAAAATCATTGCTGATTTTTTCCCTGGGCTTTTGTCATAATATTCTATTGCATCTAAAATTATTCTCACATTGTCTTTCATATTCCTGCCCAATATAAACTCGGCTTGTTCTTCTTGAATTTTTTCTTGCAGTATCTTTTTTAATCATCTTGCCAACACTGTCGCAAAGAGTTTATAGTCCACATTCAATAAAGAAATTGGTCTATAATTCTTCTCTCTTTTATCTTTTCCTTCTTTGGATATCATTACAATATTTGATGCTCCCCATGTTTCGGGTTTCCCCTCTTCCTTTATCTTTGCTATTGTAGCTTGTTATGGTTTTATTAATTCTTTTAAAAGTCTTTCATAGAAGAAGGATATTCCCTCAGGTAATTCCCATCTATATCTTCGTCATTCAGCAAGCCATCATTAAGTCACCATTGGAACTGTGTAATTTTGTCTATCGTCTGTAACATCACCGGATGGTGATCTGATATCACCCTAGGTAAAATTTCTATTTGTTGTACTTCTGTTAATAAAGTTTTTGACAGTAAAATCATCAATGCTCCTCTAGACCTCTTAACCTCAGACTTTTATTCCGTTGTCTCATTTCAAGCTTCATTATAGTCTCTCTATCTTTTTCTGCTCCTGTTTTCATTTGTTCTACCAAATCTTCCAATTTTTGATTTTCTTCTCTCACTTCTTCAACTTTCATGTCTACTGTTGTTATATCTGTAGCAAGTTTCTGTAAGTTTTTATCAAGAGCAGCAATTTTACCAGGAGCTTTAAACTTGGTCCCACATTGAACAGGAGACACAAATGTACCAAGGCCTTTGACTGTGGTGTCCGGGTGAGAGACGTCAGATTGCCACTTGCAGTTCTGGTATCACAGCTGATAAAACAAACAAAACAAGCCAAATAACACCCAGCTCAGTTACTTACTTCCAGGCAGTAAGTACAGGGCCGTAAATAAAGTCCATCATAAAATCTGACATGGTTCCATGGCAAGGGAGTATCCAAGGTCAGTCCAGGCGTTTGTCAAGGCATCCAGCAGGGTAGAAGGTCAGATAAGATCCAACAACTCCTGGAGGGGAAAGTTGCCAGCTAAATAGGTCCAAAGCCTAATGCAGCTGTGACTTGATTGATTGTTGCTGGTTATAGAGAGAGTGATGCTGGGTCTCCCTTTGCTGCCTGTGCTCTGCGAAGTTGGGTCAAGGTTAGAGCTGGCACCACTCTCTGTTCTGTTTCTGGCACTGTTACCTCTCTCTGTGCAGCTGGCCCTGGCATGCCCCCTATCTCTGCCTTTGGCATGCCCTCTGTTTCAGACTCAGTGTCAGAGTCCATGCTGTGGAAGCAGGGCATGACAACTCATCTGAGAACAAAGGGAAGAACATTGAGGAGAAGGACAAGTCTTCAGGGAGTGCCTCGTCCTTGACTCTGGAAGAGATAGAATGTTAGTTTGAAGCAGTTGTGGGTGACAACACCAACACATCAGAGGACAGCAATTCCAAGCTGGTGGGAAACGAGGTAAGCCTGCCCTGAGTGCTGAAGGGCAAGCTATATCTCCATTTCAGCAGGTGTCTGGAGACTATAGTGAGTGGCAGCGCAACCTTGTTTTTCTTGCCCATTAGTCTACACTCAAGGGGATACTAGTATGGACTTGATGGCCATTATAAATCAAGATGTGGAGAATGTTTGATGAACCATGTGATTGCCATGAGCATGGAGTTGCCAGCTGAGGAACTGGACAGTCTCACCACTTTTGTATAGACGCATGTGCAGGAAATGCAGGGATATTCCTGGAACTAACAGGTGATTGGTAGACCACTCAATGTGTGTTAGCTCCCACAGCCCACTACACAATGGTCTTAGGACTGAAAGAGCTGAAATGTTATGATCCTCACATCCAGTTGAGTAATGGGACAGTGTGTTTTCCTGAACACCAGTGTTGGAGTCATATCTGGGCCAATTGCTAGAAACAGGTGACAGCCTGAACTGCCAGCCGTTTAGAGATGGGACATAAGCCAGAGATTCTTGGAGGAAGGGGTGACAAATGGCACAGTGGGAAAGTTGCTAGTGAAATATAGAAATGTAGAGTTGGAAGAGACCACAGGAGCCATCCAGTCCAACCCCCTGCCATGCAGGAACACCCTCAAAGCACTCCCAACATATGGCCATCAAGCCTCTGCTTAAAAACCTCCAAGGAAGGAGCCTCCACTACACTCTGAGGCAGCACATTCCCCTGCCGGACAGCCCTGACTGTCAGGAAGTTCTTCCTGAGGTTCAGGTGGAATCTCCTTTCCTGCAGCTTGAATCCATTGCTCCTTGTCCTGGTCTCTGGAGCAGCAGAAAACAAGCCCTGTCCTTCCTCTACATGGCATCCCTTCAAATATTTAAACATGGCTATCATGTCCCCTCTTAACCTTCTCTTCTGCAGACTAAACATACCCAGCTCTCTAAGTCTATCCTCATAGGGCATGGCTTCCAGGCCTCTCACCATTTTGGTCACCCTCCTCTGGACTTGCTCCAGCTTGTCAATATCCTTCTTGAATTGGGGTGCCCAGAACTGGCTACAGTATTCAAGATGAGGTCTAACCAAAGCAGAGTAAGGTGATACCAGTACCTCCCTCGATCTAGACACCATACTCCTATTGATGCAGCCGAGAATTGCATTGGCTTTCTTGGCCAGCTTGTGGTCTATGAAGACACCTAGATCCCTTTCACACATACTGCTATCCAGCCACGTGTCCCCCATCCTATATTTCTGTATTCCATTTTTTCTACCTAAGTGTAGGACCTTACACTTCTCTCTGTTGAATTTCATTTTGTTCACCCTGGCCCAGCTCTCCAATCTATCCAGGTCATTTTGAATTTTGATCCTGTCCTCTGGCGTATTGGCAACCCCTCCCAATTTGGTATCATCTGCAAATTTGATGAGCATGCCCTCTATTCCTTCATCCAAGTTGTTGATAAAAATATTGAACAGCACTGGGCCCAGGACAGAACCCAGTGGCATCCCGCTAGTCACTTCTCTCCACGATGAAAAGCAGCCATTCGTGATCACCCTTTGGGTTCGGTCGGTCAACCAATTACAAATCCAACTAACAGTAGCCCTGTCTAGCCCACATTTTACTAGCTTCGTTGCAAGAATGTCATGGGGAACTTCGTCAAAGGCCTTACTGAAATTGAGGTATGCTACATCGACAGCATTCCCTTCATCTATCAAGGTAGTAACTCTATCATAAAAAGAGATAAGATTAGTCTGGCATGACTTATTTTTGAGAAATCCATGCTGACTTCTCATGATTACCGTATTGCTTTTTAAATGATTAGAAACTGACTGCTTAATGATCTGCTCCAGGATCTTTCCGGGTACTGATGTCAGGCTGACTGGGCAATAATTATTTGGGTCCTCTTTTTTTTCCCTTCTTGAAGATGAGGACAACATTTGCTCTCTTCCAGTCTGCTGGAACTTCTCCTGTCCTCCAAGATTTCTCAAAGATTATAGCAAGCGGTTCCGAAATGACTTCTGCCAGCTCTTTTAATATCCTAGGATGCAATTCATCTGGCCCTGGAGACTTGAATTCATCCAATGTGGCCAGGTATTCCTGTACCACCTCTCTACCTATTATGTGCCTCATTTCCCCTGCTTCCTCACCTGCTCCCCAACCGCCAGGTTGAGTGCTTGTATCCTTCTGAGAAAAAATGGAGGCAAAGAAGGTGTTAAGTAGTTCTGCCTTTTCTCTTCCCCCTGTGAGTAATTCGCCATCTTCTCTGCGCAGCGACCCTATCGTCTCCTTCTTTTTCCTTTTGCTGCGGACATAGCCCTTTTTATTATTTTTCAATGTCTCTGGCCAGCCTAAGTTCGTTCTGTGCTTTAGCCTTTCTGACCTCCTCCCTACATCTCCTGGCTACTTGCTTAAATTCTTCTTTGGTGGTTTCCCCTTCTTCCATTTCCTATACATGTTTCTCTTAACACTTAGCTCAGCTGAGAGTTCTTTAGTCAACCATTCTGGTTTCTTCAGATACCTTCCATTTTTCCTCCGTATTGGCACAGTTTTAGACCGTGCCTTCAGTATCTCCTTTTTAAGGAACTCCCATGCCTCCTGAACTCCTTTCCCTTTCACTATTCTTGACCACGGAATTCCAGCCAGGAGCTCCCTAAGTTTACAGAAGTCCACTTTTTTAAAATCTAAGATGAGTGTCTGGTTACACTTATCTTCTCTTTCCCACTGAATGCCAAATTCCAATAGGGCATGGTCACTCCCCCCTAAAGATCCAATCACTTCTACCTCATTAACAAGGTCATCCCTGTTGGTCAGGATCAGATCTAGAATATTTGATCCCCTTGTGGCCTCTTCTACCTTCTGGACCATGAAGTTTTCTGCAAGACAAGCAAGAAACTTGCTGGACCTTGCTGTCTTGGCAGAGTTTGTCTGCCATCATGTATATATATATATGCAGACTTGCAGGAGGTAGGATTAAAGTGGGAGTGTGATCTCCTACCACCTCATTGGGACACAGAATGCCATCATACTGGAGGTTGAGGTGTCATTAACAAAACCAAGTTGTATTCCATGTCTCCCAAAGAAATGGAAGTGTTAAGAGTGTTTATAGAAAAAAAACTTGAAAGAGGGTTCAGCAGACCAGCACAATCTACCATGGTCACACCAGTCTTCTTCCATTAGAAGGATGGTCACTTGAACTGGTGACAGACTTTAGGGGACTGGGTGCTGTCAGCGCATCCAGCCAGTATCCAACCCCACTCATGAAAGATCTGTTAGCCCAACTGGCCATGGAAAAGATCTTTACGAAGTTGGATTTGAGAGATGCCTACTATTGCATGTACATACAGGAGGAGGATTTAATTTAATACCTTATTGGGAGCTTTTGAATATCTTGTAATGCCCTTCAGTTTCAGCTGTGCTCCAGGTGTGTTCATGGGAGTTATCAATGAATTTTTACATGGGTATCTAGTGTACCTAGATGATGTGTTAATCTATAGCCACACCTATGAGAAACACCTTGTGCTGGTGAGAAATGTATTAACCAAGTTGTTGGCTAACAATCTGTATGTCCAACTATCCTGCTAGTCTGTTTGGGATATAGAATCTCAGATCGAGGCATAGAGATGGACCCTACCAAAGTACAGGAGGTGCTAGAATGGGAGCCCCCACAGACCCGCAGGCAGCTGCAGAGTTTTTTTTGGGTTTGCCAACTTTTACTAGAAGTTAATTCCAAATTTTGCACAAGTCTCAGTACCTTTGACAGACATACTTGAGAAACCCAAACCTAAGTTCAAAATCAGATGGATACTGAAATGTCAGCAAGCCTTTGAAGATTTTAAAAACGTGTTCAGTTCTGCTGCATTCGGGGCCATACTCTTGCAAAAAGGTGAGGAGGGCAAATTGAGACCATGTGCCTACCTCTCCAAAAAATTTCATAAGGTGGAACTTAATTGGCTGATATCGGAGAAGGAGGTGACTGCCATAGAAAGAGCCCTAAAGACATGGAGAAACATTTTGGAGGGAGCTTAGGGCCCCTTAAAATCTGGACTGATCATCAGAATTTAGTGTCACTACAAACCCCCTGCAGGCAGAGTCCAAAACAAGAACGAAGGACTAAATTCTTCTATAAGTTTAAATTTATAATCAAATACTTGCTTGGAAGAAAGAATTATTTGTCCAACTTGTCCTGCGTGCCCCAGCATGAGTGTCAAAGACCAGAACTAATTGACACCTCGTTTACCCACATAAAGCCAAACCTAAGGCAGGCAGGCAGGCAGACCTTGAGGTTCCAAGGTTCCAAAAACACTTTCTGAGAAATTTTAAGAAGCTGTCAAACAAGACATGATACAGAATTATTGGAGAGGGGTGTAGTGCAAAGGAGACAAATTGTGCATGCCAGAGGCACTGAGGACCCAGATTCTGCAATGATATCATGATGTGAATCCTGTGGGACACTTTGGATTTGTAGGAATGATACATGTGGTCCACAGGGATTACTGGTGGCCCAGATTTGTTAGATGATGTAGAGATGTATATGCAGAGCTATCTGGTGTGTGTGCAAAACAAATGGGTAGGGGAAAACTCGGAGGAGTGTTAGAACCATTATGTACACACACACACTCATCCATGGGCACATATCAGCATGGATCTTATCATGGATCTCCCTGAAAGTAATCAAAAGTCATTGATATGGGTGGTCACTGACCTGTTTTCAAAACAGGCACACATCCTGCTGCACAAGACATTGCCCATGGCCACATAATTGGCCAAGATGTTTCTGCAACATGTGCACAGGTTACATGAGGTCCCATTGAAAATATTGTGCATCAAAGCACCCAATTTACCTCTTAATTCTGGAAAGCATTTTTGAGACTGTTAGGGGTAAGCAGAGGCTGAGCACAGTTTACTTCCCATTGCAGAAATGGTATACAACAATGTGGTGCATCTGAGTACTGAGCGTATACTCCTTAAAATCATGTACAGTTGGAGTTTAAAACACCTGCAACCTCTAAATTAAAATCATAGACAATATGGATTATTAGATAAAATATAAATAGGCATTCATTAATTCCATCTCATTAAAGAAATAGAATTAGATTGATTCTAAAGTACATTGCCTGTATCCCAACATAATTTGATACTTCTCTCTCTCGATCTTAATAGCTGATGACAGAAGTTTGGCAACTGATAGGGTTATGTTCAGACATATGTCCTCCGACAGGATTTTTACATAGAATTTTTCCAAACAGCCCAGCATACAGCTCAATAAGAAAGAGACCAAATGATGGCGACCCTGACTATAGAAAATACAAAACTAGCAAAATATGCAACATTGATTCAACATTTTGCAACCCACAAGGACAAAACCTTGTGGACGCAGACAACCCAGCCTATCTGCCAAAAAGTAATTCTGAGGGGAAAGCATTGCATCTGGCCTTACTAAGTAATATGGAATATGGCACAGTGACGTTATTTAAATAGGTAGCCTAATGGAAGGATTCCACATACTGAATATTTAAAACACTGGGTGAAGAGAATGAGATAGAATTTGCCCAAAGATTGCAGAAAGTGATATTCCATAATCTTTGCTTAATAGATTTTAGTGCTATTTCATGACCCAAGTTAAGAAGCAGGGATGAAGAGAAGCTGGTAATGACCTCGTTTTGGACTATGTACCTGGGCCACCTGCTGATATAGTTATCCAATGGAAGATGATGTACTAGACCTTTGCCACACTTAAAGACAATCACTTTAAGCCATTGTTTTAATGCTAGCATCCAGGCCCTCGTAGACAGAGGGCTTTCTCCTGATGCCAGTAAGAAAACTGAGTTGGGGATACATCTAGGAGTTTAGAGGAGTTCCCTGAGGAATCTCTTCCTAAACAACAGGGATAACCTTGTTGATGAGGTGGAGGTGGTGGGATCCTTAGTGGGAAGTAACCATGCTCTATTGGAATTTGTAATTCAGTGGAAGGAGAAGCCAAGTGTAGCCAAATAT
The DNA here is from genome assembly GCA_948474755.1 of Ctenosaura bakeri. Lineage (NCBI taxonomy): Eukaryota > Metazoa > Chordata > Lepidosauria > Squamata > Iguanidae > Ctenosaura > Ctenosaura bakeri. The sequence goes on from CAOLHI010002972.1 coordinate 111,282, forward strand.
GCATTCTAGACTTTAAAAAAGCTGATTTCTGTAAACTCAAGAATACTGAAAGAGAAAGGAGTTCATGATGAATGGGAGTTTCTTAAAAGTGAGATACTGAAGCACAATTAAAAAACTGTGCCAATAAGGAGGGAAAATGGGAGGTGTCTAAAGAAACCAGAACGGTTGACTAATGAACTTTCTGCTGAGCTAGATGTTAAAAGAAACATGTACAGGAAATGGAAGAATTGTGAAGCCACCAAAGAGGAATTCAAGCAAATAGGCAGGATATGTAGGCAGAAAGTCAGAAAAGCTAAAGCACAGAATGAACTCAGCCTTGTCAGAGAGGTTAAAAACAGTAAAAAGGGCTTTTTAGGTTTGTCTGCAGCAAAAAGAAATGATAGTGTGGCTGCGTGGGGAAGATGGCCAAGTACTAACAGGGGGAAAAGAAAAGGCAGAACTACTAAACACCTTCTTTGCCTCAGTTTTCTCCCAAAGGGAAGGAAGCACTCAAAGCACAGAATAGATGGAGAAATAGTACAGGAATTCTTGGATACACTACATGAACTCAAGTCTCCAGAATTACATCCAAGGATATTAAAAGAACTGGCAAAAGTCATTTCAGAACCACTGGCAATAATCTTTGAGAATTCTTGGAGAACACGAGAAGTGCCAACAGACTGGAGGAGTGCAAATGTTGTCCCCCTCTTCAAGAAGGTGGGGGAAGAGAACCTAAATAATTATCACCCAGTCAGCCTGACATCAATACCAGGAAAGATCCTAGAGCAGATCATTAAACAGTCAGTTTGTAATTACTTAGAAAATAATCGCTAAAAGTCAACATGGATTTCTCAGAAATAAGTCATGTGAGACTAATTTTATCTCTTTTTACAATAGAGTTACAAGCTTGATAGATGAAGGGAATGCTGTGGATGTAGCATATCTTGATTATAGTAAGGCTTTTGACAAAGTTTTCCATGACATTCTTGCAAAGAAGCTAGTAAAATGCAGGCTGGCCAGTGCTACTGTTAGGTGGAATTGTAGTTGGTTGACCGACCACACCCAAAGGGTGGTCACCAATGGCTGCTTTTCATCCTGGAGAAGAGTGACTAGTGGTGTTCCACTGGGTTCTGTCCTGGGCCCAATGCTATTCAACATCTTCATTAATGACTTGGATGAAGGAGTAGGGGGCATGCTGATCAAATTTGCAGATGACACCAAATTGGAAGGGGTTGCTAATACCCCAGAGGACAGGATTAAAATTCAAAATGACCTTGACAGATTGGAGAGCTAGACCAAAGCTAAGAAAATGAATTTCAACAGAGAGAAATGTATGGTCTTCTGGAGAGAGCAAGCTTGATATGCTGGATTGCCATCTGGACTTTGTAAATATTGTATATATGTTGTAACAAAGATTAAAGAGCCTCCATATTGGAAGATTGCAAACTGGAGTTGGTGAGTGTTACTGGCTTAGTGTGTGTGCTGCTAATGGTATTCTCTGCTGCTAGGCATGCTTCCATAGCTGTGTGCAGCCATTTCTGCTAATCTATAAGGAGTTTTTCCTTGACTGGCTATTTTTGCCTTTCCCCCCTTTTGCTTTTAGGGGACATATGATTCTATGAATTTTGTGTGAAAGTTATCTAGTTCAGAGTTAATAGCTTCAATCCAAATGGCTGCTGCATAGAGCAATTTGGATGTAATCTTTGCATTAAATACCTTTATAACAAAAGGAACAAATTGATTCCTTTTTTGTATGGAAAAACCTTAGAATAGCTGTTTTACAGCCTAAAGAACCACTCAATGCTAATGAAATAAAAGCCCAAGATACCTGAACCTTTTAAGTTGTTTCCAGGGACAATCATTTATACTCCAACTGTGCTGATGGTATTTGTGTTCAAAGACCAAAATTTTTGATTTCACATCATTGATTTAAAGTTCATTCCTGGAGTGGTAATTTGAGTATTTTCCTAATAGGCATTTGAGCCCTGGTCTAGATCTAGAAAGAATAACTGTGTCATCTGCATGAAGCAGGACTGGGATTTTCCTGTTACCTAATTGGGCAGATGACCATTTTCATCCATCAGTTTTGCTTCAAGGTCATTCAAGTATAGATTGAATAAGGTCGGCTTGAAGATACACCCCATCTCACCCTCTTCAACATAGGTGTGGGTTCAGAGAGATGTCCCTGAGGACCATATCTAACACGTAGTTGGCTAATATTATAAAGAGCCTCAATTAGGGTGAGGAGTCTGGTGTCCATCGATAAGGACTAAAGTGGGAAAATAAATGCAGGTTTGGGGACTATCTAAAGATGTGGGGTGTTGTTAGATTTATGATCCTCTGTAATCACAGCTTTGTGCACCTAAAATTTGGATTTGTGGATATAAAACGTGGGAGTTCTATGTATGCTTTTCTTTCAGTAACTTTGGAAGAAGTGTGCTGTGCTGTTTGTTTTGCTATAAATAAAAGCTATTGTATACCTCACAGTGAAGTTTATGGATTGTGAGTTTTCCAGGGCATGATATTCATATGCATTCTGGGATGTTTCTAGTTATTATAATTGTTCTTTTGACCAACACAAACTGTTGTGCACTTGGCATGTCATGTACAAGTTCAGAGAACAGTCTTAGAGGATTTAGAAGCCTTATTCAGAACAGCGAAGAAACATCAGCATGTTTTGACAGTCGCCAAGACTAAAGAACTATTGGATTTGTAGTACATTATAAGCTATAACATTACAAATTGGCACACACCAGCATTCTGTTTGACAGCTAATTAAAGCAACTTTTTTCCCAGACTCTCATCCTGCCTGCCAACACCATGACCTTGCAGCTGCATCTGTTTTCTGTTATCAAAGTTCAGTAAAACAACATCCCCTCGCTCCTAACACATATTTCTCCATAGCATCATCCCCTTCCACCCTTTTTAAACATCAAAACGCTACATGGCAAAGCACTGCATGTGATTGCATTACGTGACATCACATTGCATGGCAGGGAGAACAAAGCCAACCTGACACAATTGTAGCAGGTAGTCTCTGGTGTTCAGGTTGCTAGAGAACTGTTGGTAATAATGAGTCCCAGTACATTACTGTCATCTCAATGTAGATAATTGACAGTGTTTCTTATAGTACCAAAGGCCTTCCCCATTTATTTGACAATGTTCAGTCAGCCATCCACATTTGCTAGGGTTGGGGTCCAGGAGCCCTGCAAAAGTGGAAAAACTGCAGATATCAAAATGTGTGTGTCTGTCTGTCTGTCTGTGTGAAGGGGGTTGAGGCATGGTGGGAAGAGTGGACACCAGGATCCAAACCAGGTAAGGGAAAGGAGAGAGGAAAAGGGTGGTTAGCATAGTGGCATTATATTCCTCTCCTTTGTGCATCTGCTTCCTTGGATGTGGGGGGCACTGGGAGAAGATTCATCATGCTGAGAAATTAGGGTGCAAGCCATCCTTACCTGGCCAGGTAGCAATTGTGGGGGGGAGAAGGAGGACCAGAGGCAGGTTTTTTTAAAGCACTGTGCAGCCTGATTGGAGCTGCTGAGAGGGAAGGTTTCCCTGAGAAAGAATCACTTAGGGTTGGGAGGCAGGGGTTGGAGAAACAAATAATCAAATCTGTGAAGGTTAAACCTACCAGTTTAGAGGGCTGATTGTATATGTTCCAGACCAATAGAGAGTACTGTGACTGACAAACTAAACAAACTTTTGATAAGTTTCTGCAACTAGTGATACAAGAAATTAGGGCATGCTCAGGATCCCAACCAAATGAAGTATCTATAGGCAGAAGACCACCAATACTAAATGAGTGAGATCCCAAATCTCCCAAAGGGAGCCCCAGTTCCAGGAGCCCTTACAACCCTGAAAAACTGGATTGCAAGGAAGCAATCAGTAGGAAGGAAAAACAAAGTGCCAGGAAGCCTCTAGTTGCTTATAACAAGCAGATGGGAGTTCCTGAGCTGCTCAGAAGGAGACTTCTAACACCCACTTCACAGGTTGATTCCAAATAAGCAGTTCAGCAGTGGAATACTCTGCCTTGGAGTATTATAGAGTCCCCTTCTTGGAGGCTGGATGGCCATCTGTCAGAAGTGGTTTGATTTATTATTCATGCATGGCAAGGAGTTGGACTAGATTGCCCTTGTGATCTCTTCCAGCTAAATGATTCTGTGAAATTGCCCACATCTGTGGAAATTCAAAAGCCTAAATATGGAATGCAAACCTACTAGTAAATCTGCCTTGTATGTACTGCACTGCAGATTTATTAGGGTAGCAGTCAAGGAGAGCACTAAGAGTTTCCAAGTGGATGTATGTGTGCATGACAAAATTAAGTTGGGTAGGCCCAAGCCTGTCTCACTTCCCAGCTGTTGAGCTAGAGACAAGGTTAGCTCCAGGAGTGCTTTGAGGGTGTTCCTGCATGGCAGGGGGTTGGACTGGATGGCCCCTGTGATCTCTTCCAACTCTACATTTCTATGATTCCAGACACTCTCCTTCCTGCCACTATATCTGGAGAAAGGCCAGCCACTCCAAAAGGCTGCTGACTACTGCCATTCCAAGCAAAAGCTTTGGGCATTTAAACAGTTGAGTTTAAATTTACAATGTGTGAAAATGTGTTGCAGTTATGTTCCTTATAGACTCTATGGAAAAGTTCATGCCTGCCATCTCCTTTGCCCCTGATGTAAGGATGTACTATCAGCAGCCACAGTTTGTCATTTAAGAGGTTCGACTTGGCAGTATGCAAGATTTCCTAGAGCTCAACCGCTGATTTGCAATTATGAGATGAAACACAGAGTTTTTTCTCCAGTCCTCCTAGGTGTTTTTGGAATTGCTTAGCTTGCAAGCATTGCATTAAAATCACAAAGAAAGTGGATAATTCCCAGACCAATTGCCAATTTAGCTGAGGCAAAAACATCCCTGTTCTTCTTCGTGGTCTCTGTGCCTTCATACACTAGGAGCTTTAGCGCCTGCGCGGTAGCGTTCGGAAACTTCTAGAGCTTGTTCGCTTGGCGGGAACCCCTCCCCCACGCCGGTACTGCGCATGCTCCTCCCGCCGAGCAACGGTCTCTCCTCAGTTCTTTCTCGTCCGCCGTCGCGTACGGAAGGTTCTTTGGTTTGTTCCTCTCACTTTTGTGCTTGGCTTGCTGTTTTCACGGTTTTACGGACTTTTGGACTGTCTCTGACCTCTCTTTCGGACTCCCCCTTCGGCTTTTGGTCTTTTCGGATTTCGCAGTTTGGCGTTCTTCGTCTTATGTCCGCGCTCTTCAAGAAGTGCGTGTCCTGCGGGCGCAAAGTTGCCCTCAACGACGGCCACAAGGAGTGTCTTTTCTGTTTGGGTGAGTCCCACAACATTCGGACTTGCCCAATTTGCCGGGATTTTACTCCCCAAACTCTCCGCAACCGGTCCGCGAGACTTAAGTCTTATTGTTGGGAACAGTCTCTGCGGGCGATAGACGAGACCTCCACTTCCAAGATGGCCGACAAGAAGACGACCACGCCATCGACGGTATCGGCGGCTGCCGTTCCGTCCACCTCGTCGGTATCGGGCTCGGTACCGGCGAAAACGCCGATCTCGGCGTTACCGAGGATCCCGAAGCTGTCGGCGGCTGCCAAGTCAGCGAAAGGATCCTCGACGGCGAGGAAGGCTGAGGCTCCCCTGACGGAGACGCCTGCTAAAAAGCGCCCTGCTCCGGACGGAGGCAAGGGCAAGGAGAAGGAGAAGAAGAAGAAGAAGAGGGAGAAGAAGCGCTCCCCGGCTGGGGACGTTCAACCTCCTACTCCTCCTCCTACTCAGCAGCCTTCCAAAGGGCGAGGCGAGTCCGCCGATCTCTCGGATGATGAGATCGAGGACGTTCCCCAACAGCGCCCGGACTCGCCTGTGGCAGACCCTCCAACCCTGGTGGAGGAGCGCCACCGCCCTCCTAGCCGTCGCAGGTCGGCCGACCTGCAGCAGAGAGAGACCTCTGCTTCTCCGGAGCGGCGTTCGACCTCCTTCCGGTCCCGGTCCCGCTCTTCCGAGCGTCCGGTGGCCTCGCCGCCTCCTAGGGAGTCAAGAGAGGAACAACCTCGCTCGTCTGCCTCCAGATACACCTCGGCGTCCTACGTGGCCAGGTACGCGAGGGAATCTGAATGGAGAGAGCGCCCGGCCTCTTATCGGTCACATTCGCCATCGTACCGGGATCGGTATCATCGTGGCCCGAGTCGCTGGGAGACCTTCCAGAGGTCCCGGTCACCTCGTCGACAGCGCGAATCGCGCTCGCCTAGAGGGGACGAGGCTCGGTACCGTCGACACCGAAGCCGATCTCCGTCGGACCGCCGCTCCTTCAGCCGCTCTCCCTCTCCTCGATATCATAGGGCGAGGGAGCCTTCACCTCGGTATCGGGCGATATCGCCACCTCCTAGGGTCACGGCAACGGCGACGCGCCCTACGGAGTCGGTGGTGACTGAGCGGGCTACGACGACGTCAGCCTGCCAGACTACCCCTGTCACCACTAAGAAGGTGAAGTCAGTGGTCAGCCAGCCCAAGCGGGACGCTGCTACTACCACCGCCCCGGCTGCAGAGAAGCCTAGGAAGGCAACACCTGTGGCAACTGCGAAGGAGCCGGAAAGCGAGCGGCGAGAGGACTCACCGACCTCAGAGTCGTACGACTCGAGTGCGGAATCAGAGGTGTCTGAGGCGGCCTCCCAGGAGTCTCCTCCGTTGGGATTCGGGGACCCGATCCCAGATTCTGCTCCAGAGGACGTCCACCAGTTCTCTGCGATGCTGCTCCGCATGGCTACTACCCTCGGCCTGAAGATCGCCGATGCGGAGCCGGAGGACGACGATCCAGTCTTCTCCGTCTTTGAAGGGAAGCAACCTTCCACGGCCCCGCTGCCTCTCCTGCCCCGGGTATCCAGACTGGTGAAGGCCGCCTGGGATAGGCCGGCCTCGGCTCAGCCGATACCGCAGCGGCTGGAACACCTCTACAGGGTGCAGAAGGATAACGCCAGTTATCTCTTTAATCACCCTGCACCGAACTCTGTGGTGGTCGAGTCGGCACAGACGAAAGGCTCCGGCAGGCAACACACCACCCCGCCGGACAAAGAGGGCAGGAAGTTGGACGCCTATGCAAGAAGGTTCTATTCCGCCGCCTCCTTGCAGATCAGGCTGTCCAACACTCAGGCTTGTCTCGCGGCATACCTGAAAAAGGTGCTCAATCGCCTGCAACCGGCGATGGAGGCGGTACCGGAGGACATCTGCCAAGCCTCCTCCGTGATCTTCAACGAGGCCATCTCCATCGCTCGGCAGCAGATGGCCTCCTCCAGGCACGCAGTGGAGATTGCCTCCCGGGTCATGGCGGGATCCATCGGCCTGCGCCGCCATGCTTGGCTGCGGCCGGCCGACATCCAGGAGGACACCAGAAGGAGGATTGAAGATCTCCCCTTCGACGGTGAGGGCCTATTCAATTCGTCCACCGACGAAGCTTTGGACAATCTCGTTAAGGCGAGGCTGACCGCCAAGAAGATCGGGCTACAGCCGGCCACGCAAGCCCGCAGGGCCTCCACCTTCCGCCCATCCTGGCGACGATCTTCCACCTCGTCGTTCCAGCGTTCGGCCCAGTCTGGACAGTCGAGACCATCCTCCGGCTCATCGGCCAGACGCACGATTAGATGACGCCCGGCTTCGTCCAAGAAGTCCTCCTCCGAGACAAAGTCTCGGTTTTGACGTGCCTGGCAGGACCTACCAATACCCACTCTTCAGCCTACCATCAGCGCTCGGAGACCGACCGACTCTGGCTCGACATCTCGCGGAGTGGCAATGTGTCACTACGGACTCTTGGGTGCTTTCCGTCGTCCGTCTTGGCTACGCCATCGAGTTTCTCGATATTCCTCCTCGAGGCGCTTACTATTCCACGCCGTCGAGTCCGGCCCTCCTGGAAGAGATCCAGTCCCTCCTCCAGAAAGGGGCGATCGAGCAGCTCCCACAAGAAGCCAAGACCACCGGCTTCTTCTCCAGGTACTTCACGGTACCGAAAGCCGACGGTACCCTCCGGCCGATCCTAGACCTCAGAGGGGTGAACTACTACATCCGCCCCAAAAGGTTCAAGATGGTCACGATACCGTCGATCCTGCCCTTCCTACATCGAGGGGACTGGTTCGCCTCCATCGATCTCCGAGACGCATACTTCCATATCGCCATTCGCCCGCAGCACAGACGGTGCCTCCGCTTCGCGGTCGACGACACCTGTTACCAGTACAAGGTGCTGCCGTTCGGACTCTCGACTGCCCCAAGGGTCTTCACCAAGTGCATGGCCCCGGTGGTATCCTTCCTGCGGACGAAGGGTGCTTCTGTCTTCCCTTACCTCGACGATTGGCTGTTGGTGGCGTCCTGCAAACAGAGACTTTACCACGACGTCCACATGACGTTGTCACTCCTGCCCCGCCTTGGTCTACGGGTGAATCCGAAGAAGTCCCACCTCGAGCCGGCGAGGATCTTGGACTTCATCGGGGCGACGCTCGACTCGACCTCCGCCAGGGCGTACCTACCAGAGTCTCAAGCCCAAACCCTGATCCGGGCCGCCGCTCACGCTCGTACGGCCCCGACGTTATCTGCGAGAAGCGTCCAGCAGCTCTTGGGCTACATGGCTGCGACCACCGCTGTGACATATCTCGCCAGGCTGAGAGCGAGACCTCTTCAACACTGGTTCGTCCGCATATTCGACCCCCTGCGAGACGAACAGACACTCCGACTGCAGCTGCCGGAAGACGTCCACTCATCCCTCCGATGGTGGCAGTCGCGACGCAATCTCATGTCAGGGATGCCTTTCCAACAGCCGACACCGAAGGTGACGGTAACGACCGACGCCTCCCTGTATGGATGGGGTGCCCACTGCGGCGATCTCAGAGTCCGCGACAGATGGACCGACGACGAGACCGCTCTCCATATCAACGCGCTGGAGCTGCTCGCCGTCTTGAAAGCGCTACGGGCGTTCCGCCACGTCGTAGCGGGGCGGACGGTCCTGGTTCTGACAGACAATACCACCGCCGTCTGTTACATCAACAGACAAGGAGGGACTCACTCCACAACCCTGCTCAACATTGCACTCGACTTGTGGGAATGGTGCATTCGCCTGCATACGCATCCCGTGGCAGTTCACCTGGCCGGGCAGGAGAACACCACGGCAGACGCCCTCAGCAGGGACACCTCATCCCATCACGAATGGTCTCTCTCCGGAGAGGCGTTCAGACTGATTTGGGACCGCTGGGGCGAACCATCGATCGACCTCTTCGCGACCAGGGAAAACGCGAAGTGTCGCCGATTCTGTTCCAGAGCGGGCCACGATCGTGCCTCCATCGGGGATGCTTTCCAGTTTCCGTGGACCGGGGAACTCCTCTACGCGTTCCCGCCGTTCCCGCTGCTCGGCCGGACGATATCGAAGATCCTCGCCGACCGAGCCGACGCGATCCTGGTAGCCCCGTACTGGCCGAGGCAACATTGGTTCGCACCCCTGCTACAAGCCGCACGAGACGACCTGCTCCGGTTGCCACCGACACCGGACCTGCTCTCCCACTCCGGCGGCCGAGTCCTCCATCCGGACCTGCCACGCCTGGCCCTCCATGCCTGGAGGATATCGCACTAGACGATCCCGTGCTCGGTACCGTCCTCGTCGCGGCCAGGAAGGAATCCACCCGTCGCAACTATCAATATAGATGGCGACGCTTCCTGACCTTCGCTAACGAGAGGAGTGAGCCGGTATCGCCCGCGGGGCTCTCTACCGTCCTGCATTTCCTCCTGCACCTCCGGCAACAGGGGCTGGCGTTTCCATCCCTGAAGGTGTATCTCTCCGCGATCGTGGCATACCAACCGCCACGATCGGCTGCCTCGGCCTTCTTCAGGAACGATACCGTTAAGCGGTTCCTGAAAGGACTTCATCATCTCTACCCGCCGGTATCGCCGCCGCTACCGCCGTGGTCCCTCTCGCTGGTGCTCTCGCAGCTGACAAAGCCACCCTTCGAGCCGATGGCGACCTCGGATGATAGGCTCCTGACCATGAAAACTGCCTTCTTGGTAGCGGTGACCTCGGCGAGGCGAGCGGGTGAGATCACAGCTCTTCGATCAGATGAGCCCTTCACGGTCTTCCACAGAGACAAGGTGGTCCTGAGACCTGACATCTCGTTCCTGCCTAAGGTGGTGTCCAGTTTCCATCTCAACCAGGACATCATCCTGCCTGCCTTCTTCCCGAACCCGACGACACCGTTGGAGCGGTCCCTCCACTCCCTGGATGTGCGTCGGGCCGTGGCCTTCTACATGGACAGGACTGCTTCCTTCCGACAGACGCCGCATCTCTTCGTTTGCTATGGGCGACGTCGGAAGGGCCTCAAAGTGTCCACCCAGCGCTTCTCCAAGTGGGTGGTACGGACTATTCAACTGGTGTATGAGCTCGCGAGGAAGCCTCCGCCAGTCCTGCTTCGAGCCCACTCCACCAGAGCGGTGGCTACTTCTGCGGCCCTCCTGCGAGGAGTTGACCTGCATGAACTCTGCCGTGTGGCGACCTGGTCCCAACCATCGACCTTCGTGCGCCACTACAGGCTCGACTGCCGGTCGCGCAGAGATGCCCGGTTTGGACGTGAGGTGTTGGCTTCCGTGCTGTAGGACCTGACCCGCCGTCCGACCGGTAAGCTACACAGTCTCCTAGTGTATGAAGGCACAGAGACCACGAAGAAGAAGAACAGGTTGCTTACCTGTAACTGTGGTTCTTCGAGTGGTCATCTGTGCCATCATACACACCCGCCCTTCCTCCCCTCTTTCTCAGGTCCCTGTAGGTTCTACGGCGGACGACAGAACTGAGGAGAGACCGTTGCTCGGCGGGAGGAGCATGCGCAGTACCGGCGTGGGGGAGGGGTTCCCGCCAAGCGAACAAGCTCTAGAAGTTTCCGAACGCTACCGCGCAGGCGCTAAAGCTCCTAGTGTATGATGGCACAGATGACCACTCGAAGAACCACAGTTACAGGTAAGCAACCTGTTCATCCCTTTGTGGCTTTTCTTGTAAACTGTCACCTACTGCATGTAAGTAATGTATTCAGGTCAAATCAGTGATGAGGAGGCTAGACAAACTTCAGCTACCTCTTGAAACAGTTGATGTTAATAAAAAGGAAAGGAGGAGGAGAGAAGAATTGATCTGTAATTGTATGACCTAAGAAGTCCCCAAGAGGTCTTTATACATTCCTGACCTGTAGAAAGCTGGCAGCTAGCATGAGAGAGGGAAGATGCCTCCAGTCACTAAGATACCACTTAGTGCCCAATATTGTCATGAACAGAATCCATGCACAAACAGAACAGAACATAAAAGTATTGTTTATTTGGAGTGAAGTACATGTAATGACTTTAGTGAGAAGACTGAAAGAAAGCAAACGTGTTTGAGCTTAAGATCCCCTGAGGCCCCTCCCTCAATAGAAGTCCCTGGGAATCTGGAGGCTGTTATCAGTGCATTCCTTTCCCACACCAGGCACTGTTCACCTAAAGGTTTTCAGCTACTTCAACTACATGCTACATACTAAATATCCCCTTCACTAAATATCTCATTAACATATATGGAGGGTATCCTGACAAATATTGTAGTAGTAATATAAAAATTATTTCTATCCCGCCTCTCCCCATGGATCGAGGCAGCGAACAACAATAATACTTTAATTACATTTAAAAACATACCCAATCCTCCCCGCCCACCAACCCATCTAAAACCAACCCCCTAAAACACACAACAATTAACAACAATCAACTGACTATTAAAAGAACAGCAAGACAGTTGGTGGGAGGTGGTGGAGTACTAGTCTGGGAAGGCCTGTTGGAAGAGAGAGTCTTGACTGCTTTTTTAAAGCAGTCAAGACTGGTAATATGCTGGGACTCCTCCGGCAGGCCATTCCATAGCTTGGGAGCGATAGAAGAGAAGGTCCTCTGGGTAACCGCAGCCAACCTAGTTCTGACTGGCTGCAGTAAATTCCTCCCAGAGGACCTTAGTGTGCGGGGCTGGTTATATGGGAGAAGGCGATCCCGCAGGTAGGCTGGCCCCAAGCCATAAAGGGCTTTAAAGGTAATAACCAACACCTTGTACTCTGCCCGGAAACTAATACGCAGCCAATGTAAAGACTTCAGAATTAGTGTTATGTGGTCAGTTTTAGGTCTACCAGTGACCAACCTGGCTGCCATATTCTGAACTAATTGAAGTTTCCAGACTAAGCACATGGGTAGCCCTATGTAGAGCACATATGCAGTATGCAGTAACCAATATAATGGATTGTTTCCCTGTGTTGTAATGTTAATCACCACTTGACACTACAAGTGTCGGGAGTCCTCCATGTTTTATTGTTTTAGGATAGCAGTAGACTGAGGAAATAGTGATAGTAGGCTGTTAGCTATTCCCAGGCGCCAACCATTCCTTCTGGCTGGAATTTCAAAGGAACCATTTGGCATGATGACGTTCGTTCTTTTACAACTATCTTAGGAGAAACTGTCTGTTAAAGTGTAAGGTGGGGGAAAACGTTCCATTCTCGAGCTTTAACGTCTGAAGACAGCATCCCTTACTATGTTACAATAAATCTTCTATTAAGTTTGTTGATCCGTGTAAGAGTGAATCTGTTCCTGACAGAAAGCTCGAGAATCCTTTCAAAAAATGCACCAATTGATGGACCAGTCGATTACTGAAGAAGAGCAAGGATCTGCAGAATCTGATGGAGCTACAGAAACTGAAGTGCCCCTGGATACCAAGACAAAACTGCGCCTGACCGAGGCTATGGAAACCCCCACAAGCGGCCAAACCTGGGTCTGGGGAGAAAAGCCACATACGTCGTTGAGACAACGCAGAAGGGCTGCTAGATGGGATACATCAGCAAAAGACCTATCCCTTTTGGAGGAGATAAAGCAAATGGAAACCGAACTGGAAAGAAAAGATGAGGAGATACTCGAACTCAAGACCATGCTACGCGAGATGCGCATCCGTCCCTCGCAGACAGGGAGATCACCAGGAGGAGAACCACGAGCGGCTGTCTCGGCGGCAGGCACCCCTGGTCCGCCCCAGCAACCAACAGGGCACACGCCAGCGCCACTGTTACTCAGAAATGTGGGAGACCTGAAAGCGACCTTCAACGGGAAGGGGGAGAAACTCTCCTTTTTTTTGACTATGGCAAACAATTTCATGATTGATCACGGCCATCTATTTCGGGATGATGCGGCCCGAATTCGATACCTAAGCCAGAGGATGAAAGGACTGGCAGCAGACTGGGTAGCGAACCTATATGACTCCCGCGCCCCCGAAACTGAAAATCTGCAGCTCTTCATGAACCATCTGCGGGAACGCTTTGAAGACCCCCATTTATTGGAAAACACCAAATATCAACTGAAACGAATGAAACAAGGCAGGAACGATGTGGGGACGTATTCCCGTGAATTTAGAAACCTGGCCACCAAAGTCCCGTGGAGTGATGAAATTCTAATTGAGTTATACAAAGATGGACTAAATCCTGATATTCTACACGGGTGCTTAATGCAGGCCAATCCACAGACCCTGCTAGGTTGGGTCAGACTAGCTACTGAAATGGAAGGCATAACCCAGACTGTTCAGCTGAACCGACAAAGACAAGACGTGCCAAAACGACAACCTCGCGGTCCCACCGTCCTCAATGCTGAGGAACGGAACAAACGTCTCCGTTTGGGCATGTGCTTTAACTGTGGAAAACCGGGCCACCTCGCCAACACCTGCCGCGGAAACCAAGCTCCGACTGGGACTAAGGGAGCACGAGCAGACCCAAAGGATATAGAATTCACACATCAGACAGCGGCCGCCAAACAACCACTTAGACGCACTTCTAAGGACCCTGCAGCGGCGACAGGAGACTCCGATCCCGATGATGAAACCACCTCTTCGTCCTCATCTGACATAGATGGAGATTCTAAACCTGACTGCGATGACTGGCAAGCGGCGGGAACATCTGTAAGTACTCCTAAAATTCCCCATTTCTACGCCACGGTTGCGATTAGTGGCAGCGATGGGACTTTGCATGTACATAGGGCATTAATTGACTCTGGCTGCTCCAGAAGTTTGTTACACCCCAAATTGGCCAAACAATTGAAAACTCTTTATGAGCCCTTGGAATGCCCCATCAAATTAACGCAAATGGATGGGACCTCAATGACGGGGGGAGTAATTAGTAAAATCACTAAGCCCATCTCATTTCAAATGGACAAAAACAATTACAGCATGCGATTTCTAGTTCCCAAGGCGATGCAGTTCAAATTGGTCTTGGGAATCGATTGGCTTCGTGAATATAACCCCCAGATAAACTGGACTGCTGGCACTATGTCCTCTTCAGATGAAAACTTTTCTATTCCCCATGAAGAATTGCAACAAATTCCTTCACACTACCGAGACTTCCAAAAGGCTTTCCACGAAAGGGAGGCTGACAAATTGCCTCCCCACACGGACTTTGACTGTAAACTGGAATTAGTTGACGGGGCCACCCTGCCTAAACCGAAAATTTATCCCATGAGCCAAAAAGAACTCCTTGCTCTCAAGAAGTTCCTAAATAAAAACTTGGCTCGCGGCTTCATCAAGCCCTCTACAGCCCCCACGGCGAGTCCTGTCTTCTTCCGAAAGAGAAAAGATCCCAGCGCGGATCCGAGACTGATAGTTAACTACTCTGCTATTAACCAGGTTATTTCCTCCAATTGTTATCCCATACCTCTGATACGGACTGTTTTGGACCATCTTGTTCAAGGAAAATATTTCACCAAACTTGATCTTAAAGAGGCTTTTCATAGGATTAGAATGGACCCGGACTCTGAGTGGCTCACCACCTTTGCAACTCCTCTAGGTAACTTTAAATGGACGGTTCTTCCCTTTGGCTTACAATCGGGGCCATCTGTGTTCCAAATGTTTTTGAACACCATTTTCCATGACTTGTTGTATCAGGGGGTTCTGATTTATCTGGATGACATTTTAATTTACGCAGATTCCATGGAATCTCATGTGTCATTGGTTCGTGAAGTGTTACGAAGGCTTATAGATAACAACCTCGTGGTTAATCTATCTAAATGCCAATTTGACACCCAAACTTTTGATTACTTGGGATATAGGATTCAAGATTGTTCACTTAAAATGGACCCTTCGAAGATTAACTCCATTTTGCAATGGCCCGTCCCTAAAACTGTGAAGCAACTGCAGCAATTTCTTGGTTTTGCGAACTTCTACCGGAACTTTATTGAGGATTTTGCTGCCATAACGCTTCCACTCACCAACCTTCTACGGAAACCTAAAGGATCCACTGCGGGCAAGGCGCATAGACTTTGTTGGTCGCCTGAGTGTCAGTCGGCGTTTGACCATTTGAAATCTAAATTTACGTCTGAGCCCTTACTCCTTTTTCCCGACAGTACGAAGCAATTCATTGTGCAAACGGATGCTTCGGACTTTGCCATGGCAGCCGTTCTTTTACAACATGACACCACAGGAGCACTCAGGCCTTGTGCTTTCATTTCAAAGAAATTTTCCCCTCAACAAGCTAATTGGCCTATTTGGGAGAAAGAAGCCAAGGCTATCCATTTTGCGCTGTCCTCTTGGCGTCATTTGCTTGAAGGGGCTCGACTCCCCTTTGAAGTTTGGACTGATCATAGGAATTTGCAAGCCTTACAGTCTGCTAAGAAACTCTCCCCTAAGCAGGCGAGATGGGCTGAATTTTTCCAGAGATTCCGATTTAAAATTGTTTTCAAACCTGGCCGAACTAACCAACTGGCGGACCCTCTCTCTCGACTTCCCTGTTTTGCGGAATCCCCTGCTACGTCCTCCCACTCCAATACCTTGTTTCCTGCCTCCTCTCTGGCTTCTCAAGTGACTACTCGTGCATTAGCAAAGACAAGGCTTTCTGCCTCCTCTCTTTGTGACTCCGCTCTCCGCGATGCTATCATTCATGCAGCGCATGCAGACTCCTGGCTACCGGCAAACAAGGATAAAATAGAATGGGTTGACAATCTCCCCTTTTATGGCACCAAGGTCTACGTTCCCCCTGCTGCCCGCGAGCAGGTACTTCATCGTTATCATGATTCCAAACCCGCTGGACATTTTGGGTTTTTGAAGACATTGCATGCGATTCGCCGCCTTTTTTGGTGGCCTGGATTAAACCCCTCCGTGCAAACTTACATTAAGCAGTGTGCCACTTGCAACGTTTCTAAGTCGCCCACATCTAAACCTCAAGGGCTCCTGCAACCTCTGCCTGCGCCTGCTAGCCCCTGGTCGGTCATCGCATGGGATTTTATCGTGTCTCTTCCCTCTTCACACGGCTTTCATGTTATTTGGGTTGTTACTGATCACTTTTCCAAGCAATGTCATTTTGTGCCTCTAAAGAAACTACCCCGTGCTGACCAGCTGGCTGACCTGTTCGTTAATCATGTATGGAAACTTCACGGACTACCTTCGGTGATCATTTCGGACAGGGATCCAATTTTCACTTCCAAGTTTTGGACTTGTCTACTGAAAACCCTGGGAGTCACTCAGAAACTCAGCAGTGCTTATCACCCTCAAACAGATGGCCAATCTGAGCGTGTTAACAAATCTCTTGAACAATTTCTTAGGTGTTTTGTTTCTGAGAACCAGAATGATTGGGCTCCGCTCCTTCCGTTCGCTGAGTTTGCCATCAATTCTGCGGTTCATACCTCTACTGGGAAACCCCCCTTTGAAATAGTTTACGGCTTCCTTCCTTCTCCTTTCCCCCCCCTCTCCCTCTCTTCCTCCGCTCCTCCTTCTGTTTCTGCTTGGGTCTCTAAATTTTCTGGCATTTGGCAATCCGTCTCAGATGCTATAGCATCCGCTAAAGCTTCCCACAAACGTTTCGCTGACCGTAAACGGCAGCCTAATCCCCTTTACCAGCCCGGGGATTTGGTTTTCCTTTCTTCTAAGAACATTTCCTCTCCTTCTCCGTCTAAAAAACTTTCCCCTCGTTTTCTCGGACCTTTTCCTGTGAAAAGGGCTATTAATGATGTCTCTTTTGAACTAGATCTCCCTTCTTCCCTCAAGGCTATTCATCCTGTTTTTCATTCCAGTTTGCTGAAGAGGGCACCTTCGCTGACTTCTTCGCCGGCTGATGTTCCTCAACGCCCCGACTGACTTGCTACTGCATTCATATTACTATTTAGTTTTCTTGTCTTTCTACTGTTCCGTGATATTTTCTATATTTTGTGTATCTTTATGTATATATTTTTTTAAAAAAGTGGGGCAGGATGTCGGGAGTCCTCCATGTTTTATTGTTTTAGGATAGCAGTAGACTGAGGAAATAGTGATAGTAGGCTGTTAGCTATTCCCAGGCGCCAACCATTCCTTCTGGCTGGAATTTCAAAGGAACCATTTGGCATGATGACGTTCGTTCTTTTACAACTATCTTAGGAGAAACTGTCTGTTAAAGTGTAAGGTGGGGGGAAAACGTTCCATTCTCGAGCTTTAACGTCTGAAGACAGCATCCCTTACTATGTTACAATAAATCTTCTATTAAGTTTGTTGATCCGTGTAAGAGTGAATCTGTTCCTGACAACAAGAGTGCCTAGTAAATCCTGAACCTTGATACTAATGGATTCCCCTGCATCACTCCCCAAAGAGATCCCCTGTTACCACCACCCACAGTTTCTCAATGCTTCTTCATTTCCTTCTCCCTTTTCTGTCAAAAGCCTGGGAATGACTCCCCCAGGAACTTGGTCAGGCTTTGTTTATGTGGATGATAGAGCAAACCTGTTTTCTGCTACTCCAGAAACTAGGACATGGAGCAATGGCTTCAAACTTCAGGAAAAGAGGTTTCATCTAAACATTAGAAAGAACTTCCTGATAGTAAGAGCAGTTTGACAGTGGAATGTTACTGGCTTCAAGTGTGGATGGAGTCTCCTTCTTTAGAGGTTATAAACAGAGGCTGGATGGCCATCTGTCAGGAATGCTTTGATGGCAACGGCTTATACTCAGTGGCCCTTGAGGTCTCATCCAACTCTATGATTCTATAATCTTGTTTAGTCCTGCCTTAGTGAAGCCTGATTAAGGTCCACCTTGGAAGCCACACTTCTATCATTTAGGCACTCTAGTTTCTTATTAGCTGAGCATGCCAAATCATGCAGAACAACCCATGCAAAGCATCTTCTCGCATAGCCCCCTGGGGACTCAGATTTCCACTACTCTTGCTGTTATAAAATTGGCTGTGCTTCCCTTCATCTCTGCTCCCATACCAAGAAAGCAAATAGTCCTCAGTAAGACTGAGATCCTATGCGTCTGTAGTGAGAAAATATTTCTATGCAAACTTTAGAAAGGATATTATCCAAAAGGCTGGTAGTTGTGATCCTTTTCTACATGTTTCAACATCCCTTAAGTTTTTTTTATGTATCTGTTTTATTGCCATGGCTAAATGGTAATAGATCTTGAGAAATCAGTTGATTAGATAGATGTCTTTGTATAAGACAGAAACCTTCAAAGGATGCTTACATATTATAAAACAGACCTTGAATTTGCATATAATAAAATGTTGTAGCAGCCTATGCCTCACATGAAGGCTTGAAAATGTGATTTTTTTCTCATGAACGATCTCACCTACAGTGGAGGGGTAGGTGATATAATCAGAAATATTCAATTTGTGAATATTTGGGCAAAATATATTAAAAAAAAACTGTTCAGCAAATAAGTTATTCTGATCTATGTTCTCCTTCCTAAATTTCAGGTTCCAGTGGCCAGAGTGAAACTGTTATCTGCAGGAGGTATCTTTGGGACTGATGATGATGGTGATTACAGTCTTTTCAGCTCTTCTGAGGCAAAGTCTTTGGTACTTGATATTTCATCTTAATAAACTGAAATAGGATAGTAGTAATTTAAATAACATGGAAGATATACTTGCTTTATACCAATAAACATCAGATATTACCACATGGGATTTCTTTTTTTTCTTTTTTTTTTAAACTTCATTCCAGATCTATATAATCTTCATTCAGTAACTGGAATAAATTATGTGGATTGGATAGATAAACTGTTTATACCTGATGCAAATAGTGCAGCTGTTAAATTTTGCAGGATTTTGAAAATATGATATCCTTACTGTGGGAAAGAACTTAGAACATAGGAAAGAATAAAGCAAATTAAAGTGGTTTATAAAGGACCACTTGACCAAAGTGGTGGTCAAGTGGAGTTTACAACTATTTTAATAACTTACATTTCTAAAATGCTGTGACATAAGTATTAGTGTGTGCTTAATATTTCAGCAAAACTGGATTTTTAGAAGAGCAAAGTTTTGTTTTGTTTTTGCTAGGGACATCAACCATCTTGAATGCTGTACTCATATTCAGAATCAAATTAAAATTTATTGTCCAGGTACAGACAAGTTTGGATTCATCAGGTCGTGAAATCTAATGCAAAGGATTTTCCTTAAATATTTATAGCTTCAGCTCTTGGGAAATCTCCCTGATGTTCTTCCAGAAAAAAGTCCAGAATATTCAAGGTTGTCTTCATTTCTTATGTTGAACTAATAGATTAGCAGCTAAAGTCAAAGGTAGAGGAAATAAAACTTCTTCCTTTTAGTTGTTGTGATTTATACCTTCTTATTATACTTTTTGCAAGGTAGCAGAAAAGAAAATATTAATAAAGAAGGTCAGAATTTTTTCTTCTTTGGAGGACATAGTCAGGTTTCAGAGAATTGTCAAAATATCAAATAAATTGGATCAAGTTTGGAAACTACTGAGTTTTTTAAACTGCAGCTTGCGAGATGGGTGATAGTATGTGGAACTGTACATCCTAACAGAGGGAAAGCATCTGGATACCTATAAAATATAAATATAATTTTAGAATGCAGACTTCAAGAGTTTCTAGGTCCTACACCACTTCTTAGACTGCATCCATTTACTGTCTATCAAGTTCCTGATGACACTATTTCAGCTGTATATATCAATACCTTATCTAGTTAATGCTAATTTCTGATGTTCCTTTCCTGCATTGCAACCCTGTCAGAAGATTCAGGGATGGAACCATTCTTTCTGGGCTGCCGTTATTCTTCTGACATTGTCCTATAAAATATGTATGTTAATTCTGTTCAGTTACACTTACTTTAATGCAATTTTATACAGAAATCTACTGGCCCTGCTGAAAGTAAACAAAAAGATCTGTACTTTTGGATTAGAAAATTACAGGTTAATTTGTTTCACTAGTGTTTTAGCTCTCAATATACTTCCCTTCTAGTTCTGATTCTATCATTAACTTTTTTAAAAAAATTAAACTTTAGCGTTTTCCTGTTGTCCATGCAACTTCTGGTTCCTGTAAGTGTATATTTGATTGGATGTGCTTATTTTTCCTCTTGGAAAGATAGATTTGTGCATGGGACTGAAATTCTGGATTTGTGATTTGTTATCCTTCCATACAGATGTACTGTTCTTATTTTCTCCCCTTTTTACCCTACTCTCATTCTTCTTAGATTTCAGGATATTTTTGTTGACTTTGTTTTATTTTTTTATTTCTTTCTTAGATTTTGTATTTGTACTTATTAGTTCTACTGCTGCCATTGACAATAATCTCTCTTTCGTCTTCCAAGGCAAATTTGGATATTAACCCAGCAACTTTGCTGCCCTGTGGGACTTCAAGCATGAAACAATCTGTATCATATCCCAAGGCTTCATGTTATGAGACTCATGGCATACAACACATCAAAGTATCCTCTGTCTCAGGGAGCAATGAAGAAACAGGAGTCAGCTTTGATTATCCCATGCGAGCAGATACTTTACAAAATGTCAACAAGGTAACTTTTATTATGCAAAATGTTGACACAAATCACAATTACTCAACAAATCATGAATGATGCATAAAAATTAAAGTATTTATTTTTTGATCTTGTCTCCAGATGGTCAGTAGTATATGTAAGTTAAGAAGAGATAATTTTCTGGCAAAAATTAAAAGGCAGTTAAGAAAACATGGGCAGGTATAAGCTGTGAGATCCCCAATGTTTTCCTTTTCCATAATTTTAGAAATAAAAACAAGAAATAATGTGCCTAGATGCCAGCACAGCAACACAAGGATAGTGAGTTGAACAGAAAGAATTATTAGGCAGATGAACAACTTGCCCAACCCAATACCGTTGAAATGACCCTTCAGTAACATCCTCTTTCAGTCCTCCCAACTGCCATGCTAGAGGTGAGGAAGTAGCTCTTAGTGGACTGTGAGGGGCTTTATGTTTTCTGTAAATCAAGATAAGGAAGAGCTTTCCATGGAAGAGGGCTATTGACTTCATCCCAGACTTCTATTCACTTCCACTAATCAGTGGAATTCCCCTACACTTCTGTCTGAAATCGATGTATCTTGGCCTCCAGTAGCGCGCAGCCCCTTCCAAGCCCTATAGAAGCATTTCACCCCATCCCCTTTATTCATTATTATTATTACTACTACTATTTCTATATCACCCTTTTCTCCAAAATGTCACAAAGGTAGTGCATGATAAATTTATCCCACCATGTCCTTTCCTTGATATTCAGATCAGCAGTGAGCAGGGAATAGAAAATAGCAGCTCCTTACTACAGCCTTTGTCAACTTGGCCCTGCTGGCAAGGATAATAGGAAGAATTGTTAAACATTTTTGGAGGGCATCATATTGGTGAATGCTGTCCTATAACTATGAAAATGCCAGTTATAAACATTACCTCTGTAACAGGAATGTTGTTATTCTTCTTCTTGTGTGTCTTCAAGTACTTTCCAACTTATTTCTTGGCAAGATTTGTTCAGAGAGGGTTTGCCTTTGCCTTCCTTTGAGGCTGAGAGAGTATAACTTGCCCAAAATCATCCAGTGGATTTCCATGGCTGAGCCTCCAGAGGTCTCCAGAGTCTTAGTCCAACACTCAAACCATTACACCATGCAGGGTCTCCTTATCAGCAATGGTATACAGACAAGAAGTCAATCCAGATAATATGCTAATACTAGGATTTTTATTTGATTCGGGAAATGATGAGTTTTCTCCTCTTGATAGAGCTACATTGTCCTGCTTAAGGAGCAGCCTTGCATCTAGGGTGCTCCTTTGCCTGACTACTTCTGGAAGTGTAGGTGACAACAGTAGCTATGAGAATTTTTTATTCACCTCTGACAGGTTTCATGAACTGCTCTCTTTCAGCCATGATAAGAAAAAAATTATTCTTAATGGTCTCTGTGACTTACATCTGTGGATCACTCTGATCCTGCACAGAGATCCTTCAACACTTCAAACAGTTGTGTTTGGGTTGTAACTCCACCTCTTCCAGTTACCTGTGCTGTGTCTTCCCATCTTTATCTTAGTTCCTTTCCTTTCTATCTGTTGCAGTAGTAGAATTGCTGGGAAGCTTGCATTTCATCAAGTCTGTGTAAGCCCCTATTGAATTTCAGCTCATCTGAAAGTTGTTCATACATCCACTCTGGTTTCTATAGATACCTCCCACTTTCCTTCCTTACTAGAATGGTTTAAAATTGTGCAATATCTTGCCTTTAAGAAACTCCCATCTTTTTGAATTTCCTTTCTCTTGAGCGTTCATGTCCATGGCATTTAATCCAGTATTTCCCCAAGCTTACTGGAATCTGCATTCCTAAAGTCCAGAGTGCATCTCTCACTATATAATTTCCCCTTTCCTTAGTATAACAAGTCTTAAGAGGATGCAGTCACTCACACTCACATTTCTCACAATTTTTCCTATTAGATAGGATCAGGTCCAAGATAAGTGATGTTCCTCCGAGGGAGAAGTCCTATCCCAGGGTCTACAATTTTAATATTAAAGTATAATTCTGTGGGCCAGAGAGATCCCCCAAAGGGGCATGTAGGCAGGCACGGTCGAAAGACCGAAAACCAGGTCAGGCCAGTAAAATTCCCCTTCAGGTAGCCCCAGGAAACCTCAAGATGTGTAAATCCACAATAAACAAAGGGTCCTCAGCCCTTGGACGCTGACTTGAGGGGATTAGCATGTCCTAAGTAGAGGAAATATTCTATCAGGCGAGACATGAAGTCACACCACAAACTAACACAGCCGAAGATCTTGAGACTTTGGCAACACCTTGCAATCCCATCACACGAAGGAAATTACCCTGGTGGAACTTCGTTATCACTCCAACACCCATTGTTCTCCCCGGGAAAGGATCAGTCCTCCAGGTACTTTTTCCCCTACAAATAGTCCCAGTTTTTGAGCAGTTCTTTGGATCACTCCCAGTCATCCCAGCGGACCGTTTCTCTGTCCATTGAGTGATTCCCCTCAACCCTCTCCATGCCGAGCCCCACTATTTTGCTGCCTTCTCGGACCCAGGACTTCAGGACAAGGTACAGTATTAGCCCAACAACACCCCTTCAATACTCCCTCTGTCCAATTTCCTCTCTTTTAGTTCTCAATAGCTCTTGGGTGCATGTGTGTGTGACTGCATTAATGTGTGAGACTTGCATTCAGTAAAATCATTTATTGACCCCATAAAAACTAGGTAAAAGACCCCCGCTAGGTTACCCTGCTCTTGCAGTGCTATTGCTTGTGCTCTGGCTAGTTTCTGTTCCCCATCAAGTGGAGCACAGTGAGGTATCCCCCGAGGGACCCCCGAAATTAGGGTAACAGTGATCTTCTTGTTGCCTTCTCTACCTTTCTTTGAAATAGGCTATACCCCTTTATTGCTACATTCCAGTTATGAAACTCATTGCACTACATTTTGGTGATGCCTGTTAAATCATATTGGTTTTCCTGTGTTAAAAGTTCAAGTTCTTCATATTTCCTACACTTCATGATTTTTTTTTTGTTAATTGCAAAACTGGCTTCGACTTACAGTAACCATCTGAATGAGAGGCCTCCAAGTTGCTCTGCTATCAGCAGCTCTGCTCAGGTCTTGCAAATTCAGGGTCATGGCTTCTTTTATTGAGTCTTTTGAGCCATTGGGTGACCTTGGGTAAGTCACACACTCTCAGCCTCTGAGGAACCCCCTCTGAACAAATTCTGCTGAGAAAACCCTGGGATAGGTTCACCTTAGAGTCTCCATAAATCAGTGACTTGAAGGCACACAACAACAAGAGCTGCACTAACCTCCTTGGACTTCCTCAAAGTTAGTCCTCTTCTGGATGTGTGCCAGGCTGCACCATGGTCTGAACTGTCAGCATTTATCTCACATTGAGTGTATAGATTCATGGTCACAATCCAATGTGGCTTTTTGTAATGCGGTTCTTAATTTCCTTCTGGCATGACACCCACCATTTATGTTAGTTTCTTGTCTGTGTTGCTTACCTGTAGCTATGGTTCTTTTGTGAATTCACATAACCTTTCCTCCTTCCCTCATCTGTTCTACATCTACAGTAAAGGTGGGAGTGGAACTGCCAAAACACAGGTTCTAGAAGTTTCTGCAGCTGTTTGCACAGGTGCAGTATTCACTGGTGACCACTTGAAGAACCTCAGTTCACAGATTACTACCAGAACAAGCTCAATAAGTGACTTGTTCTTTCCCAGCCCCAAACATTTAAAAGAAGAAGTAGATGTCTTTCTTTTATGGTGATTGTCATTGCCCAGGACAATGAAGACAGAACTAATTTTAACAGACTTTATTTATTGCATTTTAAAACACATAGTATTTTCATCCTTACTACTAAAACAAATGTAAGGGTATTTGTTTTCCATCTTGCATCCTGATGTCATCCAACTTGATTGCAATTGCAGGGCAGAATCAAGATGACTGGGAAACGGAGACCACCTACCAGAGTTGCTAGGCGACTAGATGCTCAAGAGTCCAACAAGAATGAAATGAGCATTGCTGATGCACCTCTCTTAAAGGAAAACTCTGTGCTATCAGCTTTGATGTATCACTCCAATAGAGAACAGTTTATTAAGGAAAAAAATGAAATAGCCAAATTGCTTCCAGCAGCCAACAGCAGCAACCAACTTCATAAGACATCAACAGCCCACTCTGATGTACATGATCTCTTTGAATCAAACAATCTGTTTGCTGACAGTGTAGATTCTAAAGGAGCCTCAGGACCAAAATCCACTGTGGAAATACAAAGCCACATGAACCAGGTCCCTAAAGATGATGAGCAGTTGTCTGTTCCATTGTCCCTGGATGATGCAAATTGTAAAGACCTTTTCCAACCTAGAAAGCCTTTAAAGGAACTTCATTCTTCCTCTTTCTTGGAGGATGAAGAGGATCTGTTCACCACTAATAAAAAAACTGTGAAGAGAAAAAATGTAAAACCTCTGTCAGAACAGGATGCTCAACTCCAAGATATTTTTGAGGTAATTTTGGGAGCTTTTTCATTCAGATTTCTGCTCCTTATTTTGTATTCTGCTGAAGTTCCTTAGCAGCTTATAGGCATATGTAGTAGTGGGGAAGTGACTCAACTGTGAGCTTCATTGCAGATGAGAAGACCATAAAGGTAAGTTGTGTCAAAGTATAAAATTATGTGGTTATGGTAAGATTTTTGGATATTCCTATCTTTTTTTTTTTTTTTGCTAGTGAAGTCTTTAGTCTTTCTTGTTAATAAGCTGTTTAGTTTAGACAATGGGGGTGTTACCCTGTATGTTGGGGGTCCTGGGTGGGGGACCCAAATTACCAAATAAAAACACAAGTTGGGGGAATTCAAACTCGAGCACTCTCTTAAGCTAACAAGAGGCAGGGTAACGGCAGCTAGGATCTTTTACCCAATGTATACAGTGTCGGGTCAGAGAGCAGTTATACAAGCTTTTGAAATAACAAATAATGATTTTTATTAAGAACAAGCAACACGAGAGACAAGAGACAAATACTAGCTAACTTAGAAATAGAAATGGAGAGTTTCAAGGAAGTGGATAATACGACACCTGGTCTCGTAGTCCTGGAGAAAGAAGCGGGGTCTGGGAGAGAAAGCTCAGCGTGATTTGCTGAGGGGAGTTTCCTTAGACAACCAGCAGCAAGATGGGATGAAAGTCCAAAGTAGTCCGAGGACCGTTTGGAAACGAGGGGTTTTTATAGGGTGGATCGTGCCTACAGGCTATGCCATGCTTGGTGAGAACAAAGGAAGTTTCGAGTTGGAAAAGTTCAAGTTTGCATGATGAGCTTAACGCTTGATAACAATAGTTTGGCCAGTATGTAAATGTCCTGTCTGAAAGGAATAGCTCGGCTGAGAGCCGTGCGTCTATTGTAAGGGTAATGAGGTGTTCCCTGAAGCAACGAAGAGGCTTGGGTTGCCTGCCTCAATGGGATCTGGAATGTAAAACCATTAATGGCTATGCCAAATACGTGCTTGTCCAGAGGACCCTCGCAAACACGTGGAGTGGGTTGGCAGAGAAAGGTCAAGTAAAGGCTGAATTGTTTGATATCAAAACGATATCTAGTGCTATCACCAAACGTGTCATAACTGGAGTAACAGGGGTTTTCTTAAAAAGATTACTCTTGAGAATAGTATAATGGTTTTTATAAATCTGAGCCAGATTCGAAAGTTCAAACTAATTTCTTCTGTTAAATTTTTAATATTTTTTTTGAAAAAATTTAACTTACATCTTCATCAGGCCCCCAGTGGTCTCTCATCCAGTTAACTGATTACCCATGCCTGTTTAATTTTAGTGACCTTTAGCACCAGATTTTTGCTGTATCAATTTACATGCATTAGTTTCTTTACATGAGTGAAGGAGTAGGCAAATATAGCCCTCCAGGTATTGTTAGCCTATATTACCTGTTAACCAGCTTATTAATATCAAGGGTTGATGGGAGCTGCATTCAGCCAACAATTAGAGGGCCACAATTGTGTATCCTTCCTTATAGGATAATATCTAGAGCATTAACTACCAACAGAAAGGGAGGGACCAGTCTAAGGAATAGTCTCTCACAGAATGGATTGATCACTGGCAGAATAGACATTACTTTTCTCTGAAGTTATAAGAAGGGCTAGCGCTCCTTGGAGAGCAAGTGTTCTGCGTAAAGTAAAGGAAACACTGCCTCTTATTATTTCTGTGGAATTTTTGTAGTGTGCAATGTGTTTTAAATTCTTTTTGCACTCCCCAAAATTAATAATGGATGCTTTAGATACTGTTGGAGTGGCAGGGAAATGAATTTCATGTGGTTGTAGCCTCTGTTGACATCTGTGAACAAAAACTAATTCATATGATTATTATCTATTTACACATACCATTATTGCATACCCTACAATGAACTTTTACAGAGCGTGGGTGGGAGATCCTATGATTCAGAAGCACCTAATAATTATCTAGAAGAAATTTATTTTCCATCAATGTCTACATGTCCAGGTTCAAAACTCTAGACAGGGAACATAATTGACATTAAAAAATAAAAAAAGTTAGGAAGAAATTGAGAGGAGCCAGCATCTGGATTAGCAAGAACCATCTAGGGAGAAGATATGTCATTATATAGACCTGCTCTATATTGAATGTCTCTTCCTTGTTCAAGGATGATATATTTGCATCAGAAGCTGTCAAACTGCCTGTCAAAGCAAAACCATTGATGGAAGCAAATCTGTTCGATGATGATGTTGACATCTTTGCTGATCTTGCTGTAAAACCAAAAGAAAAGAGTGCCAAAAAGAAGACAGAAGCTAAATCAATATTTGATGAGGACACAGGTAAAAAAAAAAAAAAGCAGCTAGACTTGCAATATAGCTGCAAATGCCTTTTGTGTATGTGCAGCTGAGTGGTTATTTTACATGAGCAGATGCAGGAATAAGTACTAGAAAGCAAGTCTCATAAATCAGCAGACTCCAAATGCTTATGGATGGTCCAAGTTTATTCCTTGAAAACCCATCTCTTTCTCTCTGTATGTTTTACTATCCTATTATAAAGAACAACATGCAAATATAAAATATATATTATTTCCAAGTTCATATAATGAAATATACTATCAAATACATACCATAAATCATATATGTACCAAAAAATCATTTACATACTATATACAACAGAAATTCTGAAATTCCTGCTGCACTCTCTTTATGAACTGGACTGATATGCAGAAAAAAAGATGAATTACCTTTTTTTTTAATTTATACAGTTCCTCAGATGATGAGAAACAGGGATAGCCTAGAGAAAGTGGTATGACTAGTTACAAGGACATCAGATGTAATCTAGCTGCAAGATTACCTTTTTTTCTTTCAATTGTGCATAGTGGAGTTGCTTTATAACAATGTATGGACCACTGTCCAGTCACCTCCATTGCTCTCTCATGTATAACCACATCACAAAAAATATACAGGGATTCATCAAAAAATTAGTTTTTAATTGGAAAACATTACAGATTGTAAGGAAAATGCACAAATCTCATTTTAAAAAATCAAAAATATTAGCAGTATTGTGGTCAGATCAGTTTTCAACAATTCAAATCAAACACCAAAAAACACTATAATGTATGCAGACAATCCCACTTGACACCACCCCTGTGGACATTCTGTATATTGTGTATAGAGTTTGTAAAACCTAATGACCAGAAGAGATACGTTTTAACCTATTTTAGCACTTGCAATAGTAGTTATGTTATATCCAGTGCAACTGTTAAAAAAAATATGAACAGAAAATCAAGACTGCCCCCCCCGCCAAAAATGAATAGCTGAACATCTCTGTAATTTAAGAAAGAAAAGATTGGGGGCTCCTTTGGTCAGTCATTTTGTAGAATTACAATATTCTGCCTCAGATTTTAAGTTTTGATTCTGGGAGATCTTAAAGGGGGTCTAGGCCTCCATTCATTACTATAAAGCCACTCTACTAAGCACAATTGAAAGAAGGGCGGGGAGGACAATCAATATTGCAGCCAGATTGCTTCAGATGTTCTTTTAACTCCACTGTACACAATTGAAAGAAAAAAAGAGGCAATCTTATACTGGATGTTCTTGTTAACTAGTCACAGTACTTTCTCTAGGCTATCCTTGCTTCTGACCATCTGAGGAATTGTATAAATAACAAAAGAAAGAAAAGTAATTTGCCTTTATTACATATCAGTCCAGTTCATAAAAAGAGTGTAGTAGCAACTCCAGATATTTCTTTTGTAGATTGGAGTTATGGTATGTATATGACTTTTTATTTAAATAGTATATTTCATTATAGGAACTTGGAAATATATATGTGTGTTGTTCTTTATTATAAGATAGATAGAGGGATAGGTAGATAGAGAGATATAGATATAGATATAGATATTTGGGGGTTTTAGTATAGCAAATTAATTTATAAACAGGCCGAAGCATGTTGGACTTTTTAAGGAATAAACTTGGGCCATCCATAAGCATGTGGAGCCTTGCTTCCTTTTTTCTGCTCTATTTTACATGAGAAAATGTACAGCAAATGGTATTTGTGTTATAGAGTGTCGAAACACTTCATACATTTCTTGAGAAAATCATGAGAAGGCAGGACTTGTATTCCATAAAGATCAAAAATGACTCTGAAATTGCATTTCTTGAAGATCAGGACTATGACTTTATGAATGTGCTCTTGAAAGAGATATGAAAAATATTGTTTGTTGTTTCATGTTGAACATAATGAAGTTAATTTTGATTTACTTGTGCCATTCTAATTCTAATCTTTGGTTGGAATGGAGCCCCAATAGTGCCAGAACTGATACTTTATATCTGGTGTGGTTATCTTTGGCATGTTCAAGGACCAGTTTCAGGCTACTAGATCTCTTTTCTCAGTTTGTCCTCATCCTTCCTCCCTTTCTTTTTGCTATTTGAAAAAATTCAGTGATGGGGAATGATCGACATGATTGCTCTTGAGCATCTCTTTCTTACAGAGTGGACCTCAAACATCTCTTTCTTTCTTTGGACAGCTGGTGGCAAACAAATGAGTGAAACAGCAGCTAGGGCGATATTGGCAGAAAACTGGCAGAGTGAGTCCAGCTGATCACAGGCTAAAGCTATTATAAGGCCCATAGTGTGGCAATGTGGACAGAAAAAAAAAACTTTTCTTGCCACCATTGTGTTGGTAAGGGCTACCTAGCAGAGTTGTTTTGAGTGGTTATGGGTCTGTTACTGCCTGGTCCACAGGAGAACTTAGACTAATCAACATCCCAGTGTAACTTTGTAGACAAAATCACTAAGATCCATTCTTACTTAGATGCTATGGCTGATTCAGGCCCAGTGGATATAAGCAGCCCGAAGATGTGATCAAGATCTTTGGAGAAGTGAGGGCCATTGCATGTGTGTTAGATCCCTTCCCCTTCCTTCCAGAGGAGGGGTGGCTGAGTGGATGAAGAGAGTGGTTCTTACCAGCAAAGCAGGTCCCAGCAGGCCTCAAGGAGGCTGTGGTAAATTCTTTATTTAAAAATACATCCATTGATCTTAGTATAGAGATAACTGTAAACCAGTCTCCAATATTCTATTTTTAGGGAAGGTGCTAAAACAAGGTTCCTCGATGAGAGATTATCTAGATCTATTTCAGTCTGGCTTTAAGCCTGGTAATGGGACACAGAGGACTTTGGTCTCCTTGGTGAATCAGCTGAACTGGCAACTGGATGGGGGAGTGTGTCCCTATTGGGTCTTCTGGACCTCTGAACAGCTTTCAAGAAAATCAGCCACAGTATACTTCTGGCCACCTTCTTGGGATGGAATTTCAAGGCATTTTATAGTGGCCCCGTTCCTTCCTGGGGGGAAAATGAAACTGCTAGGAATTGTTGGCTGGAGTTTTTCAGTCAAATGTCATCAATATGCTAATGACATTCTATTACTTTTACTCTATTACTTTTTCCACCTAATTCAAGGAAAGCTGTTTCTGTGCAAACCTGGCATCTGTTATGGACTGGATGAGGACAAACAAATTTGAGCTTATTCCAGATGTTCTGGGTCAGTGGAAAAGTAGATCTGGAAAGAGCGATTCAGTCTGTGCTCGATAGGAGTATGCTTGCCATGAATATGTAGTTTGGGTGTAACTCCTGGACTCAGCCCTGAGCCTGAAGGGCCAGGTTTCAGCAGCAGCCTGGAGTGTATTTGTACTGTTAAATCTAATGTGCTAGCTGCACCCATTCCTTAAGATGTCTGATTTGGCTAGTGTCATGTGCCTTTGGTTACAATCCTTATGAGTTGCTGTCATGCATGCTATACAGAGCTGCCTTAGAAAAGTGCTCAGAAACTTCATTTGGCCCAAAGAGCTGCAGTCAGATTATTAAGCAGATTTGGTTATAGGGAGCATGCAACTCCCTTGCTTTAATAGCTCCACTGACTGTCATTTGGAGACAAAATTTAAAGTTCTAGTTATGATCTATGAAGTCATATACAGTTAGGGTACAGGATATCTGAAGATCCATATATACTTAAGCAAGTCTGGCTGAGCTCTGACATCTTTGGGAGAGGCCCTGTATCAGTCCCACTCCTCTTCCAGGTGTGTTTGGTTGGATACAAGAAGGAGGGCCTTCTTGGTGGTTACTGTTGACTTTTGAACATCCTCCCTAGAGAGGCAAGAAGGGTCCTTCTTTGCTCTCCTTCCACTGACAAGTGAAAACTTTGCAAGAAACTTTTGAGAATTGACTACAACAGGCTTTTAATGGTGTCTTATTTTGTTGTTTTTTCTATTCTGTCTTTTAACAAATTATTAAATTATTTTGGTTCTATAGATAGTTTGCTTTTAAAAATAACATACATATCTGATGTTTTTAATCTGTTATGATTTTCATATTTGTAAGCCCTGAAACAAAACTAAATGATGGTGATGACGACAATAACAATAACAGATTAATAAAGAGGAGGTTTTGCCTGTGCTGTATGACCGTGTCTGTAATCTTCATCACAAGTTTGGTAACTTTAGCATGGGGCCAGCACACCTTTGGACTTGGTTGAAGATCCTTTTATGGAATATTAAGGGCAGGAATAAATAGGAGTCACTCCTAGCTGTGCAGGCTGGTGGGTGCAGCCCAACTTCAGATGGCAAGGGAACCACTCAGTGTCTTCCTGCATGAATTTAGACATCTGTCATTCTAGACATAACCAGCAGGCAATCTGGGTAAGCTGATTTTGCATCAACCAGCAGGCACATTGACAGATGCCTGAATTCAGACTCATGTTGGGGCCAGCCTTCTTAGCTGTTACTTAAAAAGTTGTGACCCTTCCGCATGCCAATAAATGCGGAATTTAAATGGAATCTCAGTCACTGTTGAGTCTACAAAGAGCTTTCACACCATTATCAAGTACATGGTTTTCATTTTTTCTCTCTTTCTAGATGATATCTTCTTACCTAGTCAATTCAAGACGTTGATCCAAAAACCACAGTTGCTTCCGAAAACTTCAGGAAGTAAAAGTGAATTTAAAGCATCAAATACTTTTGAAGATCCACTGAATGCATTTGAAAGCCAATGAAGATGTGTAACACACTTGTAACAGTCTTATCCTGCCCTGTAATAATTCCCTTGCTTTCTAATCAAACAGCCAATCTGGTAGGGCTGTGAATATTCTATAACTATGTCCTTACTCACATATCTAACTATCTTTCCTGCATGATACTTAATGAAGCAAAACATTGTTTTTAAAAAAGGTCTTTAGTACTCTTTAGCACTCCTGTTCCTGTTAGTAGGTTCAGTCCCTTGCTCATGTAATCTGTTGTACAGAATATAGATTTTAATAATCAGAACTAAAATAGAAGGAAGAAATAATCAGTGATACTAGCAAATCACATTTGTGAAATCAGTGTGATAATGTATTCTTATGTTACTTTCCTGCTCTGTGATTCTGAAGTTCCGAAGGAGAAAGTCCAAGACCAATGCTTTTTGGAGGTCATTTTGTTATTGAGTAACCTGTGTTTGTTTCTGGTTGCATATCTTTTTTCTGATTACTAATAAACATGGTTAGATTAACAATTGTTTAGTTGGTACAAATGATCAAGATCCAAGTGTGCTCGGGGGGGGGGGGCTGGAGTATACTTAGGAAGATTGCTACTGCTGTGTTCTGTCCCCTCATCCAGAAGGTAGCCTCTGAAATGAGTTTGACAGTGGTTGCTATTTCCTTTGGAAAGCTCCTTGTCTTTGGTGGTGCTATGGTCGGTTGCTGCCATACCTGCTAAGTATTATCCTCCCTCACTCTGTCCCAGCTTTGGCACACTGCAGAGAATGTGAAGGGTTCCGCACTGAGTTTCTTCTTTCTCCAACAGCATGGTGGAAGCAAGAATGGGAGGAGTTCTTACAGTCTAATTCAGCAGTGTGTAACAAAGAAGGACCCTACTACTATCTCATCTGACTTCCTTACCAGTCTATTCCAGTTACACAGACATGATTGTGAGAATGTCATCTGGTGTTGGAGCAGGCATAAGCAGCTAGAGATGGAGCAACTGAAGAGCTACCCAGGTTCTCCGTGTCCAGAGCTAGATCTCTTTAAGCAATTTCCTTAAAGAAGTCAAGCTTCTGGTTCTGGCCTCAGACTATTCTGGCAGCTTCCCTGCATGTAATTCCCTGCTTCCACTAAATTTTGTCACACACAGTTGCACTCAGGAGAATGGGAGATGTGAGCAGCAGCCCTCGTGCCTTATCCTCCTGGAGAGTGAAAGAGCTCAGAGGACATGCAGTTGGCACCA
This sequence comes from Ctenosaura bakeri, assembly GCA_948474755.1. Classification (NCBI taxonomy): domain Eukaryota; kingdom Metazoa; phylum Chordata; class Lepidosauria; order Squamata; family Iguanidae; genus Ctenosaura; species Ctenosaura bakeri. Next base: position 144,712 of record CAOLHI010002972.1, read on the forward strand.
TGCCAGTTGCTTCATCTCCATCTCCTATAGCAGAGGTTCCCAAACTTTCTCTGTTCAGGGATCCCTTATCATCTCAGTAATTTTTTCATGACTCCTCCAAGGAAAAAGAAATACCTTACAGTTCCATTTATTAAGTAGTTCAGTCCAAATGACTTAACAAATATTTATGTGCTAACAACCCAGTAACTGAAAAAATAATACATATAAATTGAAAGGAAAAATATTCTTTATTTCATTGTTACATAACCACAGTTACTTACTAATAGGATATGTGAGCCTGTTGAGCTCTGCACAGAAGTTTTCTGATGTTGAAATCAGATTGGACACTGCCACATGTTCCACATTGATTGTTATTCAGTACTTGCTCTTTGTCATGGCAGCTGCTGAAAACTTGGCTTCACAAAGATATGATTTTGTAAATGGAATTAGAATTCGCTGAGCTTTAGCACGTAGCAGGGGATATTCATCTTGTATGGCTATCCAAAACTCAGTTCTATGTTGCCATATTTTGTTTTTAGAGTCTTGCCACAACACAGCTAAATAAGATTTTCTTCTTCTACAAAGGTAAATCCACGTGGAGCCTCAGCCTCGAATGGATCTTAGGTCCATGCAAATTTCTTCATACCTTTTGGAAGGTATTTTTCAAGCCTGTCACAGAGCTGTAGGTGCTCCTCAAAAAAAAGAAAAAAAAAAGATTTAATTTCAAATATAATTGGATGTAAGAAACACCTGCAACAGGGAGAAACAGTCTTTGTTATGAATGTTCTTCTCCATAGTAGTAATTTTTTTTCCTGAAGGCTGAAAGCTTCTCTGCAAGTTTCAAAATGTGTGTGTTGCTACCATGCAGCAAGAGATTAGTTGAATTCAAGTTTTTTTTAAAGAGATTGCACAGGTTGCATAAAAAAATCAGTATCAATGCCAACTTGTGTTCTTTTTCAAGAAAAAGGTAGTTTGTGTCATAATTCAGACAGGACAGTACATTGCCATGAAAGAGCCATCATGAGCTAAAGTAGTACAATAATAGGTGCTCAGATCCTGCATCTTCACATATCTTTTTTTTTTTTTAAATGCCTTCTGTGGCCAATTTTTTTATAAAGTTCACCACTTTGAACACACTTTTCATGACTATGGATGGAAACATGGATTTCCATGACTCAATGGAGAATGCATCTGCTTTGACGTGAGGTCTTCCCTGTGGATTATGCAGTGGGTCCACTGTGCATCAACAGCTTTGCTTTGTATGATTGCCTGCAGTCCTCCATTAACAGCCAAAACATAGAGTGACCACCATCAATACAGACACCAAGGCACTTAGTCCAGTTGCTTCCATACCTAAATGTCAATGATCTCAAACAAGTTTTGTGCCTTTATACCACTAGTAATACTTTACAAGAAAGAAGGTCTTCCACAATATTGTCACCAACTGTGAACAGTGTGTAGCAAATCAGATGCACATCTTTGTTACTGCCCATCGCCTCATTTAGCTGTAACTCAAATTCCTTCCCTTTCATTTTTTATTTTTTATTATTTTTAATAACTATAAAAATTAAAAGTATGTACAAAAGAAAAGAAAAAAGTAACCAAAGAAAACATAAATATAAGTAAATATAACAAAATTAATAGACTAACTTCAATGCATTCTAAAAAATATCCCGGAGTTACCTCTTTCTATCTATATTTATATATAATAATTATATAATATCTAATGTAATTATTGCTACTATTGTGTGTGTGTGTGCGTGCGCGCGTGCGCGTGTACTTTCCCCTTGTTTGACTTATTTGACTTAGGAAGTCAGGTTGATTTCTTATCTGTCATTGCCAAAACTTACCAAAAAAACAAAGTGCATGGGAAACAAATATTTAAAAAAAATAAGCTTTCAAGTTTGTTGATAGAACTTCACTGCTAAATTTGTGTTCCGGAACAGTAAAATGTTATAAAATATTTGAAAATTGAAAGATAAGAAAATTTATATGTTAAACGCAAATTACTCATGTGTGAAATAGTGATGTTCTCTTTGGAATCTTATTTGTGATTATTGAAATATATCTAATTATTCATTCACCTATAGATTATTTTCTAAAATACTGTATGTATGTTCTTATTCTGTGTATGTGTGTATAAATATAGATATAGATTTATGCCTAGACTTCTATGTGCTTACAATCTTGATCATTACTAATCAAATCTTGATTCTATCAGTTACAGTTTGTCCCCATCTAATTTTCCAGAGGAGGTAAACTAATTTCCAATTCTCTTTGAATTGTTCTGAGGTAGAGTCAGTGAGCGAATTTGTTAATTTGTCAAGTTCTACCATGTCATACAGTTTTAGAAGCCAATCCTCCAATAATGGTATAGACTTTTGTTTCCAACATTGGGCATAAGTCATCCTGGCAGGTCTTTCCATATATAAAATAGTCTTCAGATGTCTTGAGTCACGGGGTTTAATTTTACCGAGAATATTTAGTAAAAAAAAATATTTCCGGTTTCAGTGGAAAATGAATATTAAAGATTTTGGTAACATTTTTGTGAATTATTCTCCAAAAGTTTTGTGCTTGTTCACAGCTCCACCACAGATGAAAAAAAGTTCCTCTTTGGTTCCATTTCCAAATGGTCATTTTAGAGATTTGCACTGGCGTCAGATACCACCTATAAAATATTTTGTAATAGTTTTCTTTCAGATTTACATTTTTCATAAATGTTGCTGTTACTTTCCAAGATTTTTCCCAGCTGTCAAGAGAAATTGAATGGCCTATGTCCTCAGCCCATTTAATCATCTTTTACTAATTCTTGTTCCTGATCGATTGATAATAATAGACTATAAATTCTTCCAATTTTATGGTCGATGTCAGGTCTTAATAATTTGTCAAATTCTTTCTCTTTAATTTCTATACCTTCTGTTTTTAAGTCCATTTTAATTTTTTCTCTCAGGTATCTTAAAGGAGCCAGTGCGAGGTATAGCCTTGTTGAATTAATTCTTCTTCAGCTTTAAATGTAATAGTCTCTCTTTCTATATTTAGTAAATCCTTGTAGCTGATCCATTGCTGGAATTTGGGTTTTTCTCATCTATAAAATGCTTCATGTGTGGAAGTCCAGAGAGGTATTTTTAAGGTATATTTTTTTCTTATAATGTTTCCATATTTTTAATAAACACTTTCTTATGAAGTGGTTGTTCAGTTCCTTGGTTTACCTTATCCTTATCATAACAATGATAAGCATGCCACCCAAATGTGGGTTCAATTCCCTCCACTTCAAGTAGTCTAATCCATTCTAAAATCCAACTCAAACCGCACGCATGATGATACCATTTCAGGTCAGGGAGATTAATTCCTCCTCTTTCTTTGTCATCTTTTAAGTATTTTCCATTTTATTATTAGTTTTTGCCTTTCCAGATAAGTTTACATAGATCCTTTTTCCATTGTTTAAACAGGGTGTCATTAGTGATTATCAGAAGAGTATGAAATAAAAACAGTGTTTAAGGAAAGATATTCATTTTTATCGACGCTATTCTTCCCTATATAATATGTTTTACAGTACTCTAATCATGCACATTTCAAAGTATATTTTGGTATTATATAACTCTTCTAGATTGAGATCATGGGGTATTAAGATCTCAAGTTTATGAATGCAAGAAATTTCCCTTTTGTTTAAAATGCTTGAAAGAGAAAGCATATAAATTTATATCATATTTGTATTTTATGCTTTGTACATTTTATGCTGTGTTGTATTTTTTTTTAACCTTTTGGGCCTTATTTTGTAATTTATACCTGCTGGTCTATGAGCAAAATAGAATTTTTATTATAGTTTCCACCACCTGTACTTGAACAAACAAACAAACAAACAAACAAAAACTTAAGAACAACTTTATCTTCCATAAAATAACTTATCTTGAGAGAAATTTATTGAGCTTGAATTGGTGCTTTACTTTTTCTTAAGTAATTTTTTTAAAAACCAATTTCCCTGCAAGTCCTTTAACCCTACCCCCTCTCCCAGTCCACCCCTAATTAAGTGTGTATTGGCAATAAAAATCAATGTGCCTGCCTGAAGAACTGATCACTCTTATTGAAAAAGTGGTGCTGTGCTTTTTTCTTAAATAAAAACAGCAAGATATTTTTCCTCCCCCTTACTCTCATTCCATGATCTACCCAGAAATAAGTTTGTCCATGCCTATAAAATGAGTGTGCCTCTCTGAAGAACTGGATCACTTTTCTTTTAGAAGAGACACCTTCTTTTCTTTTAAAAATGATTGAAAAAAGTGTTTGTTTCCCCCACTTCTGACCTGTGCTTTTGTACATTAATCTCTGACTGCAAGGCTGCCTGACTGGAAAAAAAAGGACTGATCCTTTATAATCAATACTCCAACAACTCCATTCCTTACTCCACTCCCAGTCCATGGAAGGCTATGGGGAGGCAGGCATATATGTGGTGTGTGCTGCCTTAAGTTACATAGGATTTCTAAACTAAAATGTCTCCAACCTTGCGGTGACAGGCTAAAAACAGCAGGATAAGAGAAAGTTCCTTGCCAGTCTGAATTGTTTCAAGCTGAAAGCATGTTTAAATACTAGAGATGGCAAGTATGTTTAGTACAGCACCCTTTTGAGTTTCTTGAGGCATCCCAGGGTGCTTTGGCACACAGGTTCAGAAAACTGTCTTATGAGGGGGTTGGGGGTTTATTATTTTTGGGGGGCTGGGATTATAATGTAACTGTGTCCTTTTTTAAATTTCTCAGCAATAGTTGTAGTCACAAAAACCCCTCTTTGCTCCTTCTTGGAAGCTATCCCATGTAGAGATTCCTTCGATCCCATAGGGATGAATCTTGCTACACTTTTGGTGTTTGAGGAAACTGCATGCCCATCTCCCCCTCTCCTCTTTTCTCTTTCCACCATCAGCACTTTGCATCCCATGTATCTTATCTGCTTCATTCTTTTCCTTGCTACTTACTGTTACTCACCCACCTACCAGCTACTCCATTTGCATAATAGGTCTGTGCAGTCAATCTGATACCTGTCTCTCTTTCCTCTCTACATCCCCCCTTTCATCTATCATGAATCTAATAAGCCCATCTCTCAGATAACCCTTTTCATTTTTTAAATGGTTATATTACTTATTATATAAAAACACAAAATATGAGAAAGAAACTAAACAAACAAACAAAGAGAAAGAAACCATTCATACAAAGAAAAACCAAAATACACTATACAGTGTAATACTAAATAATAACTACAAAATAGCAAAATTATAACCGTCAATCCAAACTAATAAACAAACAACGATATATAATTGAAAATGTAGTTCCTGCCCCTGTTACCAACAACCAGTAGCCATTCTACAGAAACACTAAGATAAATAAAAAATTATCACTAAATTTAATATTTGTTGCTTAAATTTAATTCTATGCTAAAAATTAAGGAACCTAATAAATTATATATATGCCTATATCTACTTTCTCTTTGCTATCCAAATAAACAGAATGAAATATTTATGACCATATTAAAACCATTCTATTCTTAGTTCAGCAGTTCTGTCCACTTTGGTACCTCCTTATTTATGCATTATAGGTATAGATATACATATTAATATGGCAACAAATTAAAGTCATCTATAATTTTCTTTAACCTATTCACATGACATAACAATAAATAGACATCTAATAATTTGTAATTTGCCATCAATCTGTTAAACCATTAGGTCATTGATGGAATTTCTGTTTTCTTCCAACACTTTGCATAGACTTGTCTCACTGCTAATAACATATACTGAAGCCATTTCTGTTGTTCCTTGTCATAGCTAGTATCTTCTCACCAGATTCCAAGTAAAAATAATTCAGGAGACTTAGTGATTTGATGTTTTAAAATTTTTTGAATTATGTTCTGTATTATCTTCCAAACCTGTTTAGTCTTGCTGCAAGTCCATCACATATGGTCTAAAGATCCAATATGGTCCTGACACTTGACAGCTATTACTCATCTTTTTATGTATCTTAGAAAGCCCTTCTAGTGTAAGATATCAGTGTAGCATCATTTTACAATAATTTTCTTGTAAGTCATAACAAAGTGCATTTTATTTCTTTTGTTCATAGTCTTTCCCATTGATTCATAGATGTAGTATATCCAAAATTCTTTGCCAGTTGATCATATTTTCTTTCATTTGCTCATCTTCTGTCTGAATTTTCAGCAAAAATTTATATAGCTTGATAATCAAGTGTTCATCATTATCACACAGCTCTATTTTGAAATCAGATTTATTCCTTTCAAAGTCTTTGCTCTTTTCATCTTCCAAAAATCTTAAGGGAAATTGTCAGTGTGAGAGCCATTGTATTTTACAGTCTTCCTCTTGTAGTTGCTGTATCAATTTCATATCATAGTTCTTGCCCATTTCTACACTACACTGTTATCGTGCTTGGGGGGAAGAGAACCCCTCTGTAGGCGGAAGAGAAAAGGCAGCACTACTCAACATCTTCTTTCCTCAGTTTTTTTCCCAAAAGGACAGACGTGCTCAACCTGGGGGCTCAGAGGCATGTGTGGATGTGAGGGAAATGTAGCACAGAATAGATAGAGAAGTAGTACAGAAATACCTGGCTAAATTAGATGAATTCAAGTCTCCAGGGCCAGATGAATTATATCCAAGAATATTAAAAAGAATAAGCAGAAGTCATTTCAGAACCACTCACAATAATATTTGAGAACTCTTAGAGAACAAGTGAAGTCCCAGCAGATTGGAGGAGGGCAAATGTCCCCATCTTCAAAAAGGAAAAAAAAAAAAAAAAAGGTCCCACATAATTATTGCCCAGTCAACTTAACATCAATACCAGGAAAGGTCCTAGAGCAGATCATTAAACAGTCAGTTTATAATTATTTGGAAAGCAATGCTATAATCACTAGAAGTCAACATGGGTTTCTCAAAAACAAGTCGTGCCAGACTAATCTTATCTCTTTTTATGATAGAGTTACAACCTTGATAGATGAAGGGAAAGCTGTGGGCGTAGCATATCTTGATTTTAATAAGGCCTTTGACAAAGTTTCCCATGATATTCTTGCAAAGAAGCTAGTAAAATGTGGACTGGACAGGGCTACTGTTAGGTGGATTTGTAATTGATTGACTGACTGAACTCAATGGGTGCTCACCAATGGCTTTTCTTCCTGGAGAGAAGTGACTAACGGTGTGCCACAAGGTTCTGTTCTGGGCCCAGTGCTAATCAACATCTTCATCAATGACTTGGATGAAGGAATAGAGGGCATGTTGATCAAATTTGCAGATGACACCAAATTGAGAGGGATTGCTCATACCCCAGAGGACAGGATCAAAATTGAAAATGACCTTGACAGATTGGAGAGCTGGGCCAAAGCTAACAAAATCAATTTCAACAGAGAGAAATGTAAAGTCCTACACTTTGGCAGAAAAAATGGAATGCAGAAATATGAGATGGGGGACATGTGGCTGGATAACAGCACGTGTGAAAGGGATTTAGGAGTCTTGGTGGACCACAAGCTGAACATGAGTCAGCAGTGTCATGCGGCAGCCAAGAAAGCCAACACGATTCTTCATTGCATCAATAGGAGTATGGTGTCTAGATCAAGGGAAGGAATGGTACCACTCTATTCTGCTTTGGCCTGACCTCATCTGGAATACTGTGTCCAGTTCTGGGCACCTCATTTCAAAAAGATATTGACAACCTACAGCATGTCCAGAGGAGGACAACCAAAATGGTGAAGAGTCTGGAAGCCATGCCCTATGAGGAGCAGCTTAGGGAGGTGGGGATGTTTAGTCTGCAGAAGAGAAGGTTAAGAGGGAACATGATAGCCATATTTAAATATTTGAAGGGATGTAATGTCGAAGGGGGAGCAGGCTTGTTTTCTGCTGCTACTGAGACTAGGACAAGGGGCAATGGATTCAAACTACAGTAAAAAAGATTCCACTTAAACCTCAGGAAGAACTTCTTGATGGTCAGAGCTGTTCAGCAGTGGAATATGCTGCCTCGGAGTGTGGTGGAGTCTCCTTCATCGGATGTTTTAAAGCAGAGGCTAGATGGCCATCTGTCGGGAGTGCTTTGATGTGTGTTCCTGCATGGTAGGGGGTTGGACTAGATCCCTGTGGTCTCTTCCAACTCTATGACACTATTACTCTACTTTCAACATCCTGTGGAATTCTGGGGTTTGTAGTTTACTGAGGCCAAAGAGCTCTCTGTCTGAGAATTCTAAATTCCTCTTCCTAAACTACAAACCCTAGGATTCCATGGGATGTTGAAAATGGAATAATAGCACTATAACAGTGTGGGAATGGCCTTGGTCTTGCTTCATTTAATAGATTGTAGTAAGTAAGCAAGATTGGTCAGACCACATTTCTGGTTTATAAAAAGCCTCTTGTGGTGAAATCCAAAGTGGTGTCCTTGGACATAATCTTGATTTCTATTTAGTCTGTAATTTTAGTAAAGCACATCTAATACAAAGGCCACATTGACCTTAAATTTCTTGTACCATCAATACATGTGCCATCCAAATCTTAAGTCATCTCCTTCTAAATTCAAAAGTTTGTTGTCTTTTGAAGTTATCGATTTTTTAATCCAAGTCATAGAAGAAGCTGCAAAGTAAACTTTGAAGTTGGGTAGTCCAAGACCCCCTCATTCTTTCGAATCCTGAAGAAACTTAAATCTTACTTTAGGTTTTTTACCTAGAGCTACCCCTTTTCTTTTTCAGCATCATAACCACTGTACTATGAAGTCTGTAATTCCACATAGCACAGATCTTGAGCTTCTCTGAACACTCAATTATCCTTTTCCTCCTGTTTTTCACACTATTGCTTTAGTAACTGGAAATGGGAGCATCTTATTCTTGTAACCCCTCTTAGCAGACCCTGTCCTGGGGAGTATAATTTTAATTTTAAAGATCATCTGAGCCAGAAGTGACTGGACTGGCACGTAGACAGTCAGGCCAATGATCAGATAAAAGATCAAAGACCAGAAACTTCCTGGTGTCACAGGAAACCTCAGAAAGGCACATATGCACAGGTACGTGCCATCAGCTATAAGAATACTTTGGGGAGATTTCCTTATTCCCTCAGAATGTTTGACATATCAAAGCAAGGTCCAGTTACATGATGCGGCCATCAGGCAGCTATCATGCAGCCATCAGGCAATGATCATGCAACCATTATCCTTTCCAGGAAAGGGTCTGCTCCCGAGGCATGTTTTGCCCTATGTGTGAGAATATTTTCTAACAAAACATCTTGATTGAACATTTATTCTGGTTCTTTTGTAGTCTGACTCCATAGACACTGGCTAAAAGATTCTACTAGAGTTGCCCTGCCCTCTGCATTGTTAAAAGTCAGGGTTCTGCTAATTTCCCCAACTTTGGCATTTTTAGAACAAATCAGGGTGTCCCCAGGGACCCCCAGAAGTCAGGGTAACAGATTGGTGTAGAAACATGGGCAACTCCTGCACGCCTGCTCTGAGTGGAAGTTGCAACCCATGCAGGCAGTGCTGATGTAAAGAACAACTACCAAGAACCTAGGCTGTCAGGAAGCATGTGTGTGTGTGAGATTTTGAATTGAGTGAGCCACAGGACTACTGTTGGGTTGCAAATCTCTCCCCCTTTCTATCTTGGTTTGTGTATGATAGCTACACCTTCATGGTCAGTAGCTTGGCAGTGAATCATGGCAGAATGCAAAGGCTGTACACAGGCTGTCCCGGGAATCACTCCCTAACTTGGGTCTGTCGTGGGGTGGGATCCGATCCTGAGTGCTAGTGGAGAGGCCAGGATACACCACAACACACACCCTTCTTTTGGGTAGGTTTTTGGAGAGTTAAGACAGGAAAGTAAGTGGAAACATGGGTGGTGATTCCTGTAAAATTAGGAAACACGAGTGGTGATTCCCATAAAAATAGGGGTTTTGAAGGTTTATCCCAAGGTAGAGGAAAGCACCCCACCCAAAAAACTATAGGGACGATTCAGTTTGGTTCCTCTTCTGCTTCCCGTGTTGCTTGGCCAGGTGACATTGTAAGTTCCTTTGGGTTCGTGTCCCCCCTTTACCTCTAGGCAGCATCTAAGTGAAGGTCCGTTGAAAGGATCAGAGTGATCCTCCCAGTCCCTGAATCTAATCCCTACCCTTTTGCTCTAAGCTGACAAGGAGGAGTCTGGGCTTAGACTCAAAAAAGGGGCTTTGGACGGCTTGTAGTTAGGTTCCTTGTCCCTCTGTCCCAGAATAGTTCCTGAGAGTTCGTTGCCCCACAGTTCCCCCAAGAATCTCAGTGATCCTTCCTGTCCCGATGAGCCTGGTCCCCCTTGTAACTAGAAAGCAAGCAATGGAACTGAAAAACATGATGCAGGAGGAGAAAGTAGCAGGCAAATTGAAACGTTGGGTCCTCCATCAGGGCAAGTGCTCATGGAAAGACTCCAGCTTCCAGACCTCAGATCCCTTTTCCTCCTTAAGAGAGGCTTACATGAAAGCCCGTACAGAGAAGACTCCTTTTGGGTCTTCCAAAGACACCCTCATGGCATGGGGACTCTGGTTAGCTGTGCGGGATGCCTCAAGTGTTCTCATGGCTGCCAAAGTCCAAACTGATAACTTGTCAAAGGAAGTTGCCCAGCTTTAAGCTGAGAATGATGCCATGCATGCGGACAAAGTAACTTTCGCATCCGTTACGCAGACTACCAGTCAGAAATTGGGTGAAATGACCATCCAAGCCCAAACCTGGAAAGGACGGGCTGAATCCTTAGAGGAGGAGCTGGCCCAATCCAAAACTGCTGCCAAATTCATGGCAAAGCAGTTCAAAGAACAACAAGAGCTAGTCAATCATACAACATGTCACAAAAGGATAGAAGAGCTCAAGAGGGAGCTCCAGACCCAGCACACAGTTATTTCTGAAGTTTGCCCTGAGTTTCTTCCTTCTCTTCCCATTGCTGCCCTCAAGAGAACTGCTGCCTGAGGATGCAATTGTGTCTGAGCCTTACAACCCTGATTGGGTAGAAACCAACCCAAAAACTGCCCCTATGAACCTAGTTGAGACTAGGTCCATGACCAAAAGGAAAGTAGTTGCAGGGGAGGAGAAAGCAGCTGAGGAGACAAAATAGATTTGTTACTGCAGTTATCTGGCCCAAGCCCGAGGTCTACAATCTCATATTATTTATGTTTAATATTTCCACGTGGCACTCCATAAGACGAACTCCATGTGTCTGAAAGAGTCACGAAAAGCCAGTGTAGGCAGGCACGGCTGCATGGCCTTAATTATGCACGCTAGGTCTAGGCCAGTAAACAACCATTTGCCGCACAGCCAGTAGTGCCCTCCAGACACAGCCGATTGTTAAGCAAATACAAGGGCTCTCAGCCCCGAACTGCTTGCTCTATACAAACGCTAAGCACTCCTCATCTGCATACTGTTCTAACAATTGGCAATGCTGGCTAAATCTCATCAATTCTGATTTTGACCTCTTGGAGGCTTTGTCTCCAATAAAATCCCTATTGTTCTCCTCGGGAGAGAGCTAGCCTCCAGGTACAATCTTCCCTATAAAAACCCCAAGTTTTAACTCCTTGGCGGAACGCTCTTGCCTTGCATCCTGAACTGCCGCCGCTCTGTTTGTCGAGCCTCCCCACAGCCTCCACGTGCTGAGCTACTATGATCCCCGGCATCGAACTCTATTTCTCCTATCCCGGACTGCAGGATCAGGTGGAGTATCACCCCAGAAAACCCTCTGAAAACCTCTATCAATTTTCCTCACTTTCTGCTTCTATAGTTCTTGGATGAGTGTGTGAGTGCGTGTGTCGTTGTTTGCTTAATTAAGGAAAGTTTAATAAAATCTTTTACTTGAACAATTTGCCTAGTTCTTGATGTCGCCCGACCCCGTAAACATAGGGTTAGAGATCTCGCTACGTTACCCTGCCACTTGTATCGCTAGCTTGTGCTCCTTGCTAATTCCCCCAATTTATTAATATTTGGAGCACACTTAGGTGTCCCTCCCGGGACCCCCAGAAATCAGGGTAACAGATTGAGACTAGGATCCCCTGGAAAGCCACTGAGGCTAAAGCTATTGCAGAACAGCTTGGCCTCCTCAACAACCGCACAGGAATTATGTGGCTTAATGCTGTCATACATTCCCATGTCACAGCCAACAGGCAAGACTTAACCCAATTGGCTCAGCTGTGTATGTCTCCTTCAGAACCCCCTACACTGGAATCTGCTGTAGCTGTCTGAGATTTGGTCAAATTGGATGTCCATCCTTGGATGAGGCAAATTATTTAGATTTAATGGCCTAGCCAAACAGATAATAATCACTGCAGAAAGGGGTGGGGCAACTGTGCGAATTTTCAGGTCTCTCCTAATTCACAGCCACCTGGAAGGGACATATCTAGTTTGATTGCAGGCTGATTTGGGAGCACATTTGGGTGGATGGAATAGGGAGTGTATTGATATAAACTGTTTTCAGGCAGTGTGGAGTTGTTTTTCATGTTTTTCAAGAAAATAACCTTTTTAAACAATGGTGCTGGAGATCTTGCAACAAAAAGGAGGAGAGGCCTGCACAAAGCTGCAAGAAATTGCCACACTCCTGCCATAAAGAATAATAGAATCATGGAGCTGGAAGAGACCACAAGGGCCATTGAGTCCAACCCCTTGCCATGCAAGAATACCCCATCAAAGCATCCCCACGCAGATGGCCATTCAGCCTCTGTTTAAAAATGGCCAAAGAAGGAGACTCCACCACACTCTGAGGCAGCGTATTCCACTGTGCTGTGAGGGATTTCTTCCCAATGTTGAGATGGAATCTCTTTTCCTGAGGTTTGAAGCCATTGCTCTGTGGGTCCTAGTCTCTGGAACAGCAAAAAAAAACAAGATTGCTCCATCTGCCATATGTTATCTCACTGGAAAACCCTGTCCCGGGGTCTACAATTAAAATATGATTCAATGTGCCTGAGAGGTCATCCACATGGGCACATAGGCAGCAATGGTCAAAGATCAAAAACCAGGTCAGACCAGTAAAATCCCCAGTCACGTAGCCCCAGGAGACCTCAAGATGTGTAAACCCGCAATAAACAGGGTCCTCAGCCCCAAGACTCCAACTTGAGGGGATTAGCATGTCTGCCCCAAGTTGAGCAAATATCCTATCAAGCGAGGACCATTTACATGAAGTCACACAGCTGAAGATCCTGAGACTTTGGCAACACCTTGCAATCCCATCACACAAAGGAAATTACCATGGTGAAGCTTCCTTATCACTCCAACACCCATTGTTCTCCCCGGGAAAGGATTAGTTCTCCAGGTACTTTTTCTCCTACAAAAATAGTCCCAGTTTTTGAGTGTTTCTTTGGATCACTCCCAGTCACCACAGCAGACCGTTGCTCCATCCATTGAGTGACCCCCTCAGCCCTCTCTGTGCTGAGCCCCACTTCTCCGCTGCCTTCTCGGACCCAAGACTTCAGGAAAAGGTGCAGTATTACCCCAACTGTACCCCTCCAATACTCCCCTATCCAATTTCCTCTCTTTTGTTTCTTAATAGCTCTTGGATGCGTGTGTGCATGATTGCGTTGGTGCGTGAGACTTACGTTCAATAAAATCATTTATTGGACATTCTTGTTTGGTTTTTGGCTTGGCCTGACCCCATAAAAACTGGGTAAAAAGACTCCACTAGGTTACCCTGCCTCTCACATTGCTATTGCTCATGCTCTGGTCAGTTTCCATTCCCCATCACATGGAGCACATTGAGGTGTCCCCCAAAGGACCCCAGAAATCAGGGTAACAATATGACACCCTTTCAAATATTTAAACATGGCTATCATATCACTTCTTAACCGTCTTTTCTCCAGGCTAAACATACCCAGCTCCCTAAGTCGTTCCTTATAGGGCATGGCTTCTAGGAAACTGAAATTCACACTTTGTTAGACCAGCTTTATTTTGTAAATCAGTAGATGATCTAGTGTCCTCTATCTGTTTTCATAGTAAAGTTTTTCTTTTCAATTTCAGGCAGGCAACTGAAACTTTTAGATTTCAAACACCATTTTTGGGGAGATTATGACATTTGTTAATTATGATTGCTATGCAAAGTAACATGAAGGGCATTAACTGAACATATTAAGATTGTAAAAGACTCCTTTGTCCACATCTTTTTTTATTTTTTTGTTGAACAGAAAGGGAATTACAGAACACTATTCTCTACAAATTACTGAGTTTGGTTAACATATTAGCATAAAACATGTAGCATAGGCACTGTAGACCCAAAACAAATATGCCTTTCTTAAATGATGTGTAGTTAGTGAAGTGCATTTCTTCCTAGTAAGAGAAAATGGAGATGGTTGAGGTTTCCTTAGTGGCAATGTAGTGTAGCTTTTTGCTGAGAAGAGACCACAACAAGGTAGCACCAATACTTCTTGATATAGATTTTGAACCTGTCATATGTTCCAGTTCACTTTACTTGTTCACTTTCCTGGCACTCTTTTTCTCTCTTAGACGGAGTTATAATACAAGGTGTTTCATACAAGTAGAAAATCTTTCTGTCAGAGAAAGTCAATAGTAACTTCCCTCTGAAATGAGAAGTTACATTCATGTAGTATGCATGACACTAACACAGCTTAATAGAGCACTGCAGTCTCTTAAGACAAAAAAGTGCTTCACAAGAAAACATAAGGAAAGTGATCCACTAAACCTATGCTACCCAATTGTTGATCCACACAAGTGCCACTCTGCAAGTCTTCAGCTTCCAGTCCTGTTACCCCAAAATATGAGTGACTCGGGTCCACTCATGATGCCAGTACCTTCTTGCAAAGGTAGGGAATTATCATCTCAAAGTGGAAGCCTGCAGGAGGGGAGTAACCTAGCAAGAACTTTCCATTTATGTATACCAGTACTTCTGCAGGGAGGAACCAGACAGAGATCAAAAAATAAATTAAATTGTGTTTTATTAGGAGGTATTTACTGGTCTCAAAGAACACCGAGGCAGCAGCAATCTGGCTTAGATTTGCATCTAAGAACAGCACACAATTGGAAATCAAAGTAGCAGAATGGCAACCAACAATCAGTGTACTGTGAGTTCACTGGCCAAAACTAGGGGTTTATATATCTGATTTCTGTCTGGAGGACAAGAGTTTGAATGGCTTTCCGGCTGAATAAAAAATGGAGTTTACAGAGTGGACAATGAGGTCTGGAATGGGCTAATGATCTTATATGACAAAGGGCTAATGGTTGTCTTGATAGCTTGGTGCTTGTTGGACAGGTTTTAGGACAAAGGAAAGGTTGCTTAGTCAAAGGAAAAGGAGTTAAGAGAATCAGCAGTCTGGTGGGAATCTCTCAGGTGCTATTGTCCCAAAGGCAGAGTCACTAAGCCTTACCTAGTGATTTCCTATGATCTAGCTACACTTAGAGGTGTTTTCCAACCTAATTTGCAGTGTACATGTTTGGACAGTCTTTTCCTCTTGTCCAGCTTGATTGTACAGCCATAGCAGGGCACGTTTTAGATCAGTGGTTCTCAACCTGGGGGTCAGGACCCCTTTGGGGGTCGAACGACCATTTTACAGGGTTCGCAGCTCCTCAATCCTGCCCCCCTTTCAAAAGAAGGTGGCCTCACAGCCAATGGGAGCAGTGCTTCTGAGCCCCCTGCACTGGGAGGAGGGGAGAGGAGGCATGCTGGGCGTTTCCCCGTCTTTCCCTGCCTGGTGGGAAAGCACTGGAAGAGCCTGAGGTGGAGCGGGAGGTGCGGAGAGCAGGAGGAGAGAGCTGGAGCTGGAGTGTTAAGGCGGAGGTGAGGAGAGGAGACCCCATGCTGGCGGGAGGGGAGAGGAGGCGTGCAGCCGGGCACAGCCAGGTGCTGCTTGGACACTCGCACCTGCACCACACACACACAGACACACACACGGAGGGCTTCCCCTTCAGTGTTCCTTTCCCCTTCATGCCAACTTGCAGAGTCAGAGTTGCTTGCCGAGGCGAGTGAGCAGCCGGGCGCTGCTTGGATGCTCGCGCCCACACCACCCACCCACCGACCCACACACACACACACAGAGGGCTTCCCATTCAGGGTTTATGGCACTGCAGTGGGACGTTTGGGAGGTAAGACCCCGTTCCCTCACCCTCTTCGCCTCACGCTCATTCATTCTGGCGAACAGAGTTGCTTGCCGGGGCGAGCGAGCAGCTGGGCTCCGCTTGCTTCCCAAAGTGTCGGGGCTGCAGCAGCGGCGATCACCTGGTCGCCCATTCATTCTGGGCACACTGCTCCGTGGGAGTTGTCAGTGTGGCTGTTGCCTTTGGTCCGGCAGGCAAAGGGGAAAACTTTCCTGCGACGGATCTGCCATCTGTTGGGGGAGAGGAGTCCCTCCGAGACCGAGAACTCGGTCGGGAAAGGAGCAGGGGGCATCAGCCAAGGGCTTCTGTTTGTGTAGCAAGACCCCCCAAGGCTCCTTGGTTGTTGGGGGTTTTTTTTTTTTTTTTGGTTTTTTGACCTGAAAGCGCTGCTCTGATCCGTCCTGTGGTCTTTGGTCATTTCCACATTCCAGTGTTATAGCACTATGATTCCCCTTTCACCATCCTATGGAATCCTGGGGTTTGCAGTTCAAACTGCAAACCTCAGGATTCCATAGGATGGTGAAAGGGGAATCATAGCGCTATAACTGTCTAGTGCAGAAATAGCCAGGATGACTTTCTCCTCTCGCTTTTGTTGTGCGTGGACCCTTGGCGCTTGCCACACTCACACGTTGTGTTCTTCGCCCTGACTGTCTTGCATTCCTCGCTTTTTGTATGTTCAGCATCCGCACTCCCTTTAAGGGAGGGAGGGAGGGAGGGTGGGAGTGAAACAAAACATGTCTGCTTATGCCGCCGCTATCTTTCCTCTCTCCCTGTCCTTTCCTCCCTAAGGCTCGTGTAAAATGTGGGCTGTTTCGGCATTGCCTTTGGGAGTGACTGGCTTTTTGAACTGTGGAAACCCAACATTCAGAACTAGAACTACTGCCTTAATTCTGGCATTGATGGACGCTTTCTGTGCTTAAAAAGGGGGGGAGGGTTACCAGTTTTTAGGCATTAGAAGTCTATCTAGAGCAGTGATTTAGGGCAGTGTTTCCAGTCTGTTTGATGTTGGAAATAACTAACTAACTAACTAAATAATAAATAAATAAATAATAACGAAAATGATTTTATGGTTGGGGGTCACCACAACATGTGGAACTGTATTAAGGGGTCGCGGCATTAGGAAGGTTGAGAACCACTGTTTTAGATCAAAGCCAATTAATATATTTTGCCAATTAAATCATATTTTGCCAATTAAACCATATCAAAGTGAGGGGGTGTATGGGTCGGAGTCCATCATGAGTTTTCAGGAAACTATGTAAATATAATACCATGGTGCACATCTGCTCTTTGGCATATTTGAGGAAATGCTGCTGATCCACCATAAATAGCTTAAAGGCATTGCACTAAGTCACGAAGATGGTAGAGGGATGATGTTATTTAATTTGTCAGAACTGGTAACAGGAAGTTATACATGGCATCCATAGACTGAACACAGACTATAAGCCTCTTCCACTATTCAGCACCAAGAAAGGGAGCCCCTCTAACTGATGGGCAGGGCAAGTATGCTCCTGGGTCATCTGTGTGGATAAGCTGGGAAGCAGGGGCTAGTAGGAGAGGTGTGTGAGAGGGCAGGTGGCTACTCAACAGTTCCTTTCCAAGCCCCATTTCACCCAAACACATCTCATGGGGGCCATTTTTTGGCGACAGGCACTTTCCCCTCTAGGGGGATGATAATGCAGAGTTGTTCTGATTGCAAAATTTGCCCACAGAAGCAAGATTTCAACTCAGTGTTCCTGCTGCAATTAATTTCGTACCTTTTCCCTCAAAAGGAAGAATTTGGGGTTGTTATATAGTGCTTAAAACAAAAATTATTTTCATCTGAATAAAAGGTATTCATAGTCACCATTCTGTGCTTGATCACTGTGTCACAGTCATAGCGAAATCGGATTCCCCGCACCATAAGGCCCTTACATCACCCTCCTCCCTCTGCCCAACCGTGGATGCCCTGTAGCCCCGTGGAGCTCTTGTCCCGATCAAACGCCATGCAAAGATTTCACACGCTCCTCAGTACGTGGGGATACCCGCTGTTGTGCGGTGGCTTGAGCGCTGAGCTACGACTTTGGAGACCAGTTCGAATCCCCGCTCCGCCAGGGAGCAAGTCCTTGGGCAAGTCACTCTCTCTCAGACTCAGAGGAAGGGAAAGGCAG
The DNA here is from genome assembly GCA_948474755.1 of Ctenosaura bakeri. Classification (NCBI taxonomy): domain Eukaryota; kingdom Metazoa; phylum Chordata; class Lepidosauria; order Squamata; family Iguanidae; genus Ctenosaura; species Ctenosaura bakeri. The sequence continues at coordinate 162,893 of CAOLHI010002972.1, forward strand.
CCCCCTCGAAACAGATCGTACCGCGAAAACCCAGTGACAATTCGCCTTATAGCAGAAGTCGGAAACGACTTGAGGGCACGCAACAACTAGGTAGTTTGGGACCTTCCTCAAAGGGAGGAAAAGTCACTGCAAGAGAAAGATGCTCTGCTTTTCCTTGAACTACATTTCCCAGACGCCCCCGTAGCTGCAGCTGGACCTAGTTCAGGAGGGCTACTTGTAGCCAAAGGTTGCCATTAGCGACAGCAACGCACAACAGCCCCCCCCACTCCTCCTTCTCCGTCATAACGATCGGCAACAAACGCAACGCTCCTGAGCCACCCACGCTCAGCCTCCGTAAGCCCCGCCCGTGCCCGCCCAGGAGGCGCCGGATGATTGGATGTTGGTTAGAAAAGACGAACGCCGCTTTTTTGACGTCACAAAGGCACGGCAGGCAGGGAGGAAAGGTTATTCAGACCCGGCAGTCGCCGCCTCAGTGGTTAGTTGCTACCTCCCGTTCCTCAGGGCGAAGCTCAGCTGCGGGTCCTTCTCTTTTTCGCCTTGTTTTCCGTCTAACTTTTTCGTCATGTTTACGCATCGCGCGCTAGTACCCGCGGCTCTGTGAAGGGGAGGCTGTCGGTGGGCTCGGCCCGGCCCCTTCCCTTCTACTGGCCGCAGCTGGCCGACAGCAGAGGAGGTGGAGGTCCGTGCTTTCGCCTCGTCCTCTTAGGACACGGTAGCTAATTTCGAATTCAGCAGCAGGCAGCGTGAAACAGGTTTTGTCCTGTTTGTCCGAACACCTTGTACTTATCGGACTAGCCTTAAGCATGTGTCAGTCGGAAAAGAATTCCCATATTGCTCGTGTCCAAAGAAGGTCCTGTGTGTCGTTGGGGCCCACAGAAAGCGTTGTGTCGTGTGCATATTTTCTTATTAAATCCCCATAAATTGAACAAATTGAATCTGAAATGAAGTTAGTAGCTGAAAGTTGCTAGTAAAGTCTTGGTTTCTTCCTGATAGTGTTTAACCACTATAGAAATACATACATACATGTATTTATATTTATAGGAAATCCAGAGCCGCTCCTGAGGTACAATGATCACAGTCTGAGATCTCATTCCTGGACATCTGAGGTGAGCAGGAACAATTTTTGCCCGTTTGACTTTCAGAGTACTGCCATAGATTTGTTTTAGCCTCGAACTGGGCTAGGCAGAATGAAAATGATTGATCAAAGTGACTGTGGCTGACACAAGCTAAGTTTATGTATTTTGTAAGCCTGAAATTGCTTTACTGTTTTTATAAGTATAGGAAAGGCAAGGCAGGAAATAGAAGAGAAGAGAGGGAAAAAAAGGTCTTAGAATAGAGTACAGGACTCTGTGTAAAATATAGCCCTCCACAAGCACTCTAATCAACCTCTGGACCAAATGCAAACATTTGGTCTTTTGTTCGTATTTTCATTGCCTGAGAGAGATCTCCCCAGCTTAACTGTTATGCTACTTTCAGAATTACAAAACATAAATAATAATTTTGTACACTTGTTTGATGTAATTATGTTGTCTTTCATGTATGAGCTTTCCTTGTCAGTCATGTGCTTTTAAGAAGTACAGACATCCCTCCACATTTGCGTGTTTAACTTTCACTGATTTGATTATTTACGGATTATTTGCTGCTGTCTATACTGCTGCCCTATGAAATTTTTAATAAGGGCTCATAAGTCTCACCTTGCATTTGCAGTCTCTGTTGCGCCTTGTGAGGCTGAGAGACACTACAAATACAAGGTGACGTCCATAGGCCAGTATTGAAAATGGTATAGGCCAGCAGTGGAGTTGGCAGCAAGCCCTGCCAGCTGCCATCTTCTGCCTTTTGAAGGAATGTTGCCACCTCAAAGATAGAGTTGGATGGCTGGTGTACTCTCCATCATAGATTCAAAAGTATTGAGTACTGTACAGTTGAATCTGTGGGAGGTTGAATACCATGGATTGTACCCTTTTGTGTAGGTTAAGTAATGGGGGAAGTTACAGTTATTTGTGTTTTTTTAACGTTTGCAGGGATCTTGCACCCAACCCTTGTGGATGTAGAGGGATGACTACATATAGTGCAATGTGTTCATGAAGTGCATCTCTCACTTGACTGTGGTTCTTATCCATTATGTGCAGATTTTGGGAAATTTTAAGTTGTGAAAAGTAATTAATTGCTATTGGTTGTAATGTTTAAAAAATAATGCTTTGCATTTTTGTTTCTACTTTTTCATTAATTTTGTTATCTTTTTACAAACTGATAAGAACATGTCTTGAAACTTGAAATATTCTTGTTAAAATGTGTTTAAAAATGCCCTTAAAATAAGTCTAAAGGCCATTAAAAAGCTTATACGTTGCACCAGAAAAGGGGTTCGGTTTATACTCACTGTGTTCCTTAGAACACAGTGCTTTGTTGCATCTTTGCTACCCAGAAATTATTTAGTAATTACTTACTTTAAAGTTCTTCTAATGTTTTCATGTACAGATGTCCTATCTGCCTAGTTGCTTGTGAGTAACTAACTCACAACTGTTTATGAAGGAACACTTAACAGCATGCTCTTTTTAGACTGATCACAAGAATGCAATACTCTGTTCTATCTGCAATCAGTGGCTGTGGGTTCAAAAAATTTACTTTGCTTCCTTTCTTGGTAGAGATAAAGAGTTCGAAGAGTACCTGTTTACAATAAGTACTTGAATCTGATTCCTTTTTATATACATGTCATGTGTGAACAGCAAAAGAATCAGGCTTATTGGATAGTAATGCTTAAGATAGTTCTAATCCATGTTCTACTTCTGGGTTAAATAATACTATAAATAAGCTAATTTTCTGAGGTATGATTCTGCAAACGGTCCATAAGAAATCTGTTGTCTAAATAGAGCCTCTTCTGATGTCTGGTTTTTTGTTTTTGTTTTTTTGTGGTGGGAGGTGTTAAGTGTCTTGTCCTAACAAATGAGACAATTTTTGAAAGGCTTTCATCCTATGGTTCTTAATGTTACTGTTTCCCCCAATAGGATAGTCACTGTTCTTGTTACAGCAGGTGCAAACCTTGAATCATAAACAACACTGCACAGTCCCTATATTCGGAAGTAATTTGGCTTGAAGTGAATATAAGTAGTTATTCAGAAGTAATTTGGCTTGAAGTGGATATAAGTAGTTACCAACACTTCCCAGCTGACTCTCTCATACTTTAAAGTTATCTAGAATGGCCAACAAGAAAGAGCCTCCTTTCTTCAATGAAGATAATATTGGAACATGTCTTTGCAAACTTGCTTTCTATGAGATTATGGAGCTCTTCATTGAAACTCTCACAGGAACATGCTTTGAACTGCGGGTGTCTCCTTTTGAAACAGTTATTTCTGTGAAAACTAAAATCCAGAGACTGGAAGGTACATATCCTTTTTTTATATTGTAAAATCTGTATCTAGAATAATTAATATCAAAAAAGTATGCTCACTAGATCTTACTTTGAATCTGAAGAAGGATCTTAAATCTGTTACTGTTCTTTAAAAATATCATTAGATTTGAGTATATAATTTATATGCTGTACATTTTTTGTATATTTGGGTCAGAATATTAGCAGGGATAAAAACTTTGGATAATTGCTTGCATTCTAAAGAAAAATATTAAAGTTGATAGTAATCATATCCTGCCTTGATCAGTCATCTGTTCAAAGTAATTGTGAAAAATAATTGTTCTTCATGAGAGCCAGTGTAGTATAGTGATTTTAATATTTGACTATGACTCTGCAGACAAGAGTATGAACCTCCACTTTGCCATGGAAACCAATGGGGTTACCTTGGGCAAGTCACTCTCTCCCAACCTTAAACATAGGTAAAAGCAAACACCTTTTGAACAAATTCTACCGAGAAAACCCCATTTTAGGTCAGAAATCTCATGAAGGCACACAGTAACATCTGTTCTGCATGGGAATTAATTGGGTAATTGAGGCTCAGCATCTTTTGAAATGTAGCATACAGGTTTGAATATACAGGAAGCCCCCCTCCCCTGTTTGATGGGTTAGGGACTGGAGAAATGTCAGAAAGTTCTTTAGACAGCCACTCCAAATTCTTTAGATCCTCCCATTTTTCCTCCTGATTGGATCGCACTCAGTATTTCCCTACTGAGTTCAGCTTTCTTAAAATCTAGAATCCATGACTGACTATGCTTGGTGTCCCTCTTCCGCTATATAACAAAGTCAAGGAGAACATGATCACTCCTACCTAAGGACCCTACCACTTCTACCCCATTAACCAAATCATCATTGTTGGTTAGCATCAAATCTAAACAGCTGATACCTTTGTTGCCTCTTCCACCTTCTGGACAATGAAATTGTCTGCAGGGCAAATGAGGATGTAGTTGGACCTGATATTCTTGGCAGGATAATTGTCATCTCCCATTACTACTACATTTCTCCATTCTGAATGTTTGTCATCTGTTCCAGGAAGGCATCATCCACGTCCTCAGTCTGGCTTGGAGGTCTATAGTAGACCCCCACAATGGCATCACTGTTATTTCTTTCTGTCTTAATTTTTACCCCAGTGCTCTCAACCTGGCTTCCATTGTTTAAGTCATGGATCTCTTCACAGATGTAAACTTCCTTGTCTGTTGTGCTACTCCTCCTCCTTTCCTGTTTAGTCTGTTTCTCTGAAGTAGGTTCTACTACTCTATTACTAAATTCCAATCATGAGACCCATCCAACCAGGTTTCAGTGATGCCTATTATATTTGCGTTGCTGTGTTAAGGGTTCAAGTTCATCTTGTTTATTTCCCATACTCTGTTCATTTGTGCAGAGGCATCTGATCCCCACGTGGACCAAAAGTGAGGGGTAATGGTCATTGGGCCTGATACGTCTTGTCAGTCTCTCTGTTACATGATGGATTTTTGCCTCAGGGAGACAGCACACCTGTTGAGACATCTTGTCAGGTCCACATATTATTGCTTCTGTTCCGCTCAGCAGGGAGTCTCCTACCACTACCACATATCTCTTCTGGGAATTGCCAGGTACCATTTCATGTGCTTAAACTTACAAGGTCATCTGCACATTCTCTGAAGACTGGCACTGTTCCTCTTGTTCCTGTTCCTTGTCATCATTGATGAGGAGAGCTTTGAATTGATTCTGTAGCTCCAGACTCCCAGAATGATCTCTGCTTATTCTATGTGCCCCAAATGTCTATGTCCTGTGTTTGGGAACAGACCTCTTCCACAGATCCGTTCTCTGTGTGTTTCTCATCCAGGACAGTCTGTTCCACTCTGTCCAAGAAAAGTTCATGTTCCCTAATATGCTTAAGAGTAGATACATGCTGGACCTTCTCTTCCAGCAGGACAATCAACTTGCATGTCCTGCAGGTGTAGAAACACTTGTTCGCCTTGCCCAAGGATTAAGGTAGCAGCTATATGGAGAGCTAGTGGGTGCTAGCTCCTGCCACAACCAAGTTGCTGTGTCATTGTGTTTCGGCAGATGCTTCATCCTCCTGAGACCATATACTTAGACAAATGGCTGGATCTATACACAAACCAGTAGAACACAAATGAGCGCACAAGCCTCTGTTCAGCTCATGTAAACAATCTGTCTTAATCACAAGTTTACTAAAAACACCATAGAATAATGGAGCAATAATGAGCACATAAGCAAGCCTCCATCCAGCTCACATAAACAAGCAGCCTTACCCTGTTAAACCTAACAGCCTTGAGCAAAGAAACTCTTCCAAAAGACTCTCTGGACAGGGGAGGTTGGACCCAACAGCAGCAAGCTCACTTTATGCTGTCTGTTCCGCAACATGAAATGCCTGTTCACCATGCTCCAGGGAGTAGCTTTGCAGGGTAGTTTTGAGAAAGTCTGCACCAAAAGCTTTTTCAAATAGAATAACTGTATTTGAAATGTAAGCTCTGATTCAGTCTCTAGTCAGAAGTAGATTAGACCCATTGAATCAGTAGTGTTCACACAAATGTTTATTTGTTGTTTAGCAGTTGGTTTATTGGTGTACTCAAGTTGGGACTAGCAGTTCATCTTAGGCTTTGGTTAATGAGGTCCCTGGTTTTACAGTATTTACATTTTAATGTTGATTCTGCCCAATTCTGAAGGCTATGAATGCATGACAGTAACTAAGTATCTGCTGATTGGCTTTGTTTCTGACACCAAATATTTGAAGAGATGGACTTTGGAAGTGATTTGTTTTGGCAACAGTTAAAGGAATGAGTCACAGAAACTGTTAGGCCTTTCTGTGAACCCAGCACGTACGTCTTGACTTAAATGGCACGTGCAGGAAAGCAAGCTAACACTATGGTTTTCTGTGAATTGCGATAATGAACTGCACTGATTTTTTTCTTCATTGAACACACTATTGAAGTACTAAATTTCATCACCTGATCTTATTATAGAAATTCATAAATAAATCAATTAATAATTCTAGCTGGATTTGTTTAAAAAAGATGCATTTTCTTCATGCTACTAGTAGTGATATGTCCTAGTATGACCTTATTTGTCTACATTTCATTGATTTCATAGGAAATTATTTCTAAGTAAATAAGAAAAATATTAAGAAAATATTAAGCAGTCAGTTAATTTTTTAATAATTTTGTGTTAAGGTATTCCTGTATCTCATCAGCACTTAATATGGAATAATGTAGAACTGGAAGATGATTGTTGTTTGAATGATTACAAGTAAGTAGTTAAAATAAATTATGTATAACATTTTGTGATATTACTGCTGTTGAGGAAAAAGTAGTGAAATACCTTTGGCTGTAATTCCTAGTAAATATAGCGCCAGTGACATCTCAAAGTGAATTTCTAATTATTTTTTTTTCCATTTGAATCCGAATAGATTTTTAAGATTATTTAACTCTTTTGCAAGACCACCAGAGATGAAAAAGAGTATCTCTTTCTAACTCAAATTTCCAACATTTGTGGTCATGATTTCTATACATTTTAAATAATTTGTTTGGGGAGAGATATGACCTGTAATGTATTTTATATAGATTTTCTCTAATATCTTGACATGTGGTATACTTCATTCTTTTATTCTTTTTTTCCCAATGATTTAGATTTATTGAATGTCCTAAACATTGAGTCTTTAATTATTTCCTTTCCTGTGTCTTGTCTCAGCAATATTTTATGTACTTTTGATATATTGAATGTTCAGTACATAACATTACATAACATTAACTGTAGTTCTTCATTTTCTTTTTGGATGCAATTTAGTTTTACATCAATTGAAACTTAAATTTTAAAAAATATTTATTTTTATTAAAATGGGAAAACAAACTTATAAATACATAGTCATAGAATCATAGAAATGTAGAGTTGGAAGAGACCACACGGGCCATCCAGTCCAACCCCCTGCCATGCAGGAACACTCTCAAAGCACTCCCGGCAGATGGCCATCTAGCCTCTGCTTAAAAACCTCCAAAGAAGGAGACTCCACTACACTCCGAGGCAGCATTTTCCGCTGCCGTACAACCCTGTCAGGAAATTCTTCCTGAGGTTCAGGTGGGATCTCCTTTCCTGCAGCTTGAATCCATTGCTCCTTGTCCTGGTCTCTGGAGCAGAATAGCCATATGTTTCCCTACATTTTATATGCATCTGTACAGATGACATTTCATTACTTCAATAGTGATTTTGTTATACTACGTTAACAATGTCACTCCCATAAATGTTTACATATTTTGTTAAATTATTACAATTAGTAACCCAATTAAGTAAAAATAAGATTACAGTACATCTTCATTTATCAGTATCAATAAACGTTTCAGACTTTTCTGTCATCTTGCATCTACTCCACAAAATAAGTGGTCACTTCCTTATGTGTTATGTATCCTTCGTTTTAGATAAATAGTTTGTGTATTTATCTATAGATTCACTCTCAAATAATCCACAAAGAAATTATTCAATTTTCTAATACAGGTCCCACAGTCCTTTTCTATATCTATCATGTTCATTGTAGGTATAACTCTAATACAGGATAAATCTAAATATATATCTTTTATCTTTAGCACAATTTCATGTATCAAACTACGAAATTATACCATTTTCCTTCCGTAATGATAGTACTACTCTCCATTTTTCTTTTGACTGGTTCAGTGTTTCTAATAGTGACTTTGAACATTTATCCATGTCCATCATATCATATCTTATCAGCCATTCAGTTATTATTGGATTTATGTTTTGTTTCCATTTTTGTGCAAATGCCAAACAGGCTGCTGTGATCATATATAGCAGGATTTTCCTTAGTATCTCTTTTATCTATTGAATGATTGCTTTCCAAAAATTAGCCTCATACTTACATGTCCACCATAAGTGGAAAAAAGTTCCTTTTTGGTCACATTTCCAGCAACTATTACTTCTATTTTTAGTTATTTTTGCTGTCTGTGATGGAGCTAAATACCGTCTGTATAAAATTTGTAGAAATTCTCCTTTAGATATGTAGGTTTTATATATTTTTGAGTAATATTCCAGACTTTATCCATTCTTCTAACATGATCAGGTGTCCTGTATTTTGAGCCCAGGTGATCATGTTTTCTTGTACAATTTCTTCATCTAAATCAATTATCAGTAACATTTTGTAGATCTCTCACACTGCATGCTCTACATCTGGTTTTACTAGTTTATCAAATTCACTCTCAATTGTCTCCATATCGTATAGTTTCTTGTTTATCATAAATCTTTCTGGTATTTGTCTGATTAACAAACAATGTGTTGTATAACTAGTGTCTATTAGTTCTTCACTTGTTGTTAATCTAATGTCATCCCCAGTTCTTTTTGTTATATTTCAGTATGTAATCCATTTATTTAATTTGGGCATTTCTCTTTTATAAAAGGCTTCATGTTGTGAATGCCATAAGGGGTTTTAGGATATAATCTCTTCCAGTACTTTGCTCAAACTTTTAATGGAGAGTTCCTTATAAAGTGTTCCTTGAAACCTTTGTTAATATTTGCTTTATCAAGCCATATATAGGTGTGTGAACCAAATGAGATATCTGCTGCTTCTAATTGCAGTAGCCTTTCATTTATTAATGCTATCCATTCTGTTACCAAATTCAAACAGCTTGTATAAAAGTATAGTTTTAAGTCTAGCAACACTAATCCTCCTCTTTCTTTCACTTCCTTCAGTATTTTCCATCTTGTTATGGGTTTTTCCCCTTCCAGATGAGTCTTTATTCCAATCTTTAAAAGGTTTCTCATTTTTAATGATGGGGAGATTTTGAAAAAGGAAAGTAATCTTTGGTAGAATGTTCATTTTGAGTGCTGCGATGCTTCTTAGAATTGGCCAGAGTAGACTCGCCCTTTTCATTGGCATCTTACATAGCCCATTACGACCATGAGCATCTTTGGAGAGAGCAGCCCAGCTCGTACTAGTCTTATTCACCAGCTTATCAGGACCAAAACCATCCTGACATTCGCTGCTGGTCCCCATATCGGCCTCGACACTCTCACTCTCTGTTGCACTCTCCTTCGGGATCGCACTATCATCATTCATCTTGGTACCATCCTTCTCGGTCCCACTCTCGGTCTCAATCTGCATACTACCGACACTCTCCATTTTGTTCCTGCCTTCAGTCCCATGATCAATCCCTTCGTTACTGGGCTGTTTCAGCTCCACCTCGAGTGACTGCAACAGTGTCTTGGTCTCCGCTGGATAACCAACTGACATCTCTCCCTCTGTCCATTTCGTCAGCCCCTCTTTTGACACAGTCCCTCATCGTGCCAATTTCTGCTGTCCTACTGATTTCATCTACACCGGCCCCGGTACCGAGCTCGGTATTGATCTCAGTACCTACTCCATCTGCCATACTGGCTGCTTCCTCAGCTACTCAAGCCCAGCAATCTCGGTCGCCTCCGTCTTCTTCATTGTCTGGGTCTTACGATTCCAACGAGGATTCTACCAACTCTATGCCGCAGTCTCACACCTCTCCCCTGCTCGCGTTTGGGGAACTGACTCCAGACTCTGCTCCTGAAGATGTAAAACAATTTTCTGACATTCTCATCAGGATGGCCAATGCCCTGGGCCTCGACATCTCTGGCCCTGCTCCAACAGTACAGGACCCGGTCTTCCACTACGTCAATGTGCGTCCTGCCACAACAGCACCGATTTCGTTCCTGCCAGCCTTGCAGGAAGTACTCAAGCACCTGTGGTCCCAGCCGGCCTCCTTCCAGCTGATTCCTCTTTGGTTGGAACATGTTTACCGGATTCAACGAAAGGATGTGGACTTTCTTTTCAATCATCCTACTCCAAACTATATCATTGTTGAGTCCTCTTAAACGAAAAGGGGTAAGAGAGCCCATACAACTCCCCCTGATCATGAGGGTCATGGTCTGGATATGTTTGGCCACCAGTTTCATTCAGCTTCTTCTTTGATCACCAGGATCGCTAACACCCAGGCCTGCCTGGCGGCATATCAAAGAAACATATGGGATAGGTTTTTCCCTCTAATCTCCCATTTGCCGGATGACCACCGGGCCACTGCCATCCAGTTCTATAATGAGTCTGTCGTACTCACAAACCAGCAAATCCAATCTTCCCGACACACTGTTGAGGGTGCAGCATGGGTGATGGTGGGTGTGATCACTCTTCACTGGTTCGCCTGGCATCAATCCACTTTCCTGACTGAAGATAATCGAAAGAGGATTGAAGATCTTCCCTTCGATGGTCAGGACCTCTTCCATGCCACCACGGACGATGCCATGGACCACCTGATGAAAGCTCGTCTGACAGCGAAGAAGATGGGTCTTCATTCATCAACCCAGTCTAGGAGGCCCTCCTTGTTCCGCTCCTCATGGAGAATGCTGTTCATACTCCCACAGGTTGCCTTTTCCACAACGGTCCTCCCAACAATCTTCTCTGCCGGCCTCTTCATCTTGCTGCTCCTTCAGGTGCCCTCAGCCATCTTCAAAGAAGTCTTCATCGGCTACGAAGTCCTGCTTTTGACTTCCCTTGCAGGTCACCACCTCTACCACTCTTCCATCTCCCAAGCCATCTGTCCAAGACCCCAGGACTGATTCACCATTTCAACACCTGGCACACCATCACTTCGGACTCCTGGGTATTAACTGTCATCTGTCTTGGCTACGCCATTGACTTTCTAAATAGTCCTCCTCTGGGCATCTTCTACTCCATGCCTTCCAGCCCTGCTCTTCTTGAGGAGATCGACACTCTCCTTTGCAAAGGAGCCATAGAACGACTGCCATCTTTGGTCAAATCCACCAGCTTCTTCTCCTGGTACTTCACCGTACTGAAGGCAGACAGCACTCTCCAACCCATTCTGGACCTCTGGGCAGTCAACTCCTTCATCTCCCCCCAGATGTTCAAGATGGTCACTCTGTCGTCCATCCTCCCTCTTCTCAAGCATTGGGACTGGTTCGCGTCCATAGATCTACAAGATGCTTACTTCCGTATCGCCGTTTGCCCCCAGCACAGGAGGCACTTCTGGTTTGCAGTCGATGGCATGTGTTACCAAGCACAAGGCCCTTCCTTTTGGCCTGTCGACCGCCCCCAGGGTCTTCACCAAGTGTTTGACCTCTGTGGTATCTGACCTCTGTATGAATCACATCATGGTGTATCCCTACCTGGATGATTGATTATTGGTGGAGCCCTGCAAGCAAATGTTATACGAGGGCATTCATCTTATTCTTTCCCTTCTTTCCAATCTCGACCTCAGGGTGAATCCCAAGAAGTCTCACTTGGAACCTGGCTCACACCCTAGATTTCATCGGAGCCACTCTGGACTCCACTTCCACCATGGCATTCCTGTCAATGAAACATGTGCAGGTACTGCGCTGAGCTACAGCTGCTGTTCTGCATTCCAGTTTCCTTGGGGCAAGGGGTTCCTTTACATCTTTCTGCCATTTCCTTCTCCTGGGCTGAGTGGTGGTCAAGATTGCCTCAGACAGGGCAGACACTGTTCTCATAGCCCTTTACTGGCCGAGACAACATTAGTTCAAGTCACTTCTCACCGTCTCCTGGGGCTGCTGGATGCTGCTTCCATGCATGCCCAACTTCCTCTCGCACTCAGACAGTCGCGTGCTTCCCCCAGACCTCCCTCACCTCCATTTGCATGTATGGAGGATAACCTTCTAGACTCTCCTGCCATCCAGGCAGTCCTCATGGCAGATAGGAAGGAATCCACTCGCAGATCCTACGACTACAAGTGGCACAAGTTCACTGCCTTCGAGGATGGCTGCAGTGAGGCTCCTTCTCCAGCCTCCCTGTTGACAGTACTCCATTTCCTCCTGTCTCTATGGGAACAAAGGTTGGCCTTCTCCTCTCTTAAAGTCTATCTCTTCATGATTCTTGCCTACCAACCACATGGTTCTCCTTCCTTGGCTCTTTTCAGAAATGCTACAGTCAAGCAGTTCCTCAAAGGCCTTCAACATCTCTATCCTCCTGTCTCCTCACCTCTTCCTCCATGGTCGCTGTCTCTCGTCCTTTCCCAACTCATGTGGGAACCTATGGCCATGTCTGACGACCGTTTCCTTACTCTCATGACGGCATTCTTCATCACTGTTACATGAGCTAGAAGGGCAGGGGAACTGACTGCACTACGCTCAGATGAACCCTTTCTAGAGTTTCATAGGGACAAGGTGGTCCTACACCCTGACCTTTCCTTTCTCCCTAAAGTCATTTCCAACTTCCACCTGAACCAGGATATCATCCTGCCACCTTTCTATCCTGAACCATCTTTGCCTCTTGGGCGCTCTCTCTACTCACTCGACGTGCACCAGGTGCTAGCCTTCTATTTACAACGAACTTTTACCTTTCACCTCACTCGGCACCTTTTCGTTTGCTACAGTGAACATCGGACAGGTCATAAAGTCTCCACTCAACGTTTTTCTCAGTGGGTTGTTCAGACGATTCGCCCTTTCCTATGAACTTACCAGACAACCACCTCCGTCACCACTTCACACCCACTCTACCAGGGCTGTGGCTTCTTCGGCAGCTCTCCTCTAAGGAATGGACCTGCAGGAACTTTGTCAGGTGGCTACATGGTCACAGCCTTTGATGTTCGTCCGCCACTGCTGCCTTGATTGCAGAACCCGACGTGATGCCTCCTTTGGTCATGCAGTGCTGTCCTCTATTGTCTAGGACCTGACCTGCTGTACAGTGGTAAGCTACTTAATCTCCCATTGTGTGAAGCACAGAGACCGTGAAGAAGAACAGGTTGCTTACCTGTAACTGTGGTTCTTCGAGTGGTCATCTGTGCCCTCACACCCACCCACCCAACCTCCCCTCTTTCAGGTCACTTCCTCGGTGGACTTCGAAACTGAAAGAAGACCATTAGCTTGGTGGGACTGAGCATGCTCAGTATCAAGTGGGGGAGGGGTTCCCACTGAGCTGTTCAGCTCTGGAACTTTCCAAAATGCTACTGTGCATGCACGAAGATTCCCATTGTGTGAGGGCACAGATAACCACTCAAAGAACCACAGTTACAAGTAACCTGTTCTTGTTCTACCTCTGCAGATCTTTTTTTAATCTCTTGCCAGGTCGTCTTATTGTTATTATCAAATAAATCAGTAATTCTTGTTATTGTTAATTTTGAAATCTCTCTTTTTTCCATTGGTGTCAATATTTTTGTAATTATTGTTGTCTTATTTCTGTTTATTTTAAATCCAGATACTTCTCTGAATTGTTGTAAAGTTTGCAAAAGATTAATTATACTTGGTTTTGGATCTTCTAATGTTATGACAAGATCATCTGCAAAGGTTCACAGTTTATACATTTGAACACCTTGTATTGATGAAACTTCTCTAATTTTTCTATTAAGAATTTCCTGAATGAATATAAATAGGAGTAGTGATAAAGGATATCCTGGCTTTGTTCCTTTTTGTATAGATATATTTTCTGTTCTTTTTTCATTGGCTATTATTCCCATTGTTTGTTTCTCATATTGCCCATAGTCATTATTTTTATAGTTTCAAGCGTAAAAGTCCAATTAACATCTTTTCTTTTAAATGTTGGTTAGGCAGAAAACCACTTTGATCCTTGTGTATCTACTCCTGTAATATTTTTTTTCAATTTTTCAGCTAGTATGGAAGGAAATATATTGTACTGTATATTCATGAGGGAAATTGGCCTGTAATTCTTGGTTTCTAAGGGGTCTTTATTTTCTTTCAATATTAATGTAATATTTGCTTTACCACAAGATGAAGGTCTGAGTCCTGTCTTAATGCCATTCATTTGTTCTTGTAACAGATCAGTTCTTGTAATGTATTGCTGTGAAATCATCTGGGCCTTTTTCTGTTTTCCATTTCTTTATTTTGTTTATTATTTCTATCTTTGTTGTTGGTTTGTTCAACTCTGTGCTGTGTTCAATACTGATTGGAGAAATCACTTCCTCTTCTAAATATTTGTTTATGTTAGTCAGTTTTTCTTCTGTTCGATCTGGACTTTTAAATAAGTTTGTGAAATAATTGGCAAAGATTTTTTTAAATTTTACTTTGTTGTGCAATTATTTTATCTCCTTTTTTAATTTGAGAAATTAAACATCTTTCTTTTTATTAAGTTTATGTGCTGTTTGCCAATTTTATTCACATGTTCAAAGGATCATGATTTTGCAAATTTCACCTTTTTTTCTCACCCTTTAGTTATCTTTGTAGAGTTTTTATTTCCAATTGTAATATTTTATTTTTTGGATTAACTTTACTCTCTTCATATTTAGTCTCAATTCTTCTTGTAGTTTTTGCTCTTTTTATTTCTCTTGCTTTCTCTCATAAATTTCTTCTTGTAAAAAGAAACCCTCATCACTGCTTTTTCCACATTCCAGACTATATAATTCAGGGTTTCTTTGTTCCAGTTATGATGAACGAGTTGAATAAATCATCTTATTTTCTCATCTTTAAGTAGGGAGTCCTTTAATCTCCAGCCATATTCTCGCATCCTCTCTTCTCATGTTAAAAGAATGGGTTATGGTCAGAAATTGTTCTGGGGACCACTTCCATTTTCCATAGAGAAAATGGCCAGAGATTTTGAGCACAAAAACATATCTACCCTGGACCATGACCTACGACTGTTAGAATAAAAGGTGTATTGTTTTTCTTGACCATATAAGTGTCTCTAGATTTCTGTCAATGATAAATCATACGTCAAATCAAAGAATGATTTAGAAGGGTTTTCTTGACTCTTTCTTTGTTTAGTTTACTTAGTTCTGTCCATGTTTGGGTATATGACCCTGTTCCAGTCTTCCATATTGTTGAAGTTCAAGTCCATAATTTCATTCCGTAACCTTTCATAAAATTTATGTTCATTCTTCAATGCGCCGTAAATGTCTTAAATCAGTATTTTCTTTTCTAACATATGAGCCTCAATTCCAATATAATTTTCATTTGGATCTCTGATTATTTCTTTCATATTATATTTCTTATTTATATAGATTGTGGCTCCTTTTTCTTTCTTTTCCATTACCAATGAAAATTCATTTCCTTTTTTTTAAAATTAATTTTATTATAATTACATTGTATAAAACAAACATTTCTCATTGTACATTTTACTGAATTATTACAGCTATCTTCCACTCCTCTCTGGATTTCAATACTGTTATTTCATTGACATATTAACATTTATGCATCGCATTACATTTGTTTGCATACAAGTTAATTCCTGCTCTTCAGCCCAACTTTACATGTTCCATGATATTCACCTGATTTTTCCTTCTAACTACTCTTGCTACCATGAATTAAGAATTGTTACCTGTCAACACCCCACCCATTTCCAGAACAATTTTTCATTTTTTCTTTATGTCATCTTCCGATTTTCCTTTTAGTCTCCGAGATACTATGTCTGCATTCTGATTTTCAATAAAAGTTGCCCACCATTGCTCTAGTCTAGGTATCTGTTCAGTTTTCCATAGCCTTGCACATTCAATACGGGCTGTCATAATCATATACAATATTATTCTCCAATATTTCTTTACAGCAGTTCCACCTAACATGTATGTCATATTTAATAAGTACAGTTCAGGTTTCTTATCAAATTGAACCCCCAATATTGTACAAATCATATTGTGTATTTCAATCCAATATTTTTTAGCCTTAGGACATGACCACCACATATGAAATAGTGTTTCAACATTCTCCTGACACTTCCAACAATGACCTGTTCCCATATTATATATCTTCTTTAATTTTTCTGGTGTCATGTACCATGAATGAAAAAGCTTGTAATAATTCTCTTTTAGGTTCTGAACTACTGTAAATTTTTGTGTCCATTGCCAGCTCTGTTCCCAGTACTCTAACTGGATTGGATGTCTGACATTTTGAGCCCACAATATCATTGCTGATTTAACTGTCTCATCTTCTCTTTCTTGGTGTAAGATCTCTTGATAGAAATGTGATAATAAATGAGGCGGGTTTTACCGCAATAGCTTCAACAGTCTTCCTTGCTCTTTTTGTTCTATTCTGTAAGTTTTCACATCCATCTGGAATCTCTCGGTTAACTGTCTGTAAGGGAACCAATTTAACTTTATTCCTTCTGATTCCAGTTTTTCTCTTGATTTCATCTTATAAAGATTCAAATTTGTCTTTTCTAATATATCATCATGACACAGCCACTTATCTGAATCAGTCCATCCTCCAAAGAAGGCTTCTTGGGAGGAGACCCATGTAGGTAGTTGCCTAATGTTCTTATTCTTATAATCAGTCCATATTTTAAGTAATGATTTTCTTACGAAGTGATGTGCAAAATCTTTATCAACCGCAGCTTTCCCGTAGAACATACAGGCATGCCAACCCATCCTTAAATCAGCTCCCTCTAATGCCAACATTCTCATATTCTGAAGATTCATCCAGTCTTTTATCCAAGTAAATGCCGCTACCTTGAAATATATCTGTAAGTCTGGTAAACCCATCCCTCCTCTTCTTGATGAATCTGTCATAATATTCCATTTTATTCTTGGCTTTTTTCCTTGCCATATAAATTTGGTTAAGTCTCTCTTCCACTGTATAAAAGGCTTAGTATTTGTAATAATAAGAAGATTTTGAAAAAGGTAATTCATCTTTGGGAGTATGCTCATTTTTATGACTGCCACTCTTCCCATCATAGATAATCGCATTCAAGTCCATTTCTCCAAATCCCTGATTATCTCTTTCCATTTTTTTCATAATTATTCTGAAATAGTTCATTATTTCGTTTTGTAATCCAGACACCCAGATATTTTGCTTTTTGACCTTTATTAAAACCTGTTAAATGCACAAGCTCCTTCACTTCTTTCTCCCTCATATTCTTTGTTATAAGCACTGTTTTTTCCTTGCTGATCTTAAATCCAGAAAATTCTCCATATTCTTGAACAATATCCATCAACCCTTGAATACTGCTAAGAGGGTCATCTAGAAACAAAACCAAATCATCTGCAAATGCTTTAAGTTTATACTGATATTTCTTTATCTGGAGTCCTCTTATTGCTTTGTCTTCCCTTATAGCATTATTAAGTATTTCCATTGTCATAATAAATAGCAGTGGAGATAAGGGACAACCTTGTCTTGTTCCTCTATGTAATTCAAATTGTTTTGTTCTTTCTCCATTAATAATCAATCTTGCCTGTTGTTGACTATATATTGCTTCAGTTCAAGAGATAAATTTGTCTCCAGTTTGAACCTGTTTAATGACTGTCTTCAAGAATGATCAATTAATCATATCAAAGGCCTTTTCTGCATCCACAAATATCACTGCCAGTTTTCTTTCATTATGTTTCTCATAGTACTCAGTTATGTTTAGCACTGTCCTAATATTGTATCGCATCGTTCTCTTTGGTAAAAAGCAATTCTGATCCTCACGTATATTTTCTTGTAGAACCTTTTTAAGTCTTTCTGCCCGAATTGCAGTAAATATTTTATAGTCTGTGTTTAATAATGAGATTGGTCTATAATTCTTTACATCTGTTAAGTCTCTTCCTTCTTTTGGTATTAAAACCACATTAGCTTCCTTCCAGGTGTCGGGTATTCCCTCCTTTCTTATCTCATTCATTGTATTCTGCAAGGGTATCGAAAATTCATGTTCCATAATTTTGTAATATTTTGTAGTAAAGCCGTCCTGTCCAGGAGATTTGTCATTCTTCAGATTCCTGATAGCTTCAACTATCTCCATCATCGATAGGGTTTTATTCAAAATCAATTTCTGCTCCTCGGTGAATCTCATTTTGTTCATTTTTTCCAAATATTCTTCCATTTCTCTTTGTTCTTTTCGTTGAGGAAATCATATTCATCAACTTCATGTAATATTTATAAAAAGCCTGTTTCATCTCCTCCTGTTTTGTAATTTTCCCATCAGCGACTCTGATCTCCGTAATAATATTTCTTGCCCTTCTTTTACGGAGTAAACTAGCCAAAAGTTTGGAAGGTTTGTTTGCCTGTTCAAAAAAAGTATATCTCATTCTTCGCATCTGTTGTTCTATTTCATACAGATTTAATTGATTTAATTCAGCTTGACAAACCTTCATCTGTTGTCTTATCTTGTTGTCTGTCGGTTTTTCCCTCATCTTTTTCTCTAATTCCTTCATTTTCCCCAGAATTGAATCTTCAATCTGTTTCCTCCCTTTTCTGATTTCCGCGGACCATCTAATGAAATTTCCTTGTATCATGGCTTTACTTGTATCCCAAATTATTTTCATTGGTAGTTCCGATGTCATATTCTCCTTAAAGTAGTTATTTAGTTCTATTTTTGTTTGTTTGATGTACTTCTCCCTCTTGAATATCTCTTCATTCATTCTCCATGTCTTCTCTCTGTCTGTGATCTTAAGTTTCATTTGTAACGGATTGTCATCCGAACATAAATTTGGAAGAATATTTATATCTGCTGTCTTCAGCATCAAATCCTTAGATGTCAAGATCATGTCAATCCTAGACATTGATTTATATCTATCTGAAAAAAATGTATATCCATCTAATTGTCCGTTTTTGTATCTCCAAGAATCATAAAGATCTAGATCATCCATCATTTGGAAAAAACTCTTAGGCAGTTTACCGTTCTTTCGGGGGACTAATTTCTGTACTGTTCTGTCCACTTTGGGATTGATAACTCCATTAAAGTCCCCCAGAACAATAACTTTTGCATTTCTCGTTTCTTGTACATATTTCTGTATCTCATTATGTATTTTGGGGGGAAATTCTCCTTTAGCTCCGTTAGGTGCATATACTCCAACTATTAATATCTTTTCCTGTTTCATATTTACTTCTATCACCAAATATCGCCCATTATTGTCCTGGAATTTTTGTTGTGCACCATATCTTGAATTGACATATATCAGTACTCCCCTTTTCTTCTGATCAATCGTAGCTGCAAAGCAGCTACCCAGTTTCAGATTTCTGACATATTTCAAATCTTGAGTCCTAATTCGAACCTCTTGTAGACAAATTATGTCCAGTTTTTGTTTTTCCAAATGCTGAAATATCTGTTTTCTTTTATATTCAGAGTTAAATCCTTTAATGTTCCAGGAGTATATTTTTAGCCCCATTTTGACAGTTTTACATTAAATTTTATTTATCCTAATTTTCCAATTAATCTTGTATAGTTCCTGCCAGAAGCTCTCCTTCCTCTTCTAGTTCTTGTTCTTGTACTGTTTCTCCTTCCCCCTCTTCTTCTTGTATCTGTTCTTTTTCCAATTTTTCTTTTTCTTCTTCCAAAGACTCCTGTTCTGCATCATTCTCTCCATCTGTAGGTCTTTGCAAGTCTCTCTTCAACCTTTCCATCATTTCTTTAGCTTTGGGAATTGAATTAATACTATATCTCTGTTTTTTATATGTAAAGGAAATGCCTTCGGTCTTCTCCCATC
Source organism: Ctenosaura bakeri (assembly GCA_948474755.1). NCBI lineage: Eukaryota > Metazoa > Chordata > Lepidosauria > Squamata > Iguanidae > Ctenosaura > Ctenosaura bakeri. The sequence goes on from CAOLHI010002972.1 coordinate 182,636, forward strand.
TGTAATTGATCTGTGACTTCATCAAAAGATTAGCCAGAGGTTTATAATCTTGTCTCTTCTTAAGTATTTGTTTATCTTCAATCTTAAATGTTCCCTTGTAGCTCCACTGTAATATTTTGTCTCTAATAACTGTCCGAGTGAAGGTTATTATAATGTCTCTGGTAATTTTCTTTCTCTTGCTATTCTGGAGGATACTCTGAACATTCTGTCAATACATGCTTCCATCTTATCTTCATTAATGTCTAGATATTCTGCCAGGGCCGGAACCATTTTCTCATATAAATTTTCGCCGCTAAATTCAGGAACGCCTCTAAATCTCAGGCATCTTTCTTGATATCATAGCTCTTGCAACGTTATCTGAAATTCCTCTTCTTGTTGCTTCCCCTTTACTTCAATCATTTCTGTCTGTACTTGTGTAACTTGTTCCTTTATTTCTTTGGTCTCAGTCTTTATCATTGTAACATCCTTAGTTAAGGTTTCAAATTTCTTCCCCAGTTTATCAATTTCGTGCTTCATATCTGTTCTCATCTCTCTTCTTGTCTCCTTTAAATCCTGTCTGATGTCTTTCTCTGTCTTATGTCCTCTCTAATATTCTTAAATTCCTCCATCATCTGCAACATTAAATCTTGAGATTTCTTCTTCGTGGTCTCTGTGCCTTCATACACTAGGAGCTTTAGCGCCTGCGCGGTAGCGTTCGGAAACTTCTAGAGCTTGTTCGCTTGGCGGGAACCCCTCCCCCACGCCGGTACTGCGCATGCTCCTCCCGCCGAGCAACGGTCTCTCCTCAGTTCTTTCTCGTCCGCCGCCGCGTACGGAAGGTTCTTTAGTTTGTTCCTCTCACGTCGTGCTTGGCTTGCTGTTTTTTCACGGTTTTACGGACTTTCGGACTGTCTTTGACCTCTCTTTCGGACTCCCCCTTCGGTTTTCGTCTTTTTGGATTTCGGAGTTTGGCGTTTCTTCGTCTTATGTCCGCGCTCTTTAAGAAGTGCGTGTCCTGCGGCCGCAAGGTTGCCCTCAACGACGGCCATAAGGAGTGTCTCTTCTGTTTGGGCGAGTCCCACAACATCCGGACTTGCCCAATTTGCAGGGATTTTACTCCCCAAACTCTTCGCAACCGCTCCGCGAGACTCAAATCTTATTGTTGGGAACAGTCTCTGCGGGCGATAGACGAGACCTCCACTTCCAAGATGGCCGACAAGAAGACGACCACGCCATCGACGGTATCGGCGGCTGCCGTTCCGTCCACCTCGTCGGTATCGGGCTCGGTACCGGCGAAAACGCCGATCTCGGCGTTACCGAGGATCCCGAAGCTGTCGGCGGCTGCCAAGTCAGCGAAAGGATCCTCGACGGCGAGGAAGGCTGAGGCTCCCCTTACGGAGACGCCTGCAAAAAAGCGCCCTGCTCCGGACGGAGGCAAGGGCAAGGAGAAGGAGAAGAAGAAGAAGAAGGAAAAGAAGCGCTCCCCGGCTGGGGACGCTCAACCTCCTACTCCTCCTCCTACTCAGCAGCCTTCAAAAGGGCGAGGCGAGTCCGTCGACCTCTCGGAGGATGAGATCGAGGACGTTCCCCAACAGCGCCCGGACTCGCCTGTGGCAGACCCTCCAACCCTGGTGGAGGAGCGCCACCGCCCTCTTAGCCGTCGCAGGTCGGCCGACCTGCAGCAGAGAGAGCCCTCTGCTTCTCCGGAGCGGCGTTCGACCTCCTTCAGGTCCCGGTCCCGCTCTTCCGAGCGTCCAGTGGCCTCGCCGCCTCCGAGGGAGACAAGAGAGGAACAACCTCGCTCGTCTGCCTCCAGATACACCTCGGCGTCCTACGTGGCCAGGTACGCGAGGGAATCTGAATGGAGAGAGCGCCCGGCCTCCTATCGGTCGCATTCGCCATCGTACCGGGATCGGTACCATCGTGGCCCGAGTCGCTGGGAGACCTTCCGGAGGTCCCGGTCACCTCGTCGACAGCGCGAATCGCGCTCGCCTAGAGGGGACGAGGCTCGGTACCGTCGACGCCGAAGCCGATCTCCGTCGGACCGCCGCTCCTTCAGCCGCTCTCCCTCCCCTCGATATCATAGGGCGAGGGAGCCTTCACCACGGTATCGGGCGATATCGCCACCTCCTAGGGTCACGGCAACGGCGACGCGCCCTACGGAGTCGGTGGTGACTGAGCGGGCTACGACGACGTCAGCCTGCCAGACTACCCCGGTCACCACCAAGAGGGTGAAGTCAGTGGTCAGCCATCCCAAGCGGGACGCTGCTGCTACCACCGCCCCGGCTGCGGAGAAGCCTAGGAAGGCAACACCTGCGGCGACTACGAAGGAGCCGGAAAGCGAGCGGCGAGAGGACTCACCGAGCTCGGAGTCGTACGACTCGAGTGCGGAGTCTGAGGTGTCTGAGGCGGCCTCCCAGGAGTCTCCTCCGTTGGGATTCGGGGACCCGATCCCAGATTCTGCTCCAGAGGACGTCCACCAGTTCTCTGCGATGCTGCTCCGCATGGCCACTACCCTCGGCCTTAAGATCGCCGATGCGGAGCCGGAGGATGACGATCCAGCCTTCTCCGTTTTCGAGGAGAAGCGACCTTCCACGGCCCCGCTGCCTCTCCTGCCCCGGGTATCCAGACTGGTGAAGGCCGCCTGGGATAGACCGGCCTCGGCTCAGCCGATACCGCAGCGGTTAGAACACCTCTACAGGATGCAGAAGGATAACGCCGGTTATCTATTTAATCACCCTGCACCGAACTCTGTGGTCGTCGAGTCCGCGCAGACGAAGGGCTCCGGCAGGCAACACACCACCCCGCCGGACAAAGAGGGCAGGAAGTTGGACGCCTACGCAAGGAGGTTCTATTCGGCTGCCTCCTTGCAGATCAGGCTGTCCAACACTCAGGCTTGCCTCGCGGCATACCTGAAGAAAGTGCTCGATCGCCTGCAACCAGCGATGGAAGCGGTACCGGAGGACATCCGCCAAGCCTCCTCCGTGATCTTCAATGAGGCTATCTCCATCGCTCGGCACCAGATGGCCTCCTCCCGGCACGCAGTGGAGATCGCCTCCCGGGTCATGGCGGGATCCGTCGGCCTTCGCCGCCATGCTTGGCTTCGACCGGCCGACATCCAGGAGGACACCAGAAGGAGGATTGAAGATCTCCCCTTCGACGGTGAAGGCCTATTCAATTCGTCCACAGACGAAGCTTTGGACAATCTCGTCAAGGCGAGACTGACCGCAAAAAAGATCGGGCTGCAGCCGGCCACGCAGACCCGCAGGGCCTCCACCTTCCGACCATCCTGGCGACGATCTTCCACCTCGTCGTTCCAGCGTTCGGCCCAGTCTGGACAGTCGAGACCGTCCTCCGGCTCATCGGCCAGACGCACGATTAGGCGGCGCCCGGCTTCGTCGAAGAAGTCCTCCTCCGAGACAAAGTCTCGGTTTTGACGTGCCTGGCAGGACCCACCAATACCCACTCTTCAGCCTACCATCAGCGCTCGGAGACCGACCGACTCTCGCTCGACACCTAGCGGAGTGGCAGTATGTCACTACGGACTCTTGGGTGCTTTCCATCGTCCGTCTTGGCTACGCCATCGAGTTTCTCGATATTCCTCCTCGCGGCGTTTATTACTCCACGCCGTCGAGTCCGGCCCTCCTGGAAGAGATCCAATCCCTCCTCCAGAAAGGGGCGATCGAGCGGCTCCCGCAAGAGGCCAAGACCACCGGCTTCTTCTCCAGGTACTTCACGGTACCGAAAGCCGACGGTACCCTCCGGCCGATCCTAGACCTCAGAGGGGTGAACTACTACATCCGCCCCAAAAGGTTCAAGATGGTCACGATACCGTCGATCCTACCCTTCCTACATCGAGGGGACTGGTTCGCCTCCATCGATCTCCGAGACGCATACTTCCATATCGCCATTCGCCCGCAACACAGACGGTACCTCCGCTTCGCAGTCGACGACACCTGTTACCAGTACAAGGTGCTGCCGTTCGGACTCTCGACTGCCCCAAGGGTCTTCACCAAGTGCATGGCCCCGGTGGTATCCTACCTGCGGACGAAGGGCGCTTCCGTCTTCCCCTACCTCGACGATTGGCTGTTGGTGGCGTCCTGCAAACAGAGACTTTACCACGACGTCCACATGACGTTGTCACTCCTGACCCGCCTTGGTCTACGAGTGAATCCGAAGAAGTCCCACCTCGAGCCGGCGAGGATCTTGGACTTCATCGGGGCGACGCTCGACTCGACCTCCGCCAGGGCGTACCTACCAGAGTCTCGAGCACAAACCTTGATCCGGGCCGCCGCTCACGCTCGTACGGCCCCGACGTTATCTGCGAGAAGCGTCCAGCAGCTCTTGGGCTACATGGCTGCGACGACCGCTGTGACATATCTCGCCAGGCTGAGAGCAAGACCTCTTCAACACTGGTTCGTCCGCATATTCGACCCCCTGCGAGACGAACAGACACTCCGACTGCAGCTGCCGGGAGACGTCCGCTCATCCCTCCGATGGTGGCAGTCGCGACGCAATCTCATGTCGGGGATGCCTTTCCAACAGCCGACACCGAAGGTGACGGTAACGACCGACGCCTCCCTATATGGATGGGGTGCCCACTGCGGCGATCTCAGAGTCCGCGACAGATGGACCGACGACGAGACCGCTCTCCATATCAACGCGCTGGAGCTGCTCGCCGTCTGGAAAGCCCTACGGGCGTTCCGCCATGCCGTGGCGGGGCGCACGGTCCTGATTCTGACGGACAACACCACCGCCGTCTGCTACATCAACAGACAAGGTGGGACTCATTCCACGACCCTGCTCGTCATCGCGCTCGGCCTGTGGGAATGGTGCATTCGCCTGCACACGCATCCCGTGGCGGTTCACCTGGCCGGGCAGGAGAACACCACGGCAGACGCCCTCAGCAGGGACACCTCATCCCATCACGAATGGTCTCTCTCCGGAGAGGCGTTCAGACTGATTCGGGACCGCTGGGGCGAACCATCGATCGACCTCTTCGCGACCAGGGAAAACGCGAAGTGTCGCCGATTCTGTTCCAGAGCGGGCCACGATCGTGCCTCCATCGGGGACGCTTTCCAGTTTCCGTGGACCGGGGAACTCCTCTACGCGTTCCCGCCGTTCCCGCTGCTCGGCCGGACGGATATCGAAGATCCTCGCCGACCGAGCCGACGCGATCCTGGTAGCCCCGTACTGGCCGAGGCAACATTGGTTCGCACCCCTGCTACAAGCCGCGCGAGACGACCTGCTCCGGTTGCCACCGACACCGGACCTGCTCTCCCACTCCGGCGGCCGAGTCCTCCATCCGGACCTGCCACGCCTGGCCCTCCATGCCTGGAGGATATCGCACTAGACGATCCCGTGCTCGGTACCGTCCTCGTCGCGGCCAGGAAGGAATCCACCCGTCGCAACTATCAATACAAGTGGCGACGCTTCCTGACCTTCGCTAACGAGAGGAGTGAGCCGGTATCGCCCGCGGGGCTCTCGACCGTCCTGCACTTCCTCCTGCACCTCCGGCAACAGGGCCTGGCGTTTCCATCCCTGAAGGTGTATCTCTCCGCGATCGTGGCATACCAACCGCCACGATCTGCTGCCTCGGCCTTCTTCAGGAACGATACCGTTAAGCGGTTCCTGAAAGGACTTCATCATCTCTACCCGCCGGTATCGCCGCCGCTACCGCCGTGGTCCCTCTCGCTGGTGCTCTCGCAGCTGACGAAGCCGCCCTTCGAGCCGATGGCGACCTCGGATGACAGGCTCCTGACAATGAAAACTGCCTTCCTGGTAGCGGTGACCTCAGCGAGGCGAGCGGGTGAGATCACAGCTCTTCGTTCCGATGAGCCCTTCACGGTCTTCCACAGGGACAAGGTGGTCCTGAGACCTGACATCTCGTTCCTGCCAAAGGTGGTGTCCAGTTTTCATCTCAACCAGGACATCATCCTGCCTGCCTTCTTCCCGAACCCGACGACACCGTTGGAGCGGTCCCTCCACTCCCTGGACGTGCGTCGGGCATTGGTTTTCTACAAGGACAGGACTGCTTCCTTCCGACAGACGCCGCATCTCTTTGTTTGCTATGGGCGACGTCGGAGGGGCCTAAAAGTGTCCACCCAGCGCTTCTCCAAGTGGGTGGTGAGGACTATTGAACTGGCGTATGAGCTCGCGAGGAAGCCTCCGCCAGTCCTGCTTCGAGCCCACTCCACCAGAGCTGTGGCTACTTCTGCGGCCCTCCTGCGAGGAGTTGACCTGCATGAACTCTGCCGTGTGGCGACCTGGTCCCAACCGTCGACCTTCGTGCGCCACTACAGGCTCGACTGCCGGTCGCGCAGAGATGCCCGGTTTGGACGTGAGGTGTTGGCTTCCGTGCTGTAGGACCTGACCCGCCGTCCGACCGGTAAGCTACACAGTCTCCTAGTGTATGAAGGCACAGAGACCACGAAGAAGAAGAACAGGTTGCTTACCTGTAACTGTGGTTCTTCGAGTGGTCATCTGTGCCATCATACACACCCGCCCTTCCTCCCCTCTTTCTCAGGTCCCTGTAGGTTCTACGGCGGACGACAGAACTGAGGAGAGACCGTTGCTCGGCGGGAGGAGCATGCGCAGTACCGGCGTGGGGGAGGGGTTCCCGCCAAGCGAACAAGCTCTAGAAGTTTCCGAACGCTACCGCGCAGGCGCTAAAGCTCCTAGTGTATGATGGCACAGATGACCACTCGAAGAACCACAGTTACAGGTAAGCAACCTGTTCTTCTGGGGTATCTCTGTTGATGCTCTCCTTACTGGCTGAGTAGTCGTTGTTGCAGCTGCTGCCGCCGTTCCCTTCCTTGTTCTTGGTTCTGTTTGTTTTTAGTCTGTAGATTTTTTCTTCCAAAATTCTTGATCTTTCCTCTTCTTCTTTCTTCTGTCTTCTTCTTCTTACTCTCAGTATTGATCTTACATCCTTGTTGTCCTGGCACCTACAAAGCAATGTTAAATATAAACGTATGCCTTATTATATGCACTCTAAATTATTCCAATAGAATAGAAATTTTAAAAAAAGTAAATGTATGATATTATATATATATATAAATCTGGAGCTTATAACTCAATTACTACAAAGTAAATGTTTTTCAAGGTATATATACAAGAATTGTTAATGGTACAAATAAGCTTCCCTTTAAAAGCAATACTTATTCCAGTTCACTCCAACTCCCCCCTACCAGCTCTTGTAGGCTGACTTTTTGAAGCTTGCTCTCTACTTAGTAAACAACTGCCAAGACCTTGAATGTAGAATCCAGCCGCTTCTCTGCGTGGGAGCGAGAGTTCCAGTAGCCTCTTATCTTTTTTTTAAAAGCGCCAGAAAAGTTCCATTTCACATGAACAGTTCAACTCAGTCTGTAGCTCTGTAGCCAGTATTATTTAAATATTAATGTCCTGTAGTATTCTAATTTAGTCCTATTCCAAAGTTCATGAAAGGTTCATAAAAGTTCATAAAGTTCTTAAGTTCTTAACTGTAAAGAACCTATAAAGTTCTAAGTCAAAAGTTCATGAAGAATCCATTCAGAATAAAGGTTCAGTTCGTTAGTAGTACTTCCTTTAAAATCAAAGTTATATTTATGCAGTCAATTTATATTTAATTATTGTCCAGTAAAAGAAAAGGAAATCAAAACCCTGGTCCCCAGAGACAGCAGTTAGCTTCAAGTCCACAGTCCTTAGTAAACAAGAAGAGACACGGAAATTCCTCTTCATCAAACCACCCCAAAGTACATTTTCCAACAAAAAGATGCCAAGAAAACAATTCCATACAAATCCAATATAGTTCCCAAAAGAAGTATTAATCCAGAGGAATGTATTTATAACAGCATGTAAATCCACAAGTCTCTCAGTCTCAACGAGCAAAACTAGAAAGAAAAAAGCCTCTTCAACAAAGAAAATTGAATTAGTTACTTAAAATCTTTACCTTCCAATGTTGATCACAGTCCAGTCCATTCCAAAAAATCAACTCTTTAATCAATGTTTGTAAAAAAAACCCCATATTATATCCAAAGAAATAGCCAAAGAAAAAGGAGAATTCCAATTGCCTCGCGCTCACCAACCCAGTTACTGTAACTTTAAATTGTCAGCCATTTCAGTCCAACTCACAGCCTTCGGGGTCTCTTCATGCAACCGCTCACTATTGTCGACTGCAGGTCTGTACTTCTTGCAATCTTAAATAATTGTAATCCAGATCGGGTTGCTACTTGTAATCTCTGCGTGCCTTCTTAATTTAAAAGGCGGTGGCGGTGCTTAAACGGTGAGCCTGGAGGTTCCATCACAGTCCTACGATCCTTTGCAGTGCCTCTGCACTCTCCTTACAGAAGGAGCTCAGCACTGGACTTCTGGATTCCCTTCAGACCTCTTCCGCATCCCCCTTACCAAGGGGATGTCTAGCTAGTTTGGATGGCTCTCAAACTGGCTGGAACCTACAGGTGGAGGTTCGGAATTGCACAGCATTATTCCAAACGACAGCTTGCGTGCTCCATGTGACTGGAAGTCCCCAATGAAAATTCATTCCCAAGCTTCTTATTCTTTAAGAGTTTTAAATATCTATTTCTTATCTGTGTTTCCTGGAGACAGATCACATTAGTTTTTTGTTTCTCCAGATAGTGGAATATTCTTCTACATTTACAAGGTAAATTAATTCCTTTGATATTCCATGATCTAATTTTTATCTTCATCTTTTTTCAATTTTGTCCTAAGATTTTTAATTTTTTAAAAATTTAATTAATTACTTTATTTTGCTTTGGAATCAGATCCTTTTTCTTGACTCAGATTTTCTACTTCTTCTTCTGACTTTTTTCTTCTACTGTTTCTGTTGTCTTATCTGTACTGGTAGTGGATTTTTCTTCTATACCTTCCCTTTCTTTTTGGTTGGTCTCTCCATTTTTTCCTTTCTCTTCTTTTTTGTTGCTGTTTCTCTTCTTTTCTTTCCAATTCTTTTCTGTATCTTCTCAAAATGTCTTGCTTTTGATACCATGTTCAATACAAATTTCTTATCTTGGTATGTCAATTTAACACCCTTGATTCTCCCCCATCTATGGGTTATCTGGTTCCTTTTTAATATTTGTTTTAAGAAATTACAATCTTTTCTCTTTTTCAGGACTTGTGAAGGAACATCTTTTTAAAAATTTAGCATATTATCTTCTAATATTAGATTATTTGTGTAGCTCTGTTGTATAAAAAGATCTTTAACTCTCTCCTTTATAAAATCGACCATCACATCGCTTGGCAATTCCCTGTCTTTTGTGAGGTGTTAGCCTAAGATATGGATTCTTCTCTTATCTCTTTTCTAGCGCCTAAATTTTTATACACTTGTCTTTGTATTTGAATTCTGTAAAGGTGTTCCTTATTTTTTCCTGTTTTGTCATCTGTTGAGTTGAGTTGAGTTGTTCTCTTCTCCAAGTTTGTTGTTTTCTTTTGTATCTCATTCATTCTTACATTCAAATGTTTCATATTTTTGTTACTGTTTTCCATTTTTGAGTAACATTTCCATTTCTTTTCTTAATTCTTCAAATTCTACTGCCAAGCCTTTCATTTCACTTTTAAAATCTGCTCTAAGTTTTTTTAAATTTCTTCTACCACCATTGTATTAAACTCTGAGAGGTTCATTTGCTGTTCTAATGAGGGTCTTCTTTGAGCTTGGAACTTTATCTGTTTGAAATTCTGTTTGAATAATAAATCTATAACAACATCTTCCTTAAGAAACAATTACTATTCAAATTCAGTGAAGTAACAAGTGGCCCCAGTTAATTGTAAATAAGGTCAGTGTAGCCAATAAATCACATCTTCGTCAATTATCAATCATGGTAATCTTTATATAATCTATAGAACTATTTGATTCTAATACGTAAACAATTGAATGATTTTACAGTCCTGTCAATCCCAGTATCAATAAATCTATATGCTACCCAAGTCAAATATACCTACTGTTGTTTAAAAAATTGTTCAACAGTTTATAAGTAGACTAAATGTATACCTATCCCCACTAGATGGCAGTGTCTTTTTATAGTCTATTACTTTAGTTCTCCTTATACAGTTTGTAGTCAATATTGCGTGCTGTTCAGTGACATTGGTTAGCAGCCAGCTGTGAATAAGCAATTGTTTTCCCTTTGGATTCTTATCTATGTAGCCTTGAACATATTAGATGTTAAAATGAGGCTGCTGTATTGTTCCAAAGATAGCTGTGTAGTATGAAAGCACAAGACTCTAATTCACCCTTGATGGTGTTTTTAAAAATTCCAGTTAAATGCTTCTCTTCCTGGTTATCAATTTCATAAAGTTACTGTTACTGCTACCTTTGCAAATAGTAATCCACTCACATTCCCCTAAGAATAAGAAGGATTTACTATTATTATTGTTTACAATAATTTCAATAATTACACTAGACTTCCATTATTAAAAGTCCTGTTTACCCCTATTTACTCTATTTCTCCCATGTTAGTAATTTACTTATGCTATATGGTATGTGTATAAATCAAATAGATAAGCTGAAATACAAATGTCAAAAGAGGAGAAAAGCAGTTTAAATGTTAATACTATTACACTGTCTTCAAATAAAAATGTTTGATTGTAGTGTCATCTTGGGCTCCCTGTTAGTTAAAAGTCCATCACTATTCTCTCCACTTTTCACTCTTGAATCTCTTGCATTCCTCCTTTTTCAGTCCCAGGATTTTCCTGTTAGCATTAGTGTAAGCTATTTCCAAGAATGGTTCATGAGAGGTGATCTCTGTTTATTTTCGTTGTCTCCATGTATTTGTTAAGTCAGTCTCTTAAATCATCACCTTTCTCCAAGTCAAAAGGCTCACTGCTGTTTAGGTTGTTGGGCTATTTCCAGAAACACTTCGCATTTTATAGTCACCTCTGTTTATTTACTTTGTAGTTGTGTGTTCTTGTGAAGTAAGTATATAAGTCATCCTTAGTCTTTAGTCTCTTAATCTTTTATTTAATCTCTTATTTATTATTAAAGACTCTGTTTTTCTTTCCTTTATTTCATATGATCTAACTGCAACAATTTTGATATTTCTGTTATGTACAGTGGTGAAATGGAAACAAAATCATACCAGATACCTTCTAAACATTCAGGTTAAACAAATATCCAAGTTTTCTCCGCCAGTAGTATTAATCAGAGTTCTTGGTTGTCAAATGTCCACTAATAGAATCGTTTTGGAAGAAAGGTTATGTTTGTTGCAAAACAGGAGTCGAGAAACTCCTGCTGATAAAGAATAATAAAAACACCTGCTTGCTTTAGGCTTCATGCCTGCTTTATGGAGCTAGTAAAACAAAACACTGCTGAAGTCAAACTGGCAAACTAACTATGTTTATTGGTAAGAAAATTTCAAACTACCTAAGTTACAGAAGAAAAATTCAAACTGCCCAACATCATGGCAGGTTCAGCAACAGAGTGCAAAGAGAAAAGAACAGCGAGCCTTTTACACAAGGCATGGGGTTTATATGATATGCAGTAAACATGCTTTAGGCACCTTCACCTCACGACAACAAGTGTGAATAACAAGTTCATAGCCATAACATGTCATGTAGCAAAAACACATATGATGGCGCAGCTGTGTGCCAGTTCCGGACAAGCTGATAACGCTGAGGAAAAGTTTCCCATGGAACCGGCTAGCCATAACAACAAGTTTGTAACAGTTTGCGTTCTCACACACACACACAAAGAGCTGTGAGAAATTTGTGGAGCAAGGAGTCCATTATGCATCCACATAATGCAACACTCCCCTACTCCTTGTGGAACAAATTTTAGTCACACATTTAGCCACTTTGGACTGGAAGCTTTGTTAACCCCAGCTTGCTTACCAGCTGACCAAATGTTTCAGCAGGCAGTGGCTTAGTGAACACATCCGCTAAGTTACATTCTGAAGGCACATAAGTGAGAGATCCTTTCCCATCTCGCAAAAACAACTTTACATTGTGAAACTTGATGTCAATGTGCTTTGAGCGAGAGGAAATTCTGTCAGAACTTGCCATGTGAATGCAGGCTTGTGAATCACAATATATTTGTACTGATTGTGGAATATGGATTTCCAGATCTTTTAACAACTGTATGAACCACTCTAGTTCAGTACAGAGTGTAGACAAACTCACGTACTCAGCCTCCATTGTTGACAAAGATAAACACGCCTGTTTCTTAGCTTTCCAATCAATAACCACTCCACTGTAAATGATAACATAACCAGATGTGCTCTTGCGATCTGACACATCTTCCGCAAAATCACTATCAGAGTAACACACCAATGTAGGCTGTTCTTTGGGACTAATACACAAACAGTACTCCAAAGAACCTTTCAGGTACCTAAGCACTCTTTTCACACCCTGCCAATGATACTGGGTAGGCTTAGAACACGCTCTGTCCAAAATGTTTACACTTAGAGCAATATCAGGGCGGCTGGTACTTGCTAAGTACAGGAGGCTCCCAATGACAGATTGATACAGATGTATGTCAGGAAACATTTCATCACCAATGTTTTTCATAAACCCAGGTACCATAGGCGTTTTTACAGCCTTGCAATCAGACATATTGCATTTTTCCAACAACTTCACAATCTTTTGTTTCTGACACAGCAGAAAACCATTTTTGACTTGTTGTACTTCAATTCCCAGAAAGTTTTGAACTGGACCTAGATTTTTGACTTGGAACTTTTTTCCCAGTTCATTCTCAAACACTTGTGCTTGATTTTGTGTAGCAGAAACTAAACACAAATCATCCACATAGGCAAGGAGAATTTCTAAACTTTCCCCTTTCCCTCGGACATATACACAGGGATCAGCAACACTTTGTTTGAAACCACACGCCTGCAGAGCATTGTGTAAACAAACATTCCAACATCTGGCTGATTGTTTTAGACCATAAAGAGCACGTTTCAGTTTCCAAACGTGAGACTCTTTTCCTTCAATTTCAAACCCATCAGGTTGGAGCATATAAACCTCTTCTTCCAAATCAGCATTGAGATAGGCAGTAGTAATATCAAAATGTGTCAGCACAGCATTCATTTGAGCTGCCAGGGAAAAAACCAATCTAATAGACTGCGGCTTTGCTGTGGGACTGTAGATTTCATCATAACTGGCATCACTTTGTAAAAATCCACGTGCGACCAAACGCGCTTTGTGTTTCACTTGCCCATCAGCAGAGGTCTTTAGCTTGTAAACCCATTTACTGTCAATTGGTTTCACACCTTTGGGCAATTTACACAGAGAATACACATTGTGCTGAGCAATTGAATCCATCTCACTTTGCATGGCATCCCACCAGGGCTGAGCCTGTCGCTCAGGCAATCTTTCAAGAGCAGCAAAACTTTCCGGCTCAGAAGCCACAGCTGCACACACACGGACTGCCTGAGCGTCAGGGAAACGACGTGGGGGGATGCCTTTTGTTTTCTTTTTGATCTTCTGAGGACGGGTTGACTCTGCGAGGTGCCTTCCCCCTCCTCAGCATTACGTGACCTTTTAACTGAATACTTTCGCTCTTCCTCCCCTGTGCCAGACTCAGCCACATCGCTTACAGCTCTCCTCCTTCGCAAGTCTCTCTCCTCTGTTTTAACCCTCGAGGGCCTGGGAGCAGAGACTGAGGGTTGAGCTGGCTGCACTGCAGGCTGTCTGGATACAGGAAGAAGAATTTCAGACGCTGATTGAACACGTGCCCAGTTTGCGTGTTCCTCGAAGGAGGCATTTCTTGACACAACACAGGAATTACCACCAGCATGAAAGCGATACCCTTTACAAAAATTCTCATAACCAACAAAACGCAAACGCTGGGCTCTTGCCCCTCCTTTTTTCCTTTGACTTTTGGGAATGTGCACCCAGGCAAAACTCCCAAACACCTTCATGTGAGCAATGGAAGGCTGTTTATTATACAGATACTCATAGGGGGTTGCGTTGATTACACTACTCCAGAGCCTATTGTGTATGTAACAGGCAGTCAGAACTGCTTCACCCCAAAAACTCAGAGGCAGATCTGCATCAGTTAGCAGACTGTGCATCAGAGTTTGTAAAACGCCTGCATTGCGCTCAGCCACCCCATTTTGGTGAGGAGAATAGCTGGCAGTTGTCCTGTGAATGATCCCTTTCTTTTTGAACCATTGTTGCATGTTATTTGACAAGAATTCAGCTCCCCTATCAGTTTGCAACTTTTGAAGAGAACAACCAAACTGCCTCTCAATCAGGGAACACCAATTCTTGAGGACTTGACACACATCAGATTTTTGCTTCAACACATAGCAGAAAATGTACCTGCTAAAATCATCTACGAAGAGACAGAAATATCTACCCCCTCCGAGTGATTGTTTACTGAGGGGCCCTACAATGTCACAATGAACCAACTGGAATGGAGCAGTTGGCACACGGGAACTAACCCGTGGTGCTGGCAGCTGCTTGGATTTGGTTTGCTTGCAAATTGCACAGTCAAGGAACACACTACAAGACTTCAAAGAACACCCTTTACAGCAACCTGCCAACTTTTTTAACACTGGAAAACTAGCATGTCCCATGCGCCGATGTAAAAGATGAATGCATTCATTGTGTGGTGCAGTATTAGCATACACATTACACACAGTTTGATTTGGCTCAAGGAAGAACAGCCTTTCTTCCCGTGTAGCCACAGCACACACCTCCCCATATTTGAGCACTTTGCCCTGTTTTCCACAGAACTCAACCTTAAACCCAGACTCTGTCAGTTGCCCCACTGATAACAGGCAGAAATCAAGAGAGGGCACATACAAAACATTTTTCAAACACATATCAAGTGCTGGGACATAGGCAATCCCTTCACCACAAACCTCAGCTTTTGTCCCATCTGCCAAAATTACCTTTGAAACACTGGCAGAATTTAAGTCACTGAACAAGTCTTTTGAATTGACGAGATGCTGGGAACACCCACTGTCTAGAAGCCAGGCTGGGTCTGGGTCTTCTGCATCTTGGGGACCTTCAGGAACAGCTACAGCAACACGTAGACGTCCCCTGGCACGACCTCTGTTCCCTCTGCCTCTGCTGGCCCTGAAACCTCTGCTGGCATTTTGCTCCCCTTGCTTCAGAAGTGGGCAATCACGCCTGAGGTGTGAAGCAGATCCACAGCGAAAACATCTCCGGACAGCATGGGCATGCACCAGCCCCTCCTCACTGCGATTAGCAGCTGAAGATTTTTCCTTACCGGAGCAGACTTCTGCCGCTGAAGCCTGTGTGGGAGGTGCCGCATTCCTGGCTCGCTTGTCTTCTTCCTCCATCAGCCGGGCAGAAACCATGGAGACGGTCAAATCCCTTTCTGGCACGGACTGGAGTGAAGAAACGACTAGTTCCCAGGAAGCATCAAGGGAATTTAAAATACAGAATACCCTGTCACTCTCAGGCAAAACCTTGCCTCTCTCTCGGAGTGATGAAAACAGCTCTGAAAAAACTGTCAAATGCTCCCTCATCGAGGTGCCTGGGGTCCATTTGGTATTGTAAAGTCTATGAGACAAAGCATACTTTGCTGCTCCAGATTCACTGAGATGTGTATATCGTAGTTTGACCCATCCTTCACGTGGAGTATTAAGGTCCCTGATGTGCGTGAGCTGGTCATCTTCCACAGCCAGGAAGAGCATAGACATGGCTCGTCTAGATGCAGCCTGAATCTGAGCTGCTGTACCTTGCAATGAAACAGGATCAGTAAACGCTCCCCACAGACCCTCGGCCTGCAGATATTTTTCCATTCTCGCTGACCATGCAAGGTAGTTTGACCCGTTGAGCTTCACAAGGGGCAAACCCCCCGGCACTGGTTGAGCCATGGTAGAACCAGCTAAAAACTTATTCAAAAACACTCCTCAGCAGGCATAACTTAAAGCAGGACCCAAAACAAGGTCGATGGATCGAAACCATCCTCTGCTACCATGTTGCAAAACAGGAGTCGAGAAACTCCTGCTGATAAAGAATAATAAAAACACCTGCTTGCTTTAGGCTTCATGCCTGCTTTATGGAGCTAGTAAAACAAAACACTGCTGAAGTCAAACTGGCAAACTAACTATGTTTATTGGTAAGAAAATTTCAAACTACCTAAGTTACAGAAGAAAAATTCAAACTGCCCAACATCATGGCAGGTTCAGCAACAGAGTGCAAAGAGAAAAGAACAGCGAGCCTTTTACACAAGGCATGGGGTTTATATGATATGCAGTAAACATGCTTTAGGCACCTTCACCTCACGACAACAAGTGTGAATAACAAGTTCATAGCCATAACATGTCATGTAGCAAAAACACATATGATGGCGCAGCTGTGTGCCAGTTCCGGACAAGCTGATAACGCTGAGGAAAAGTTTCTCATGGAACTGGCTAGCCATAACAACAAGTTTGTAACAGTTTGCGTTCTCACACACACACACACAAGAGCTGTGAGAAATTTGTGGAGCAAGGAGTCCATTATGCATCCACATAATGCAACAATGTTTATAACATAGTACAATGTTGCAGTTATCCCTTACCTATTCTAACTGTTCACTACACTGTTCTACACTTTCACTTTTAAAAATAGTCTGAACCTGGTGGTTCTTTGTTTTTTAAATCCTTAATTGTGTTTTAAATTGTAAATAGAGATGAGATAATGATGAAGTTCTTTCTTACAAATGATTTTGTTTGGTTTTATAGTTATTTATTCTTGATCTCCTCCTTGCTTTTAAAAAGAAGTGGCTAAGCTTTTGCCCCAGTATCAAGTTATGGCAATATCAAGTTATGGCAACTCTGACTGCTCAGCTTCATCTGCAGCCAGAACTCCTCCAGTGTTGATTTACTACTTATTTTGGACACTGGATATTGGAAACTGGCCCTCTCCAAGTCCCTTCAAACCCCTTTTCCTAAAGGGGTAATTTGGCTTGTCATTACACAGGCACCTGACCTCACTAGGCGGCTGTCAGCCTCACCGCTGATTGAGCAACAACCTCTCAGCTTACCATTGCTGCCTGATTCCCAAACTTAAAATTTATTAAGAGGAGAAAAACTTGAAAGATTTACAAACGAATGAGACTCTGTTATTTTGTATCTTAAGAACACTTGGGAAGATATAATAGCAAGTTTTGGAGCTTGATTTCATTGAGTTAATTCTATAATGAGATGAAGTAATTATAATCATTTGTAATATCAGACGAAAAATAAAGAATTTATTGTTAGTGTACACCCAAACTTTGTCAGGAGGAAGTCAATGTATGTAATAATGATGAAAGGTTAAGAATGGTTGTGCTTATATGCTTGATTACTTTGTTTTTGTTTTAAATGTTGCAATGTTTATTTTAATAAAAATAAATTTAAATGTTAAATGTGGTTGTTCACAGCATTTCAGAAGGTTCTACTTTGAAGCTGATATTGGCAATGCGAGGTGGTCCGATTAATATTAGAAGAGGTAGGTGCCTATTAAATTTTCTCTGAAGTATTTCTAAATAGTTAACATAAACTTACTGAAAATTATAATGTTGTAGATCCCTCTGCCTCTGGAAATTTATTCAATGTGTGATTAACTACCCTGCTGAAGACCAGATGATATTTCTCTCCCCCTCAACAAAACCTTCACTCTTCTCTTTATTTCCATATCATATATTCATAAGATATGAGTATATATCTGCATACTTTTCAGCCTTGTTCATCTGCAATGGCTTTTAGTGCCTGGCAATAAATTCCTAGTTCTGACTAGAAGCCAAACTTTTATATCTTAATGGTTGTTCAAACCCTGCCCTCTCCTTAGCATTGAAGCAGTACTGTAGTGAGAGGCATTGGATTTGACAGTCGCTTAGCTTAGCTGCTGTTAGCTATGTGCCCTGACATGGTGTTGCTAAAATGGAAGAATTGTTAAGAAACTTCTTTCTTTCTTTCTTTCTTTGAGGAATGAAAAATGAAACCAAAAAGCATGCTATATTTCTGGGCTTGTCTTGTTCCCTCTATCTCTTTGCTTGTCTTGTATGCAGTGATTCGAATCAAACGAAGCAGTTTAGGTATCAAAAGTATTGCAATATCTATCTATCTATTTATTCATTCTAATATTATTAGAATTTTATTTATTCTAATAACTAAATAAGCATAATCTTTTTTTTTTTTACAATAAGGTTTTAAAATGGTATGGAAACTATGCAGATCATTAAAAATACTGAGAACTGCCTTCGCTTCCACTTTATCCAACTGTAGGCTATGGGCGAAGTGCAGAAAATGCAGCCTTCAGGCTGCATGTAGTCCTTAAAACCCGTGGGAGTCACCTGAAGCCCCTACATGTCCCAAAATGTAAAAATAAATGCAAGTGAATATTCATCCCCAAAGTAGCTCCCCAAGCAAAGCAAAATCCCAAAATCATATGGCAGTTCAGGTTCCCTTTCCTTCAGGTTTCAAGTATCACCCTGAACCCAGAAAAACCAGTGGAAAAAAAATGCCATTTTGTGGCAAGCCTTGGGAGTTACCTGACATTGTGCTGGAAGCACTAGAATAGCCTGGAAATGGGGAAGGGAGATAGCCCCTCCCCCTCCACAGTTGCACACCCGTGCCTTAAATCAGGTATATCAGCAAATGGGGCAAAGCAGGTAGTTACAAGACTTTTCAGTGGTGGTCCCCGATCTGTGGAAGGTTGTCTGCAGAGGCTAACTTGGTGCCTACCTTTTCAACAATTTGTTGTCAATTTTTATTCTTCTGGGCATTTTAAGATCTGCTGTTGGTCCTTCTAGCTCTTCCACTTTTTATCAATATATCTTTGTTTGGTCTGCCATTCTTTGTGTGTATTTTATATTTTAAATTTATCGTACATCACTAAGAGAACCTAAATAAAAGAACAATAGATAAGTATGCATTTCATATAAAATATTTCATAATATATGCATTGTAAGTTTGTTATGTATTTAATTGTCTAAAATATAGTGGTTTGTGAGAAGTGGTTTGCCCTGTTAGTTCATAAGACACTTCTGTGGCTTCATACGTGTTCTTTGTTTGATGAAACCTTAAGCCAAATCAATGTATGATTGGCTGTAGTAATTGAAGTAAACTAGTGTGATGTAGTGGTTTGAGGTTTTGAGCTAGGACTCTGGGTGACCAGGGTTCACATCCCGCTTTCTCACAGAATCATAGAATCATAGAAACCTAGAGTTGGAAGAGACCACACAGGCCATCCAGTCCAAAGGCAATGCAAACCCTCTCTGAACAAACCTTGCTGAGAAAACCCTGTGATAGGTTCACCTTAGTGTCACCATCTGATGGAAACAACTTGAAGGCACATAACAGCAGCAAACTAGTAACTGAAGCAGTAAATGTAGGACAGTAAGGACAAACATTTGCTAATCATGTTTTGATATTGCCAGTGAATGCTTTTTCAAGCCTAAGGGCAATTGTAGAGTGTGAGCCACTAATTCTTTTTCTACTCTGTATCAGGACAGAAAGAGTTAGGATAGAACAAGTTGAATAAATGTCTCTTATGCTAAAAGTTTTGAAGCTCAGTAGCTGCAAGTCAAACAGCATGTTCAGCTCCTTTACCCAGAAAGGTAAAATTATACTGTTAATAGTCAGCTTGTTGCAGCATAATTGATTGTTTCCTGAGCAAAGGTTGATCCTAGCCAATCTGGAAATTTGTTTCAGGAATAGACAATCAGAATTGGTCCACCATTCTACTGCACCACTTTGTATTTTACCACATATCCTGTATTACCATACTTGCCAACTGCTTTTATGCCTGTTTGAGTATTATTAAACTCTTGGCATTTATGTCTATCTACAGGTCAGTATTTCAGTTATGACTCTAAATATGTCCCCCATTAATAAATCACACCAAAAAAGCTGATCACTCTAGCTAATTACTTTTAGTATTGTATAGAAAGTGACACTGATAAACCACTTCTTGAAAGCCCCATGATGCAACAATCCAGAATGAATCAAGAGATAGTGCTGAAAATTGAGAACTCCATATGTCAATTCATTCAACCAGCTGCAGAGGAAGAGCAAAGAAGTATGAATAATGTTGTGAATAATGGTTCAACACAACACAAGCCAAAAAGATGTTCAGCTGTTAATATGCTCAGATAAGAAAGGAACGTCAGGAGCTTCACATTGCATAGAGATATGAGAAATTTGCGTCAGAGAAAGCTAGAATGATAAAACAAGAAATGGAATCTGCAAACATTGCAATACTTGCTTTGAGTGAATTAAAGTGAATGGGAATGTAACTTTTTTAATTAGATAATTATGAAGGCCAAGATCTCACATCAGACACATTGCCATGATGTTATGACTATGCTCTGTTCCTCATCCAACTCCCAAAACTAATGAAAAAAATCGAGCCTGCTGTACCAAGGGGTGGAGTTCAGTGGCTCTGATGAAGAGGGCACTGTAGGATGATGCAGCCAGCCTTCTCCTGCCAGTGAGCAGGAGTGCAATGACCAGAAGTGCAGACCCAGTAGGACAACTAGGATAGGTTGGACATGCTGTCCTTCAGCAACCTACTCACCAGTACCATAGAACTCCTTCACTTGGTACAGCTGCTTGGATTTTAAGATGAGTTTGAGGGCATTGGCAGTCAAAGCAGTTGTGTCACAGTTGTAAATATGAACACCAAACAATTACAAGGTTGTAAGTGTGCTTACAGAATCAGGACTTCCTAATAGTTTGCTCTGGAAATGAAAAAACAAGAGAAAACAGGGAGGTATAAATTGTGAGGCATTAGATAGCAAAAGCAGGCAGGAGATGTAATGAAAGTCTGAGTTTATGCTACAACTGCAGAAGTAGAAAAAGAAGAAACTGAAAGATTCTGTGCCAATGTCCTGGAGGAAGTTAATCACACACAAGTCAGAAACAGCACTAAATATTGTTGGAGAATTAGGTTTAGGATAAAGAAAAAAGGAGAGTGTCATCTTTTAGGCAACCAAACAGATGACTGTGTACACAGATATCACTGGATGTCCAATACTGAGATCAAATAGATTATGTAACTGAAAACAGTAGATGATGAAGTGTCACTCTTTCCTCAAAAACAAGATCAGGAGTCAGTTGTAAGATAGATCACAAATTGGTATTAGCCAAAATCAAAATTAAATGTGAACATTAAATTAATCATAGTAATAAAATACAATCTAAGGAACATCTTAATAGTACTCAGGGAATATGTAAAGAGAAGACTTGCAGTACTAAATATAACTAACAGTATATCAGATTTGCATTATTAAACCTAGTTAACTGTGAAGAACAGTGAACTGAAACCAGGGACATCATCAGGCAAGAAAATTCTATAGCCAAAAAATATTATTAT
The DNA here is from genome assembly GCA_948474755.1 of Ctenosaura bakeri. Taxonomy (NCBI): domain Eukaryota; kingdom Metazoa; phylum Chordata; class Lepidosauria; order Squamata; family Iguanidae; genus Ctenosaura; species Ctenosaura bakeri. Next base: position 203,861 of record CAOLHI010002972.1, read on the forward strand.
ATGGCTGATGAAACTCTTGAAACAAAAATAGGCAAGAATCAAAAGTAAAAGGTAACAGAAATAGATTCAGAATCTGAATGTAACTCCTTAGCTATGTGTATGACAAAGCAAACTGTTGCAATCAATCCAGAGATATATATGACAACAAAAAAGGTGGAAGGGACCTCTTCTACATGATATTAGACATCAACAGAGTAGTGGTTGTTATCATTATACTACTTTTCTCCCCAAGCCACTCAAGCCGGCTTAAAACAAATATAGTTAAAATTAACAGCATACAAAATTTTAGAAACAGTTAAACCATCATGAAATTAAAAGCAGTTAAATTAAAACAACAACAAATAAAAGTTGAGCACATCATACAAGGCTATTTCCCTTGAAAAATAAATTCTCAAAGGCTTATGGGAATAAAGTTTTTTTAAAAAACCTGCTTGTGAAAAGATAATAAGGAGGGTGCCAATCTAGCCTGTCAGGGAAGGGAGTTCTAGACCCTAAGAGCAGCCACTGGATGACTCTCTTTGTTCTCACCGAATATAGTTGTGAGCTGTGATCATCAGGAACAAATAGCATACTAGTAGAGCTCTTTCAATGCATAGAGACAAAAATTTAACCAAAATATGCCAACAAATATGGAAAGCAAAACAATGGCACACAGACTAGAAAAATTCAATATACATTCCAGTCCCCAAGAAAGGGGACACTGGGGACTGTAGTAAACTTTGGACCATTGCATTAATGCCCCATGCAAGCAAATTGATGCTCAAGATTTTACAACTAAGACTTTTACTATGTATGCTGTGAGAAACGCTGTCCAAGATGGATTTTGAAAAAGAAGAGATCATATTGCTGATGCACATTGAGGAATGTAGACTAACAAAGAAATTCATAAGAAAATCAGCCTGTGCTTTATAGATTACTGCAAAGCCTTTGACTAAGTAGGTTGGAGTGAGTAAAGAGCAGTCCTTAGCTGTGTGGGGCCCTTGGACCCCACTTTTGTGCCCCAATGCAGCCTACAGTTCTCCAGTCCCCCCTAATGCCCCTCACCCTTACAAAAAAAAATTCTTAAAAGCTTTCCAGAATTTTCAGGCAATTTTTGTCCTAAAAATTTGTCCTGGGAAAATCCCCCAAGTGCAGGAGAACATGCAAAGAAAGATGCAGAAAAATGAACAAAACCCCATACCCTTCAGCACAGATACCTTTGTTTTCTTTGGCAATCACTCTCAAAATATTGGCAGGAAGAAAGGCTGTTAAGATTTTGAGAAATTCTTTTGAGGAAAATGGAGGCGCCTGCTCTTGCTGGCGGGGCAGGGTGTGTGGCTCATGTGGGTGCAGGAAGCTCTGTGGAAAGAAGTGGCTCCTGACCCCAATACAATGTCCATTCTGGTGAAGATAATGAAAAGGTATGGATTGCTCTAAACAAGGTGGAAGTAGCAGTATTAACCCACTGAATATGAAGGAATTGATTGGTTTCCACTTGGCAAGAGGATCAGACAAGGCTGCATTTTATCACACTGTTATGTATAGAACATATGTAGAAGACACAATTAGACTCAGAAGATGTAGCTGTGAAAATTGGAGAAAGAGACATCAGTACTTTTGGTATAGAGTAGAAGATAGCATAGGCTTGGATCTGATGAAAGTTAAGCAAGAAAATGGAAAAGGAGGGTTAAGCATTAAGAAAACAAAATAATGATGTCGGAAGATCTACATATCTTTAAATCTGGTAATGAAGACACTGAAATTGTTAAAGATTGTTATTATGTCTAGGCTAGTCATTCATCAAAATGGAGACCAAAGTCAAGAAATCAGAAGGCTAAGACTTGGAAAAACAGCTATCCCAGAACTAGGTAATATGCAGAAATGTAAAGATATATTTGAGTAACAAAATCAGTATCATCCATGCCCATAGTATTTCTGATTTCTATATATGGATGTGAAAGCTGGACACTGAAGAAAGCTGATAGGAGGAAAAACAGATCATTTGAAATGTGAGACTGGAGAAGAACTCTGTGGATTGCAAGAAAGACAACTAATTCGTTGCTAGAGCAAATCAAGTGTGAACTCTCATTGGAAGCCAAAAGTAGGCATGTTGACCATGCAGCATGGTATGACAACATCCAAAATCCACAAAAAGGCACTTTCTTTGTTGAGTAAACAAAAATGCACAAAATGTATCACACAGGCTCTGATACATGCTCCTTGAAAGTGTTTAACAAAATTTAACAATTTTTGTGCCAATTAAGTGTTTCAGCATTTCAGCCTTAAATTGGGAATACTGTATGTGATTGCAAGAGAGCATACTATGTGAGGGTTTTTATAAATACTATTCTTATTGATTTGTTGTTTACATTACATCAAAAAGAGCAGAATAAACACAGTGAGAACCTAGCAGTCCCTCTCATTAATCTGTGTTCTGCCGTTTTTAGCTTGTATTATCTGAATACAACATGTTTTGCCCCAAACTGTTTCATCACAGCTATAAAAAAGAATTTTTAGGTTTCAGTGGAAAATGCCCTCATTTACAAGTGTGATAAAAAGAGAACAGATTTCAGTAAATTGATCTTTTTTAAACATTTAACCTGTGCTGGGATAATCTCTGCAGTTGGAGCTTCTATATTTTGAAAAACTAGACTTGAATCATAAATTCAAATTGAGATTGTGCTGAGCTGTTTCTAAACTTGTTGCCAGTAGAATAGACTCAAATATTTGGAAGTTTTTGATAGTATATGTTATCAGGTCAGGAAAATGGCTCCAGTACTGACTCAGGTATGAGAATATATTTGAAACAACTGAAAAGCTTTTAAGCAATGGTGTTACTGCAGTTACTAGGCCTACCTGGAGATACCCCTAGATATCATTTTGATATCAATAATTCGACTCTCTTCTACCACCCCTCTCCACGTGTTTGTGAGGCCCCCGAACAAGCACAGACTAGGCTCGGCCACTAATTGCTGAACATTGCATTCTCCACCCAGGCAGGCCAGAAATAGCCAGATCCTTGTTTTAGGTGACCTCTCTGCAAACACCTTCATTATTTATGCACACTGTTTACAAAGGACTCCCTGCCCTGAGCAGGCAGCCTGGCAAGCTGAATACTCAGCTGCCAAGCACTCTGCATTTGCATACAGGCCAACTTTTTGTCAATTCGGACTTAACACAATCGTGCTAAATTCTGACCTTTCCAAAGCTTTGTCTCGCTCCTAAATCACATTGTTTTCCCCAAGTGTGGCATAGCCTGTAGTCACATTTCTCCCTATAAAAACCCCTGATTCCGAGACCATCCTGGGATCGCTCCTGAGTTCCATCCAGCCTTGCCGCCGCCTCGCTTGGTGAGCCTTCCCCTCAGTTCTAGTAACTGAGACCGCTCAACCCAAGATCGCTCCCGAGTTCCAGACCATCTTGCTGCCGCTTTGCTCGGTGAGCTTCCCCTCAGCCCCACATGCTGAGCTACATTGCACCCTAGCATCGCTCTCTATCTGCTTTCAGACTCCGTGAACAGGATCCATATCACCCGAATCAACTATCTCTCTCAAAAATCCCGCTATCCAACTCAACCCTTTATTTCCTTTAGTTATCTGTGTGCATGTGTTGCTTACATCGTGTGCCTGTGTTTAATAAAGATCATTCATTTATTTACAACACGGTTTGCTTCTTGACTGGGCCTGACCCCATAAACATTGGGTTACAAGATCCTGCTGCGTTACTCTGCCTCTCGTTTCGCCAACCAGTGCTCTAAGCTAATTTTCCCCAAAGTGTGTTGTTGTTTGGTTATTTAGGCATCCCTCTCGGGACCCCCAGTAAACAGGGTAACAGAGTGGTGGAGTAACATGGGCAACCCCGGTACCCCTAATTTGAGAAGAAGTCGCGAACCTCCTCAAATCAGGCTGGTACTGACTTAGGGAATGGCCAGTCAAGTTGCTAGAACGCTGTTAGGCAGGAACACGTGTGTGTGTGAATTCAGTGTGTTTGAGCTCTAGAGCTATTTCTATTGGGTGGTTCTGCTCCTTTTCATTCTTGGCCGTGTACGGAGGCTGTAGCTACGTGGTCACTCGCTCCATCAGTGAATCATTGTAGATGACTGGACCATACAAGTGGCTGACCCGGGAAGTACCTCCCTAACTTGGGGACTATCATGGGCTGGGATCCTAGTGCTAGTGGATACGTTAGGAACAGTCCACACTCATCCAACACCATAGTGGCAAGGCAGCATTACCTTTAGAGAAACCCCCTCCCCAGAGTTGAAAATGCGGGTGCGTCCTGCTGGTAGTTGTTGTTGTAGTAGAAGCGCGGGTGCGTCCCACTGTGTAATTTTTGGGTGCGTCCCAGTTAGCCGGCATACTAGGTGCGGGTGGTGATTCCCAACCTAGCCTGGGGTTTAGAGGTTTAGCCCATGGTAGAGGAAGGTGCCCCTCACCCAGAAAACCAGTTAGGGACGGTTCAGTTTTGGTTCCTTGCCTCTTTTTCCGCGCTGCTCGGCCGGGCGGCATAGTAAGTTCTGAAGTGTTTGTCTCCCCACCCTTCAGGCAGGCAGAGTACTCCTGAGGATCCCCTGGATCTAGGTGACCTCCCTGTCCATGAACTGTTGCCTCGTCCTTCTGTCCCCAACGCTGTCGAGGTGGAAAACTGGGCTTGGATGTACAAAAGTGACTTTTGTTTGGGCAGGTTGGAGATAGGTTCCTGTCCCTCTTTCCTAGAGAAGTTCCGTAGAATTTGTTTCCCCACAGTTCCCCCAGGGGTCTAGGTGATCCTACCCGTCACTCCAGTTCCTGGTCCCGCTTTGTGTGTTAGGAAGTTTAGTTGTATAGTTGTAGAAATGGCAAAGGAGAGCCCAGTTACTGTTAAGGACCTCATCTGCGAGGAGGAGGTCCGAGGAAAGCTAGAAAGGTGGGTGTTGAACAAGGAGAAATGCCCCGGGAAGGACTCCATCTTCCAGATGGCCAATCCCTTTGCCACAGTCCGTGAAGCATACACCCTGGCACGGAAGACAAAGAACACATGCGGGCCATCAAAGGGTGGGGACTTTGGCTTATGGCCAGAGATGCTAGCAGTGCCCTTGTTGAGACCCAAGGGAGGATAGCAGAGGTAGAGAAGGAGAATGCCCAGCTGCATGCCGAGATCGAGGCACTGTGCGTGGACAAGGTAACTTTTGTGTCCGTCGTGCAGGCCTCCGCACAGAAGCTTAGTGACATCACATTAGTGGTGCAAACTTGAGAAGAGAAATCCACGCCTTAGAGGCTGAGCTGGATCATGCCCGAGCTGCGGCCAAGTTCATGGTGGGGCAAGTTAAGGAACAGCAGGAGGCTGTGAGTCATGCAGCTTGCCTTAAGCAAATCACTACACTGGAGAGCCAGCCCCAAACCTGTAAGGCCCTAATTTCGCCTATGTGCCCAGAGCTAGTCCCAACTTTTGCCCAGGATTTTTCCAGGGAGCCCTTGCCAGAGGACACTTTGGCAACCCTTCCCCATAATTCAGATTGGAATGACCCTAAGGTCCCAGTCTGCCCAGTAGAGACACAGTCCATAACGAGACGGACCACCCCCATAGGAGAAGGAAATGAAGAGAGAGCAGAGATACAGGAGACGCAGGTCACAGAGACTAGGGTCCCCTGGCGTGTCACAGAGGCCAAGGCAATTGCGGACCAACTAGGTCCTCTAACTCAGTCCACCGGGGTCATGTGTTGAATGCTGTCATCCACTCGCATCCCACGGCCAACGATCAGGACCTGACCCAGCTGGCTCGGCTTTGCATGCCCCTGTCCGAGCTCCCAACTCTCGAATCAGCTGTGGCAGCTCGAGGCTTGGTTAGGCTTGAGGCCCACGCCTGGATGAGAGAGGTGATTAAGATTTTGTGGCCTGGACAGAGTGAAAGCATGCTCTTTGTCATGGAGAAACAGGGTCCTCATGAGAACCCTGAGGCTTACATGGCACGGAAGCAGCTGCTTGCCATTCTGGCTGGGAAGGTCCCCCTGACTGCCCACGGGTACGACTTTGACCACGTGGAGTTCAAGACTCTGTTGTACAGAGGCTTGAACCATGAGACAAAGATGGCCCTGAGTTGGTGAATCTGGCCACCACTAACTAGGAGGATTTCGGAAGCAACCTCTGGTGGGTCTCCAACCCGCTGTGTGAGGCTGGCTTCCTCAGACCCTCCATCAAGGTCCACAAAAAAGAACCCGGGAATTGGGAACCCATATCGGAGGTGACATAATCCAATTATGGGCCCCATTCCCAGCATAGGAAATCAGCACCGAATTCGGTTCCCAAGGGGAAGTGGAATCCGCGCCCAGCTCCCAGACAGGGTAGGCAGTGGCAAGGAAGGGACTCCCGCAGCCAGCCCGGCAAGGCAGGGAATCCCCTACAGCAGCTAACTGCACCCAAACAGCCCTCTGACTCAAGCTCTTCCTGGGAGACGTCTGGCGGGTATGACCCCATGGCCCTGACGTACTCCTCGGACAGAGTAAGAATCTGGTGTATGCTCCGTAGGTTCGGACTGGACATGAGCCAGTTCGACAAGAGGCCCATCTCCGAACTGATTGAGGCTCTGGATAAACAGCTTCAGGCGGGAGGTAAACAGCTGGTCAGTGCCGTGACCAACGGCCCTCCTCCGACTGGATACTACCCGAACCTGGACCTGCAAGACTAGGGGTGCCCTCGGTCCAGGAAGCTTCCCTGCAATGTTGTGGCTAAGTTGAAGCCAGACAGGTGGGGAAGGTTCTGGGTGAAGGCAGGCATAGGGACCAAGAGGGAAAAGACTCCTGCTACCCTTCTTGTAGACCCTGGTGCGGCACTGAAGATGCTGCACCCCAAACTTGTAAGACACGGTGAACCTACGCCCGAACATGTCCAGCTTTCTGGATATAGCGAGGGGGTCACCAAGCCCGAGCTTGGACTAACATCCCAACGTCCATAGAAACGTTCCGTTTCCAGTTGTGGGCTTGCGAGAACCGGGATGAGGACGATGGCCTCTTGGGCATCGGCTTTCTCCGGGGAAACAGGCTCACAGTGGGCTGCGCGAACAGGTTTCTATGGCCTCTAGACCAGGGACCAGTAGAGATTTCGGCCTTGCACTGCTGTGCCGCCATTAAAGCTCCTGCCCCTGTCCCATTAGTGACTGCACAACCGCTGTGCCCCTACGCGGGGGTGACTTTGGCTACCGCCTACTCCTCCGTACAGACATTCTGGTGCTGCATTGTCCTTAAGGGCCCCAGCGCCACCTTGATTGTGACACTGGTGATCGTAAAGAGGGCCAAGATAGTTCACAGCTCCATCTCGGTCACCATCATACCTGGTGAGGCAGTTCTCCTGGAGGCACATGGGTCCAAGACCCGCCTCCATGCCAAATTGAGAGTATGGGTTCCCAACCAGGAGCAGGCGCTGCCACTCCTGCCGGTAGTCTCGGAGACCCATAGCTTTGGATTGGAAAGGGAAACCACCAGATGGGGAAACCCTTTCGGTAGCACAGCCAACCAATGGGCGGGCTTTGTTTACCTTCATGGGATGGCAGCCCCCTTGAAGAGGTGGTTGCTCCAGCTCCCCTCTGTTCCCCCTCCCTTTGTAAATAGCTCCCTTAGATTGTTAGACGTTATAGTAACAGAAGCCCATCTCTGTGTTCCCTACAGGGAGATGGAATGGGACTGTTCACTTGGATTGCGGTGTTGTATTCATTAGTGGAGTGTACCCTCAGAGCCTCACCAGAATTTACCACTCACCTCATCCTGGATTGCTACCTGCTATTGGTATCCATACCTGGAGGCAGAAGCCCTGCTATGCAAATCACAACTGTTGCCTTGGTTTCAAAAACGGTATCCCTTTGAGTTATTCACCCAAATTCAGGTATGGCTTAGTTCAGGTTTGAGGATGGCAGTTGCAGGTAATGATGCCAAACTCTATACAGAAATAGCAACAACCTCTACTCCCATGGCCATCAGGATGGTCCGGAGCACTCACCGCAATGCTTCTTTATTCGTAATTAGTTTCACTTATGAAAACTGCCTCCCAGCATGGGAATGGAAAACCTTCCTGTTCTCATGCCAAAACACAACCCGAATCCCGACAGGCTATAAGTTCTCCTGCAGGATGATGTGGTGCCCTGACACTTCCGTTCACTCCCCTCCTCCTTATGAAAGGTACCCTACCATGTATGTGGGTAGCTCCGTGGTCCGAAAGGACATAGAAATGGTCGCATACTCAAACATCCAACCCTTAGTCACTACCATGGTACTAAATTTTACAGTTGTTAATATTTCTAGGGTACTTCCTACTTGCCAGCCGTATCTAAAATTAGCTTGGACACATTGGGAGCACTGGGAAAAGCTATGGCTATCGTTTGCCCACCCACACACTCACCCTAAGCAAAATGTCCTAGGGACTGTATTAGGAGGAATTGGGACTGGCGGTGCAATTGTAAATGCTATAGACAATGAGGTCTATGTTTGCAATGAATGCAAACAAATTAGGCGTGATTGGCACAAAAACCACAGAAATTGGAGTTTCCTCCACTGCTGGTTTAACTAACCTAGCGAGAAGCCTGGATCTGATCAGTCAATTGCTACCGCAGTGGGTTGGCGTCGAGCGAGATATAATATCCGACCTTGGTCGTGTCTTAAAAAGCACAACGCACGATCTGTCAGTCACCATACAGTGCATGCAACTGCAGAGCAATGTGATCACCTTTGCCGCTCAGGTGATCCAGGCCAGCCTCATGGGATTAATGCACCCGGAGATCCTAAGCGTGTTAAGAGAGCACTACCCAGAATCGCTGGAACACCCTGCTGCTTTGGTGCAGATACGGCACGCCACCTGGTAGAACCTAACTCTCATGGTGGACATCGCCCATGAAAGGATTCTGGACCCGGTAATTGTACATCCAGTTTCCCACTTAGGACTCCCACTCATAGCCGCCAATGCCACTCTGCTACCCCAACAGATGTACCATTGGTCCAATGGTATGCACTCATATGATTTATCTGGTTGTTTGTTTCACCAACATTGGGCACAGTGCTTTCTCAATATTGACAGTTTCAGCCACAGTAACAGTTCTGACTATGTGTTGATACTGGTCAATTATACAGTGATGGCTCAAATCAATAGTGAGTGCTTTTGTTTAAGAACCCCATGTGAAAATGTGACAGTGCTGCCTAGTGGTGCAACCGTAAGGATCAACCACACTGCCGGCAATCCATGCTTTTGCAGTGAGCATGTACAGGATGGTAAAGACTTCTATCTCCAGCGGGAGATACGAGACTATATTCTAAAGACTGAGTACATGCCCACGGAGTCCGAGATAGTCGGATTCCACCTCGAAGACAAGATCCCCGTGTCTTTATGGCTAAGGAATCTCACCCGCCTAGCAGACAGAGTAAAGGAGGTTTCGCACTCCCTCCACCAGATTGCCTTGTCAGTTAACCGCTCAGCCAAGGTGATCGTTAAAACATCAGAAGAATTGAAAGCAGCTGCAAAGCACTCCTGGTGGGACACCTTCACGTGGTCATCCACAGGACAGGCAATCACTCACTTTACCCTGCATCCTTTAATAATTTTAGTCACATTTTAGATCATATTCGCTGTATGCTTAATTAGCCGTGCACTGTGGGTCAAGAAGCAGGTTTTCCAGCTTCAAGCTGGCCGGTTCTATTAAAAGCTCCGAGGTGTATATCGTAATGTTTGTAAATAGTTTGATGTTAGTGTAGCATTTTGTTTTGATTGTTCCAATTGGCTTCAAAAAGCCTATCCGAGGGCGGCCGGTCTTCCCTCGGAGTCCAGCTTATATTTGTGAGGTAGTGAGATTGCATGTTCGGCAGCATTTAACTGCTGGTTTGGGCCGCCCCAGGCCCTCGGAGTCACATCATCAGGCCTGGAGCTTCGGCTTCGGTCAGAGCGACGGGTGTGTGTGAGTGCGCAGGCCCATGTTATCAGAACCAGAATGCGAATGGGACCTTCATACCGGAGGTCCTCTTGCAGCGCTGGGAGGGTAACACTGACCCTGTTAGACCAATGGATCAATGCGGGACCTGAACCAACAGTCTCGCTACCGTGACCAACGGCCTTCTTCCGGCCAATACAACCTTACGCTCAGTCGCTATTTATATCCTCGCCAGCGCAGAACCTTCTCAGTCATAGCGACCCAGATCTCAGAACTTGAACCCAATTCCCATTAGGCTTTGAACCGGAGATTTGCATTAATCATATACATTGGCTGCTAACTGTCAGTCTTACACCAATAAGCTACAGGTCGACAGCTCCAGAGAACCAGGTCAATCCCAGGACCACACCATCACCCCCGGGCACCGTGGGGGTGTGTGAAAGCCATAACACCACCGCTCCAGTCGGGAGCCAGGCCCGAGGAGACAACCTAAGTCCTCTGATGCCGCTGTGGGACCCCAGAAGGAGTGATCCGGGCACTCCCCTGCAAATTTAAAGAACTGTTTGCCAAACTCTTTGGCTCCAAGAACTCTTGCATTTGCCTTTTGGACTATTCCTCTTGCCGACACTTTGCAAGCCACTTCCTGCAAAGAGCTAGCGTTCCCTGGCTAGCTTATCCACAGATTTGGACATTTTGTTGCTGTTCCAGCTCCGCTTTCCGGACGGACTTAGGTTGCTCATTTGCTCCAGCTATGAGACTTTTCCTGTTCCCGGGGCGGCGGGGGGTGCAGAGACTTTTGCTTGCACCTCACCTCCCCCAGACTACGAACTCTCATTTCATTATCCACATGGAAGTGATTGCTCTTTGGATTACTTTCATTGCCAGACCCTGCATTGGATTTACAGTATTTTATTGATTATTTCATTTTGCATTGCTACATTGCCTTTCTCCATTGGCGGGAGGGTTCTTTCATTGCTCACCATTCATTGCTATTGTTTGTTGTTGTGTGAATGTGTTTAGGTTTAGGTTTTTAGTTAGGAATGTTTTTGTTTTTTTTATAAAGTAGGAATCCCTTGTGCTCATTGCAAAAGACCCCTTTGCCTAAGGAGTGATATGACCAGTGATCCTGTAATGCCTCTTTGGCTCTAAAATTGCTTTAAAATGTTTAATTGGAAAATGACCAATATTGTCGGGATGGCCCTCCATAAATAGGGGATTATGGGTTAGTGTGTATTTCTAATAGGCATAGCTTCTAATATATTTCCCTAATTGCTCAGTAGCAAAATATAACACAGGTGTACATTCCCCAATTTGCTGTTCTCAAAACATCCACTGGGAATGTAGATAGTCACTATGGTAACGACTGGGTCCTCCTGACCTGTGGCAGAGAAAATATGCTCTCGCTTATCTCTAGTGTGAAACTGGACTGTTTAACTTTAGAGCCTTTGGAAATATTGCTCACTCCTGTCTTTTGAAGTCAATGTTCACTGCTCTGCAACTTTACAATAAATCTGATATACAAGTTTATTGTCACTGTGTACGAGTCTGATCCTGACATGTCCCCATATCGCCCATTTTTTGGGGGGGGGATTGTTACTGCAGTTACTAGGCCTACTTGGAGATACCCTAAGATATCATTTTGATATCAATAATTTGGCTCTCTTCTACCACCCCTCTCCACATGTTTGTGAGGCCCCCAAACAAGCACAGATTAGGCACAGCCACTAATTGCTGGACATTCCATTCCCCACCCAGGCAGGCCAGAAATAGCCAGGCCCTTGCTTTAGGGTGACCTCTCTGCAAACACCTTCATTATGTATGCACACTGTTTACAAAGGACTCCTTGCCCCGAGCAGGCAACCTGGCAAGCTGAATACTCAACTGCCAAGCACTTTGCATTTGCATGCAGGCCAACTGTTTGTCAATTCGGACTTAATCATGCTAAATTCTGACCTTTCCAAAGCTTTGTCCTGCTCCTAAATCACATTGTTTTCCCCAAGTGTGGCATAGCCTGCAGTCACATTTCTCCCTATAAAAACCCCTGATTCCGAGACCATCCTGGGATCGCTCCTGAGTTCCATCCAGCCTTGCCGCCACCCCGCTTGGTGAGACTTCCCCTCAGTTCTAGTAACTGAGAGTTACGCTCAACCCGGGATCGCTCCCGAGTTCCAGACCGTCTTGCTGCCGCTTTGCTCGGTGAGCTTCCCCTCAGCCCCACATGCTGAACTACATCACACCCCAGCATCGCTCTCTATCTGCTTTCCAGACTCTGTGAACAGGTTCCGTATCACTCGAATCAACTATCCCTCTCAAAAATCCCGCTATCCAACTCAACCCTTTATTTCCTTTAGTTATCTGTGTGCGTGTGTTGCTTACATCGTGTGCCTGTATTTAATAAAGATCATTCATTTATTTTCAACACGAGTTTGCTTCTTGACTGGACCTGACCCCGTAAACATTGGGTTACAAGATCCTACTGCATTACCCTGTCTCTCGTTTTGCCAACCAGTGCTCTAAGCTAATTTTCCCCAAAGTGTGTTGTTGTTTGGTTATTTAGACGTCCCTCTCAGGACCCCCAGTAAACAGGGTAACAAGGGAACAGAATTATTTTGGGATTTAATTTCGGGAGTTTGGTGCTTAGCAAAAAATATATGGAAGGAACCGTAATTGTTACCAGTTACTTTATCTGAGAGTCAGCCAGCTGTTCTTTGGTGGGGAAAGTGAGTTGGACAATTACATACACTGTAAGTTCATCATCTTCTCTATTTCATCTGCCAAGTCATGCAACATAGTGTCCTCTCTAACATGCACCAACTCTAGGAATCTCTTGTAGCTCTTCTCTACCTTTTTAATACTCTAATACTGACTTCCTGCCTCATTTTCTGCTCAAGATTTTGTCATTTTATCATTGAAAAGGATATAATTCCTTCTATCCTCTGCAGTATTTGTCTTCTCACTCCTTGCCCTTCTCAGTCCTCTCTAGGCCTCAGTCCTCTTCAACCAAATCTTATCTCTTTCTCCCTGCCATCTCTGTGAGCACTTAGACAAGACTTCTGTAATTACTAAGAGCCAGCATGGGTTTCTTGAAAATAAGTCATACCAGACTAATCTGATATCTTTTTTTGTGACAAACTTGGTAGATCAGGGGAATGTTGTTGATGTAGTGTATCTTGATACTAATATGGTGTCTGACAAGCTGGTAAGATAAGGGCTAGACAATGGTATTGTGAGGTGAAGTCATAACCAGTTGACAAACCAGACCCAAAGAATGTTCATCAATTCCTTTCTAAGTGCTCACAGACTTACTATTTATAGAATCATAGACCCATACAGTTGGAAGGGGCCTCAGATCCATCTTCCTACTCGGTGGAGGAACTCCAATTATTTAAAATATTATAAGCCACCTTGGGTCCCATATACATCTAGTAAGAAAGGCAAGGACATATATCTAATAAAAGAAGAAAGAAAAACTGAACAGGCTGATAACTGAAATCAAGAATTTAGGATCTATTTGTTATAGCAGTGGGAGGCATAGCAGTCAAATTAGTTCTGAGTGGGTAGAGAACTGAACTTCAGTTGCTACAAAGATATGCATTTTGTAAAACCTGTTATATATTAATCAGAAGTGCTATGAATTTAACAACAAAAACTCAAAAATTTTAGCCAACACAGTAAGAAAGAAAAAAGGGGGAAAATTCTTAATAGTACAAGGTAAGATAGGGATGCAAATTTTTAATCGTAAATCAGTTAATGAACTTTTTAGATTTTTGAAGCAGTTTTATTCATTAGATTCTCCAGTTATCATGTATCTGATTAAAAATTCACTAATGGTAATATACAAACTCTTATAAAGACAAGCACACCTAAAGAGCTACATGCAGTTCTTAAAAAAACTGAAACCTCATAAAGCTGGTGGCTTTTGAGGATGTTTCTACAAATTTTTGAACAACTAACTCCTGTCTTAATAACATTATTTAACTCAGTTCTATAACTCAGTATAAGTCAATAGCAAGAACACAGTATTTAATTAGAATCATCCTGATTTTAAAACTAGGAAAAAATCTGGAGGATATACTGTAGATGCCTATGGGCCTATATCATGAATAAACTAAGCTTCTAAACTTTTTCCAGCCATATTGGTCAATAGACTAAATTCTGTTGTAGGATAGTATGCTGCAAAAGAGAATTTTGGATTTAAACTTCATAGATAATTATGTGATCCAGTCCAGAGGTAGTTAAATATAAGAAGTCATATTTCTTCTTTCAGACATAAATGTATAGCAATTTTATAATTTGATTATTAAAGTGTTTGAGAAATTGAAATAGAATTATATATTTAAACTTTGAGAAATTTAGAAATGGGAAAATCCTTCATCAAAATAATCAAAGTACTCTACCACAACAGAAATCGAAATCTAAACATTAGGAAGAACTTCCTGATGGTAAGAGCAGTTCAACAGTGGAATGCACTACTCGGAGTGTGGCGGAGACTCCTTCTTTGGAAGTTTTTAAAGAGAGGCTAGATGGCCATCTCTCAGGAATGCTTTGATTATATATCCCTGCGTGGCAGAGGATTGCACTTGATGGTCCTGGTGATCTCTTCCAGCTCTATGATTTTATGAGTATCAAGCAATAATTCATACAAATGGTATAGACTCACCACCACTTTCAAATTGAAAGCAACACCAATAAGAGTGCCCATTATCTGCATTTTTTTTTACATTTTTCATGGAATTTTTGGTAAATATAATAAGAATCCAAACATTCCAGGAATACAAATTGGAAATTCCAAGACTGTATTAAGCCATTTCCCAAACCCTGTTAATAATCTAACTCAGAATTTCACTCAAGCATTATGAATTAGAAGTAATGGAAGAGTTTGGAAAGTTTTTAGACATGGAAATAAAATCCAAACTGTTATGGCTTAATATGACCGTAGTACAAAAAAGAATGTTTGTCTCAAATATTGGAAATTATTGGAGTATGCATTCCAAATCAATTAAATAATAACCATAAACTTTGAACCCATGAAAAAAGAGAGAAAACAGATTGCACAACAGGAAAAAAATTAAAAATCTTTTAGCTGACAAGAATTGCTGCCAATTTTGCCTACATTTTGTTTTTGTTTTTTTCTCAGTGTCCTAAAAATAATAATTCCCAAAGAAGACCTCCTCAGATGGCAAGGGTTAATCTCACACTTTTTAAATTGAGTTAAAAAAAAAACAAGAATTGGTTAAAATGTAGACTATGAACAGGTACAAAAATCTGTCTTGTATTATGAGGCCTTTCAAATCAGACAATTAAACAGGATTACTTAATTACTTTAAATCATGATATAACATTGACTACTCTTGAACTTTTAGCAGTGTAACCAAAAGGGAGTTTGTTTTTTGGAAGGTTAGTTGCTAAACACTATGATCAACAGCCTCTTTTTATTTAATTTGTTTTCTATATGCACAAGTAGAGAGGTGAATTAATTATGACACCTCTCCTATAACCACAGTGCCTTCATCCATGCTTTTATTATAAAGATAAATTTCAAACATATAAGGAATGGAAACACCAAATACTGCATTTGCTGATGTATTAGATGCACCAGAGTATAAGATGCACCCTGTTTTCAGACTGTGTTTTTTAGGGGGGGAAAGTAAGGAAAGGTAGGGGAGGAGGTCCTTTCCTTTTTGCCAGGGTGGGGACTTCTCCCCACTCAGGCAAAACATCAGGAAGCGGGAAGCAAGGAGCTTGTGGGAGCACTTCTTTCATCCCCTCACTTTCCTATTCATTGAGGCCCAGCAGGAGTTACCTGTACTTTCCAGTGTGTAAGACACACTAACATATAAGATGCATCCCATTTTCAGAAGGCATTTTTTGCGGGGGGAAAAGTATGTCTTATATGCTAGCAAATATGGTATTAAACATAGATCTGACCACCTTTGAAATGACCTCTTCAAAAGGAAACTATACAACTATTTGCTAAGGATGCTGCAGCTGTATTTTCTGCATTGAGTTTGGAGGAGGGTTCAACTCAATGGCCTGGGGGGGGGCTTCCAACTTTATGAGTCTAGGTTTTGGTTTGGTTTTGCTTTGATTTTGGTTTTTACGGATTTCAAACCAATCAGGGAGACCAAATCAAGTCACAGCTTTAAAATAATCACACCCCTATATGGGAATATACTATCTTTCCGATAGTCTGGGCCTAAGCTGTAGGGGGTTTTTGTAGGTCATGACTAGTAGAAAGAAACCAGTAGCCAGTTAAGCTGTTTCAACAAGGGAGTTGTATGCTCCCTATAACTGGCCTCAGTCAGCATTCTGACTATCAGAATAAAATATAATGCTAAGGAAAATCACTAAGCAGACAGTTAACCTGTTCCTACGGTAGGTCTCTTGTCAATGTCAGTATATAAATTTAAAACATAAGGAACTGATAGTTACTTTATGTTGGGCTGCACATTTGGAAATCTCTCTCCACTGAAAAAAACATTAAAAATAATTTTAAAAAATGATCAAATGGGCATGGATTGATGAACAAGCTAATATCCAGCATAGAAGATGCAAGAAATGAAAAAGACTGTGATAAAGTTTAATATCATGTAGCACCCATTTATTGATTATGTTAACCATAATGCGGACATTGTTTCTCCAACAGTATGCATACCAACATTTGAAAGAGAAAATACTGTTGGTTTTTCAGAGCTAGGGAAAGGTTTTCATAAAAGGTTTGCAATGTCAGTTTTTAAAATTTCAAAGGCACAATGATTTATACTTATAGATGTATATATCTTAGAAAATGTAAGTGTTATGAAATAAAGTGTTCAGATTGCAGGATATGTAAAACCCACAGACAATCTAATGGGGCAAACTACACATGAGGGTGAAAAATTCTGTCTGATAAATGAGAGGGCTGATTTGTAGATGTATATGGGCTTCTGTTAACTGACAAGTGCTGATACAGCATTAATGTGTCAGTGCTAATGGCCTTTCCATAGCTACCACAAGCCTGGCCACCTTAGAAATGGCCTAGAAAATAGAATTGTTAACTACAAATGTACAGATCTGGTGTCTCCTCCAAACTTTTGCCAGTAGTTTGTACTGTGATGTGCCAATCTTAAATGTGAAAACGACGCATCCTGGTGACATTGATAAACAGCATTGTTATGTCTATTTATTTAATATATTTCTGTATTGCATCCCAGCCCACGAGGGCTCCTTGAAGCAATGAACAAATAAAAAATAATTAGAAGAATAAAGAGATAAAAACATTTTTAAAACACACTAAAGAACTTTTAAAAAACTCTAAAAGTAGCCTAAAATAATCCTAGAATCCGGTTTTAAAACAGTTAAAACAACAGTTTCAAACATTGAATTCCATTTGGAACAGCATTGTTTTGGCTGCCACAGGAAGCTTAAAAGAGATGGGGCCAGCTTAACTTCGATGGGTAGGGAGTTCCACAGTTGAGGTGCTGCTATAGACAAAGCCTTATTACATGTACACACCAGTCTAACTTCATGAGGGTATTCTTTGAAGATCTCAAATTTCTGCCAGGTTTGTATGGGAGGAGGTGGTCTTTTAGATATCCTGGCCCCAAGTCACTTAGGGCTTTGTAGCACCAGCACATTGAATTGAGCTCAGAAGCCACTGGAGTTCTTGCCAGACCAGTTACACACTTGACAAAATAGTGCATTTTGCACTTCCTGCAGCTTCTAAACATTTTTCAAAGGCAGGTCAATGTAGAGAGTCTTACAATAGTCTTATTGGGAGATAATGAAGGGATGAACCACTGTGGTCAGATTTACCTTCCGCAAGAAAGGGTGCAGTTGGCACATCAGCTGAACCTGATCAAAGATGCTCCTGGCCACCTGGCTTTCCAGAAGCAGAGCTGGGTCCAAGAGCACCTCCAGGCTGTGAACCTGATATTTTAGAGGGAGAGCAACCCCATCCAGAACAGATTGACATCTCATTCTCAGGTTGGTTTTCCTGCTGTCCAGCAGCACTTTGGTCTTGTCTGGGTTAAGCCTCAGTCTGTTCACCCAGTCCAGTCCAATTCAATACTACCACAGCCTCCTTGGCATCAGTTGTAAAAGAGAGATAGAGCTGGGTATCAGCAAGCATTCTACTAACGACATGTGCACATGTAAATGCACCTTACACATGCGTAGGTTCCTTTTTGGGTGGGATTCAGGAGGATAATCTCTTGCCCTTGTTCTCCATCTCCAGATCTTCCACTCCATCAGCTGTCAAGCAGAGTTCTTAGTTACTGTTTTTCCAGACAGTGGTGCCCTTGAGTGGAAGTCACTCATATCATTAGCTGTACCCCCATTACATCCTTTACACAGGTGTAGCATGGATCCTCTGTCACTGGTGATTTTGCCAGTGAATAGAATCTAATCAATCTAAGTTTGTAAAAGCACAAATTGAATCCTCTTATCATTCTTCCTTGTCAAAAACTTGATGATAGTCTGTTCTATTAATTGTAAAGTATGAAGCTAGTCCCTCAATTTGACACATTAGATCAGGGTGGGCAACACTGGAAGACTATGGGGGCTGTTTTAACCTTCCATGAGACTTTGGATGGCTACACCTACCCCTGGGGGGAAAAGACTCCCAAATGCCCCCCAAATGCATTTTTTCACTGTTTCTCTTCTCTTTAGTTCCCGTGGAAGATCCTGTTAGGGAAATAACAGAATACATGGATCCCAGTCAAGATGATCTCTGGGAGAAGCTTTCATCCAGCAAACATGTTACTTTTTTGATATATCAGGAAGGAGACCAGTTGAACTTCTTACGTGTTGTAGACCGAGGAGATGGAACTTTAACACCAATATCTGAATCTTTAAGGTATATGGGGATTTATTGCAGATGATTTAAAATATTATTGCCTTGATCAACGAGAGTATATACTGCAACAATTACTGTTAACTGGAATGATGCTTAAAGTAATGCCACAGTAGTACACTTTGAGTGAAGTACATATAATTATGTAGTAGTGTCTTTCTTACTGAGTTTCATAGTACCAAAAGAAACACAGAAATCTAATCTGGGAAAAATAGTCAATATACTGTTTTAATTAAGAACAAGCAATAATATTAACACATAATGTTTTGTGGTATATATAAGAGTAAGAACATTGATTTATGAAAGAATGAATGAGAGAAATTAAATATGGGGCTGCTTATAATAAGTTCAAAGAATCAGAAAAAGCATTTGCAGCAATGAATGTTGAGATACAACTCTGTAGACTTTTAAAGTAAAGCTATTCTGTACAGGCTGGATCCCTAATGTGCTTGTTAGGAAGTCCCACTGAACAAATAATTTTTTTCAAAGCAGAATTTTTATAGGATTAAATTGTACAGCACATTCTGTGGAAAGTTATGAATTCTGGGAAAACACTTAAGTTTAATTGTGTAATATCAGTGCCTGGTATGGAAAACTTTTGTGGAACTTTAGAAGAGAAGGATTCATATGTAGAAGGCTATCATCAGTCACTGAATTATCTTTAATGTGCCACACCCACAGCAATCATATTTGCATGCAGCACAGTTTTCATAAGCTTTCCATAAGTAAACTGTCTGCTGTAAGATTTTATAGATTTCAAGAGGTGACTATGGTAATTTATCTGTTTTCAAACAAATGTCACAGCTTGGTGTTATGCCTAGATTTATGAGTGTTCACCTCTTTTGGAAGTATCAAAGAAATCACTTTTGAAATTTAGGTATGCTCACTCCTCTTTTTAAACACTGGACCTAGATATTTTATAGCTTTAATAGGGTTTCATTTTATGAGATCATCACTTTGAGGAGCAGGTTCAATTATGAACGAGGATCAAAGGCTTTGTATTTTTGATCCAATGAAGTAGATGATGTTATTCATTAACA
Organism: Ctenosaura bakeri; assembly: GCA_948474755.1. Taxonomy (NCBI): domain Eukaryota; kingdom Metazoa; phylum Chordata; class Lepidosauria; order Squamata; family Iguanidae; genus Ctenosaura; species Ctenosaura bakeri. Next base: position 223,595 of record CAOLHI010002972.1, read on the forward strand.
ATTTTTAAAAAATGTATATAATAACACTGGACAGTTTTCTCTCCGGTACTTTACAGTCTCCTAGTATGCCTGTTCTTACAGGGAATTGGTTTTCTTATTATGTTGATAGTATTATGGTAGCTAAGAATATTTAGGCTGTGTACAAAAGGAAAATGTTACACTTTTGGTCATCTTCATATTTTCTCTTTCCTCCTCCTCCTCCTCCTCTTCTTTATTAGTGTGTATAAGATTTCAGAGGACTCTGTTTGTGTTATAACAATACAAAAAAGTAGTATTCATTAAGGTTTTATTTGTTCGTTTGTTAGCAGCAGCACATTCTGGCAATTGCCAAGACTAAAGACCTATAAAATTCACAATGTATTATAAGCAGTAATATTACAAATTTGTGTGTGCGAGCCCCCTATTGTTCATCTAATTAAATAACTCTTTTCCCAGGCTCACTTCTCACCTGCCAGTGGCTTCACCTTGTATTTGCATTTGTCCTCTCTCTTACCAGAATTCATTAGAATAGGGGTTTTTTTGTCCCTAAAACACTGTTTTCTCATTCATTTCCCATCATCCAACCCCTTTGTGCATCAAATATCATGACTTCAAACATGGCAAATAAGATGACATTACACTGCAAGGCAAATTGCATGGCAATAACCACCCTGGTATTTTTATCCCAAATCTTTTCTTATATTTTTCCCATAAAAATTGATCTTCTTACAATGTGGTTTTTAAACTCTTCATTCACCTTAATTTTTCCATACCATAAGTAGACATGCCATCCGAATTTCAATTCATGATCTACCAATTCTAATAACCTCTTATTTTCTAATAAAATCCATTCATTAAGCCATACTAAGCATGAGGCTTCAAAATAAATCCTTAAATCTGGAACTCCGAAGCCCCCTCACTCTTCGACATCCATCAGAATTTTCCATTTTATCCTAGGTTTTCTCTCCCCCATAGGAATTTTGATAATTCTTTATGCCAATTTGAAAACAGGTTATTTGAAAAAATGATAGGAATTGTTTGAAAAAGATACATCAATTTTTGAAGGACCATCATCTTAACTACTGATATTCTCCCTATTAGGGAGAGTTTAATTTTTTGCCATTTCTTAAGGTCTACTTTTACACTTTCCCAAGTCTTAATATAATTGTTTTCATATAGTTGTTGATTTTTTGCTATTAAATTTATTCCTAAATATTTAATTTTTTTGACCACTTCAAAACCTGATTTATTATATATTTTCTTTTCCTCTTCATTACTCATGTTAATATCTTAGTTTTATCTGCATTAATTCTAAAGCCTGAGTCTTCCCCAAATTCTATTATTGTTGATATTAACATTTCTATACTACTATTCGGGTCTTCTAAGATAAAGACTATATTGTCTGCAAAGGCTTTCAACTTAAATTCTGAGTTCCTTATCTTTATCCCTCTTATATTCTTGTTATTCCTTATTGTTCTGTTCAAACATTCTAACATAAGAATAAAAAGCAATGGTGAGAGGGGATACCCTTGTCTTGTTCCTTTTTGTATATTTATATATTCCGTTAAGTTCCCATTTATTATTATTCTGCCTTTTCGTGTAGACTATATTGACTTGATCCAATTTATAAAATTACATCCTAAACCCAGTATTTCCATAGTTATAATTAAAAATGTCCAATTTACATTATCAAAGGCCTTTTCTACATCTAAAAATATCCAGGCCCCTTTGATTTGATTATGATAATTCAGATATTCTAATATGTCTAGTACAGTCCTTATATTGCATCTGATGTGGCGTTTCGGCAAAAAACCATTCTGATCTTCGCGTATATACTCCTGCAGGCAAACCTTTAGTCTGTTTGCTAAGATCAATGTAAATATTTTGTAATCTTCATTTAAAGACGAGATAGGCCTGTAATTCTTAACTGATAATACATCTTTATCTTCTTTTGGGATTAATGAGATATTAGCTTCCTTCCAACTTTCAGGGATTTTTTGAATTTTAAAAATACCATTCATAATTTTCTGCAGAGGTTTCTCTAGCTCTTCACGAAATACTTTATAATAAAATACTGTTAGACCATCCAGACCAGGGGATTTCCCTCTTTTCAACTGCTTAATTGCATCTCTTATTTCCTCACTAGATATTTTCTTATTAAGTTTCTCCCTTTGTACTTCCGTAAATTCTGGAATCTTATGTTCTTTAGTATATCTGTGTATCTATTCTTCTGGTACCTTATATTTTTTATATAGCAATTGAAAGTAATTATGAAAGGTCTTATTTATTTCTTTTTCATTAGTAATTAATCTATCACTTTGTTTCAATTTTGTAATCATTCTTTTAGTCTTGTCTTTTCTCAATCTATGTAGTAACCATCTCCCCGGTTTATTCCCCTGTTCGAAATTCTTTTGCTTAATATAATCTAATTTCTTTTTCATTTCAAATACCATTATCATTGTGGTTTGCCTCTGCAATATTTTCATCTGATTCCTAATATTATCATTTGTTGGTTTTTTAACCAATACTATTTCTTTTTTCTTAATTTCTCCAGTAATTTCATTTATCTTTTCCTGTTTTTACTTTATCCATTCCACATTTAATTCCATAAAAACCCCTCTTATTACTGCTTTACCTGCATCCCATACTACTCTTATCTTCTGCCTGTTTCTGTGGATGTAGCATATCTCGATTTCAGTAAGGCCTTTGACAAAGTCCCCCATGACATTCTTGCAAAGAAGCTAGTAAAATGTGGGCTGGACAGGGCTACTGCTAGTTGGATTTGTAATTGGTTGACCAACCGAACCCAAAGGGTGATCACGAATGGCTGCTTTTCATCCTGGAGAGAAGTGACTAGCGGGGTGCCACAGGGTTCTGTCCTGGGCCCAGTGCTGTTCAACCAATGACTTGGATGAAGGAACAGAGGGCATGCTCATCAAGTTTGCAGATGATACCAAATTGGGAGGGGTTGCTAATATGCCAGAGGACAGGATCAAAATTCAAAATGACCTGGATAGATTGGAGAGCTGGGCCAAGGCAAACAAAATGAAATTCAACAGAGAGAAGTGTAAGGTCCTACACTTAGGTAGAAAAAATGGAATACAGAAATATAGGATGAGGGACGCGTGGCTGGATAGCAGTACATGTGAAAGGGATCTCGGAGTCTTCATAGACCACAAGCTGAACATGAGTCAGCAGTGTGATGCGGCAGCCAAGAAAGCCAATGCAATTCTCGGCTGCATCAATAGGAGTATGGTGTCTAGATCGAGGGAGGTACTGGTACCACCCTACTCTGCTTTGGTTAGACCCCATCTTGAATACTGTGTCCAGTTCTGAAGGATATTGAGAAGCTGGAGCAAGTCCAGAGGAAGGCGACCAAAAGGGTGAGAGGCCTGGAAGCCATGCCCTATGAGGATAGACTTAGAGAGCTGGGTATGTTTAGTCTGCAGAAGAGAAGGTTAAGAAATGATACAAATTCATTCCCTAATTTTTTCTGTACTAATGATTTAGCATATTTATCTTTAATTCTGATCTCTTACAAACATATTAGGTCCAATTTTAATTTTTGTAAGTAATAAGTTATTAATCTACGCTTTTTTAATGAGTTCAGACCTTTCACATTCCATTTGAGAAAATCCATTTCAATATAAACAATTTCAATTATATAATTAAGAAATTACACAGTTACACAGTTTCTGGTTGTCTTAATCTATCTCAATCCTCTTCTGTTTCTCTTCTATATTTCCCTCTCCCCAACTTTCTCTTCTCTTTTCTATCCCTCTTCTCCCACTCCCTCTAATTTCTGTACTTACTCTTCCCTTTTCTTTTCTTCCCTTATTCCTCCCACCTCCTTACTCCTTGCCCGAAATGTCCAAGTCAAGGAGGCTTACTTCTCCTTCATACTTTTCCTTTTCACTCCTCTTCTGCTGGTCCTTCTTCTGTTTTTCTTCTGCTCTTCGGCTTTTGTCTTCCTTGTGAGGATACATTTCATTTGAGTCAGTGGTGGCTTCTTCTTGATTCCTGGGTGTCTTCCCACACTCCTTCTTATTCTTTTTCAGGAAGTCTGCAGCTTTTTCAATAGTATTTATTTTGTACCTCTCCTTTTTGAAGGTAAAATTTACCCCTTCGAGTCTGTCCCAGCTGAAAGATATTCCATCTCTCTTCAACACATCTACGAAAAAGTAATAGTCTTTTCTTGTTCTTCTTCGTGGTCTCTGTGCCTTCATACACTAGGAGCTTTAGCGCCTGCGCGGTAGCGTTCGGAAACTTCTAGAGCTTGTTCGCTTGGTGGGAACCCCTCCCCCACGCCGGTACTGCGCATGCTCCTCCCGCCGAGCAACGGTCTCTCCTCAGTTCTTTCTCGTCCGCCGTTGCGTACGGAAGGTTCTTTGGTTTGTTCCTCTCACTTTTGTGCTTGGCTTGCTGTTTTCACGGTTTTACGGACTTTTGGACTGTCTCTGACCTCTCTTTCGGACTCCCCCTTCGGCTTTTGGTCTTTTCGGATTTCGCAGTTTGGCGTTCTTCGTCTTATGTCCGCGCTCTTCAAGAAGTGCGTGTCCTGCGGGCGCAAGGTTGCCCTCAACGACAGCCACAAGGGATGTCTCTTCTGTTTGGGTGAGTCCCACAACATCCGGACTTGCCCAATTTGCCGGGATTTTACTCCCCAAACTCTCCGCAACCGGTCCGCGAGACTTAAGTCTTATTGTTGGGAACAGTCTCTGCGGGCGATAGACGAGACCTCCACTTCCAAGATGGCCGACAAGAAGACGACCACGCCATCGACGGTATCGGCGGCTGCCGATCCGTCCACCTCGTCGGTATCGGGCTCGGTACCGGCGAAAACGCCGATCTCGGCGTTACCGAGGATCCCGAAGCTGTCGGCGGCTGCCAAGTCAGCGAAAGGATCCTCGACGGCGAGGAAGGCTGAGGCTCCCCTGACGGAGACGCCTGCTAAAAAGCGCCCTGCTCCAGACGGAGGCAAGGGCAAGGAGAAGGAGAAGAAGAAGAAGAAGAAGGAGAAGAAGCGCTCCCCGACTGGGGACGTTCAACCTCCTTCTCCTCCTCCTACTCAGCAGCCTTCCAAAGGGCGAGGCGAGTCCGTCGATCTCTCGGATGATGAGATCGAGGACGTTCCCCAACAGCGCCTGGACTCGCCTGTGGCAGACCCTCCAACCCTGGTGGAGGAGCGCCACCGCCCTCCTAGCCGTCGCAGGTCGGCCGACCTGCAGCAGAGAGAGCCCTCTGCTTCTCCGGAGCGGCGTTCAACCTCCTTCCGGTCCCGGTCCCGCTCTTCCGAGCGTCCGGTGGCCTTGCCGCCTCCTAGGGAGACAAGAGAGGAACAACCTCGCTCGTCTGCCTCCAGATACACCTCGGCGTCCTACGTGGCCAGGTACGCGAGGGAATCTGAATGGAGAGAGCGCCCGGCCTCTTATCGGTCACATTCGCCATCGTACCGGAATCGGTACCATCGTGGCCCGAGTCGCTGGGAGACCTTCCGGAGGTCCCAGTCACCTCGTCGACCGCGAATCGCGCTCGCCTAGAGGGGACGAGGCTCGGTACCGTCGACGCCGAAGCCGATCTCCGTCAGACCGCCGCTCCTTCAGCCGCTCTCCCTCTCCTCGATATCATAGGGCGAGGGAGCCTTCACCTCGGTATCGGGCGATATCGCCACCTCCTAGGGTCACGGCAACAGCGACGCGCCCTACGGAGTCGGTGGTGACTGAGCGGGCTACGACGACGTCAGCCTGCCAGACTACCCCTGTCACCACTAAGAAGGTGAAGTCAGTAGTCAGCCAGCCCAAGCGGGACGCTGCTACTACCACCGCCCCGGCTGCAGAGAAGCCTAGGAAGGCAACACCTGTGGCGACTGCGAAGGAGCCGGAAAGCGAGCGGCGAGAGGACTCACCGACCTCAGAGTCGTACGACTCGAGTGCGGAATCAGAGGTGTCTGAGGCGGCCTCCCAGGAGTCTCCTCCGCTGGGATTCGGGGACCCGATCCCAGATTCTGCTCCAGAGGACGTCCACCAGTTCTCTGCGATGCTGCTCCGCATGGCTACTACCCTCGGCCTTAAGATCGCCGATGCGGAGCCGGAGGACGACGATCCAGCCTTCTCCGTCTTCGAGGAGAAGCGACCTGCCACGGCCCCGCTGCCTCTCCTGCCCCGGGTATCCAGACTGGTGAAGGCCGCCTGGGATAGGCCGGCCTCGGCTCAGCCGATACCGCAGCGGTTGGAACACCTCTACAGGGTGCAGAAGGATAACGCCGGTTATCTCTTTAATCACCCTGCACCGAACTCTGTGGTGGTCGAGTCGGCACAGACGAAAGGCTCCGGCAGGCAACACACCACCCCGCCGGACAAAGAGGGCAGGAAGTTGGACGCCTATGCAAGAATGTTCTATTCAGCTGCCTCCTTGCAGATCAGGCTGTCCAACACTCAGGCTTGCCTCGCAGCATACCTGAAAAAGGTGCTCGATCGCCTGCAATCGGCGATGGAGGCGGTACCGGAGGACATCCGCCAAGCCTCCTCCGTGATCTTCGACGAGGCCATCTCCATCGCTCGGCAGCAGATGGCCTCCTCCAGGCACGCAGTGGAGATTGCCTCCCGGGTCATGGCGGGATCCATCGGCCTGCGCCGCCATGCTTGGCTGCGGCCGGCCGACATCCAGGAGGACACCAGAAGGAGGATTGAAGATCTCCCCTTCGACGGTGAGGGCCTATTCAATTCGTCCACAGACGAAGCTTTGGACAATCTCGTTAAGGCGAGGCTGACCGCCAAGAAGATCGGGCTACAGCCGGCCACGCAAGCCCGCAGGACCTCCACCTTCCGCCCATCCTGGCGACGATCTTCCACCTCGTCGTTCCAGCGTTCGGCCCAGTCTGGACAGTCGAGACCGTCCTCCGGCTCATCGGCCAGACGCACGATTAGGCGACACCCGGCTTCGTCCAAGAAGTCCTCCTCCGAGACAAAGTCTCGGTTTTGACGTGCCTGGCAGGACCTACCAATACCCACTCTTCAGCCTACCATCAGCGCTCGGAGACCGACCGACTCTTGCTCGATATCTCGCGGAGTGGCAGTGTGTCACTACGGACTCTTGGGTGCTTTCCATCGTCCGTCTTGGCTACGCCATCGAGTTTCTCGATATTCCTCCGCGAGGCGTTTAGTATTCCACGCCGTCGAGTCCGGCCCTCCTGGAAGAGATCCAATCCCTCCTCCAGAAAGGGGCGATCGAGCAGCTCCCGCAAGAGGCCAAGACCACCGGCTTCTTCTCCAGGTACTTCACGGTACCGAAAGCCGACGGTACCCTCCGGCCGATCCTAGACCTCAGAGGGGTGAACTACTACATCCGCCCCAAAAGGTTCAAGATGGTCACGATACCGTCGATCCTGCCCTTCCTACATCGAGGGGACTGGTTCGCCTCCATCGATCTCCGAGACGCATACTTCCATATCGCCATTCGCCCGCAGCACAGACGGTACCTCCGCTTCGCAGTCGACGACACCTGTTACCAGTACAAGGTGCTGCCGTTCGGACTCTCGACTGCCCCAAGGGTCTTCACCAAGTGCATGGCCCCGGTGGTATCCTTCCTGCGGACGAAGGGTGCTTCTGTCTTCCCTTACCTCGACGATTGGCTGTTGGTGGCGTCCTGCAAACAGAGACTTTACCACGACGTCCACATGACGTTGTCACTCCTGCCCCGCCTTGGTCTACGGGTGAATCCGAAGAAGTCCCACCTCGAGCCGGCGAGGATCTTGGACTTCATCGGGGCGACGCTCGACTCGACCTCCGCCAGGGCGTACCTACCAGAGTCTCGAGCCCAAACCCTGATCCGGGCCGCCGCTCACGCTCGTACGGCCCCGACGTTATCTGCGAGAAGCGTCCAGCAGCTCTTGGGCTACATGGCTGCGACAACCGCTGTGACATATCTCGCCAGGCTGAGAGCGAGACCTCTTCAACACTGGTTCGTCCGCATATTCGACCCCCTGCGAGACGAACAGACACTCCAACTGCAGCTGCCGGGAGACGTCCGCTCATCCCTCCGATGGTGGCAGTCGCGGCGCAATCTTCACGAATGGTCTCTCTCCGGAGAGGCGTTCAGACTGATGCGGGACCGCTGGGGCGAACCATCGATCGACCTCTTCGCGACCAGGGAAAACGCGAAGTGTCGCCGATTCTGTTCCAGAGCGGGCCACGATCGTGCCTCCATCGGGGACGCTTTCCAGTTTCCGTGGACCGGGGAACTCCTCTACGCGTTCCCGCCGTTCCCGCTGCTCGGCCGGACGATATCGAAGATCCTCGCCGACCGAGCCGACGCGATCCTGGTAGCCCCGTACTGGCCGAGGCAACATTGGTTCGCACCCCTGCTACAAGCCGCACGAGACGACCTGCTCCGGTTGCCACCGACACCGGACCTGCTCTCCCACTCCGGCGGCCGAGTCCTCCATCTGGACCTGCCACGCCTGGCCCTCCATGCCTGGAGGATATCGCACTAGACGATCCCGTGCTCGGTACCGTCCTCGTCGCGGCCAGGAAGGAATCCACCCGTCGCAACTATCAATACAAGTGGCGACGCTTCCTCACCTTCGCTAACGAGAGGAGTGAGCCGGTATCGCCCGCGGGGCTCTCTACCGTCCTGCATTTCCTCCTGCACCTCCGGCAACAGGGGCTGGCGTTTCCATCCCTGAAGGTGTATCTTTCCGCGATCGTGGCATACCAACCGCCACGATCGGCTGCCTCGGCCTTCTTCAGGAACGATACCGTTAAGCGGTTCCTGAAAGGACTTCATCATCTCTACCCGCCGGTATCGCCACCGCTACCGCCGTGGTCCCTCTCGCTGGTGCTCTCGCAGCTGACAAAGCCGCCCTTCGAGCCGATGGCGACCTCGGATGATAGGCTTCTCACCATGAAAACTGCCTTCTTGGTAGCGGTGACCTCGGCGAGGCGAGCGGGTGAGATCACAGCTCTTCGATCCGATGAGCCCTTCACGGTCTTCCACAGAGACAAGGTGGTCCTGAGACCTGACATCTCGTTCCTGCCTAAGGTGGTGTCCAGTTTCCATCTCAACCAGGACATCATCCTGCCTGTCTTCTTCCCGAACCCGACGACACCGTTGGAGCGGTCTCTCCACTCCCTGGACGTGCGTCGGGCCGTGGCCTTCTACATGGACAGGACTGGTTCCTTCCGACAGACGCCGCATCTCTTCGTTTGCTATGGGCGACGTCGGAAGGGCCTCAAAGTGTCCACCCAGCGCTTCTCCAAATGGGTGGTGAGGACTATTCAACTGGTGTATGAGCTCGCGAGGAAGCCTCCGCCAGTCTTGCTTTGAGCCCACTCCACCAGAGCGGTGGCTACTTCTGCGGCCCTCCTGCGAGGAGTTGACCTGCATGAACTCTGCCGTGTGGCGACCTGGTCCCAACCATCGACCTTCGTGCGCCACTACAGGCTCGACTGCCGGTCGCGCAGAGATGCCCGGTTTGGACGTGAGGTGTTGGCTTCCGTGCTGTAGGACCTGACCCGCCGTCCGACCGGTAAGCTACACAGTCTCCTAGTGTATGAAGGCACAGAGACCACGAAGAAGAAGAACAGGTTGCTTACCTGTAACTGTGGTTCTTCGAGTGGTCATCTGTGCCATCATACACACCCGCCCTTCCTCCCCTCTTTCTCAGGTCCCTGTAGGTTCTACGGCGGACGACAGAACTGAGGAGAGACCGTTGCTCGGCGGGAGGAGCATGCGCAGTACCGGCGTGGGGGAGGGGTTCCCGCCAAGCGAACAAGCTCTAGAAGTTTCCGAACGCTACCGCGCAGGCGCTAAAGCTCCTAGTGTATGATGGCACAGATGACCACTCGAAGAACCACAGTTACAGGTAAGCAACCTGTTCTTTTCAATAATCGTGCTGGGATTTCTTTCAATATTATTATTGATTTTCCTTCAATTTTTATTCCTTTATTATAATGCACTTCCAATATATGGGCTTTCATAGTCTTTCTAACACACTGCACAATTAAATCTCTTGGAAGGTTCTTCTTCTTAGCCACTATTGAATCAACTCTATACACCCGGTCCAGTTCTATCTCCAGAAAATCTTCACCACATTCAAGATTTTTTGCAAGTTCCTGTATTATCTTCTTCCGTATATTCTCATTTGGGGATTCCATTACTCCTTTAAATCTCAACCATGATTCTTTTTTCTCTTTCTTCCCCTAATACCAGTTGATCTAGTTGTTTTTCCATTCCTTGGTTCAAGTTCTGTGTTTCTCTTTTCAAATTTTGTATCTTTTCCTTGTTTTCTTTCACATCCTGCTTCACTTGCAACGGGAGTCCTTGCATATTATTAAATTTCGTATTCATATCCTCCAATAGTTGTCCTGTTTCCTTTCTGAAATCCCTCATCCCTTCCATAGATGCCTTCATGCACTGAAGTGCACCCTCTTCAATCGGGTCTCTTCTGCCATATGTTTATGCATGTTGAGGTGCGTAAATTCTATATCTTGTTTTGACTCTTGCCATTCTTTTCTCTCTTCACTTCTTCTTGACTTCCCTTTCAAATTCTCCTCAATCTTCTTTCTTCTTATCGATCTTGACCCGAGTACTCTATCCTTCTCCAGTCTTCTTCTTCAGCATTCTCCAGTCTTCTTTTTTAACATACTCCACCCTTCTTCAATATACTTGCTCTTTCTATTTACTCTTCCCTTTACATCCAGCCCTTTCCGCACCTTACCTTCTTCCAGTGCTGGGGTGCGGGGATCACGTGAGAGGCTCTCGTGTCCAAGGTCCTTTGGCTCCTCACAAGCTGCCTGCTTGCACTAGAGCCCCGCCTCTTCCTTCCACAGTGCACTGGGCTCCAGAGGCTCTGCCCGTCAGGTAAGTGCATGTGGGGCCAAGGAGCAATGCGCATTCATGCACCATTTTTGGCTTCTAGCCGAAAATGAAAAGGTGCACAATCAGTGCCTGCTGGCCCCTGGAGCATCACGTGATTGTGAGTGCATCGTGTGGATCACTGCTCATAATCGTGCAACGCTTCAGGCGTCCTTTTGCATGGAAAATGCTGTACAAAAAAGGCCCCAGCTGTTTCTCTCTCTTTTTCTCCCTCCTATTCTTCTTTCCTTGGTCTTCCTTCTTTCCCTCTTCTGTACTTCTTCCTTTACTTCTTCTCCTCTTCCCTCCTCTCTCCCACTCTTCTTGCTCCTGTTCTTTCCCTTCCTTCTTCCTCCAAAAAATATCAGGTCTCTGCCTCAATCCACCAGGAGATCAAGGCAGTCTTTCCAAAAAGAATGAAAAAGAAAAATCTGGAAAAGAGGAAGCGGGGGATTGCTTCATATGGGAGAGAGGGGAAAAAGTAAGAGAGAAAGGAAGTTATATCCATGATTCCCAATCCAAAAAAAGAAAGGATAAATAAAGAAAAGAAAAAAATCCAGGGAGAAGCAGAAGGTGAAAAAAAGGGGAGGGGTGAGTAAGCAGCCTCAGCACTCAAAAAATTCACAGTCAAGAATCAAAAAGAAAAAAAAGGAAAGAGTCCAAAAATCAAAAATTCAAATTTCCTGGAAAAAAAAAGAGAAGAGAAAATATAATATGTTACTGATGTACGTGCTCTTCACTACAGTTAGGGAGGTAACTATTAGTTCAAGAGATCGCATTTTCAAGGTCAGAGCGCAGCCAGTATCTCAATACAGCAGTTACTTCAACACTATGGCAGCACCTCTTAAAAAAGCAAGTCTGGTGGAGGGAGTATATGATTTCACGCTTCAAAAACCAATCTGTCCAAACCACCTAACTTTCAATAAGCTATGTATACAAAAGGAAAAATTTAACGATCCAGATATTGTCTAATGTTCAGTTTATTTTCTGAGGTAACCAGCATGTCATGACTTTCTTCTTGCTGCGCTCTGGCTCAGTGATTCATTAAATATAATGACTTATAATATGTCCAGAAGCACTTATACCCATAAAAAAAAAATCCAAACGGAAAACAGACAGCTTCTTATTCCTTCCTTTAATCCTGTAAGGAATTCAATTACTATACAGCTATGGGACTTAGATATCTTCCAGAAAAAAAAGGGGGGAAAAGCCCTGGGAGCCCAGAAGCCTCTAGAAAAAAACAAAAATAAGTCAGAACAGAACCAAAATACCAGAGAACTCCCTTAATGAGAGGTGATTTTCCAGTAGATAATGAAACTTTCTTGATTCTTAATTCTACTCACTCACTCTCACTAGTCTCAAGGGGTCTGGCGAATCGGTTGCAGTGTGGGGAGGGAAGATTCCCTGCCCGCTTGGCAATGGGGCGGCTCCACTTCCCAAAGCTGCAGCCACGTGGGTGCCACTCTGATCTGAGTGACAGTCAGCTGGGGCTCCAAAGCAGCTAAGCCAGGGATCTTCAGGTGCTCCTAGGTCCTGTGCACCCACCTGCAGGTTCTAGATTGCTGACAACCTCCAGATCGCCACTACTTCAAGGCAAATCGGAGAGCAATCTCTCCGCTGTCTTTGCCTAATCATCAATGAAACCTAATTTGGTTTCATTGAACTTTCATGAGAGGTATGCACATGGTCTCAAGCACCCCTCTTCAACTGCCTACAACAAGACTGTTCCCAATGTGTATTGCTAGTGTCCATTTGCACTATGAAAGGGCACATAGGATCTCGGTGCTTCAAAACAGATTCATTACTGAACAATTTCTTTAACTTCACAAAGACTTTTTGACACTTGGGGCTTGATGCTTGATGCTTGGTTTTGGTTTATTTTGCTTTTCTCCCTTCTTGGCACTTTTTTCTTTGTTCACAACAAGTCTGTCAGGCAGCTCCACATGGCCCAAATTGAGAATGAACTGCTGGTAGAGATTGGCAAAACCCATAAAGCTTTGCAACTGTCTATGGGTCTTAGGGGATTCCCTGTACCTTTGTGGGCTCCACCTGTATCCCTTGGTTTGAGATGTGGTACCCTAAATAATTCAGTTTGTCGGTATGAAAATCATACTTTCACAGTTTAACATACAAATGATGGTCTAACAACTTTTTCAATGCTTTCCAACACTTTCCTCATCAAAGTGATATGTTCATATGTTTGCTATAAATCTATACATGATCCAGATACAGCAGTAACTCTTCGTACAAATGCTCATGTAACACTTCATTGATAAACTGCATGAGAAATTTGGGGGCTCTATTCAAACTGAAAGGCATAACAAAATATTCAAATGCCTCCAAAGGAGTGTGAACCCTGTATTCCATTCATCCCCCTCTTATCTGTGGAGTCATTAGTATGCATCCCTCAAATCCAAGATTCTGAAAATCCATTCTGTTGCCAACTGTGATAACTGGTCTTTCTTTAAAGGCAAAAGGTACTGATTGGAAATGCAACCACATTCAACTCTCTAAAATCAGTTTCAGAGACCCATCCTTCTTTTTTCTGCTAAAATACTGGGGAAGTCATGGAATCTCTGACTGGCCAAATGAAACCCTTCTTTAATTTTTTTAATCAATAAATTCCCTCAGCACTCCCATTTCTTTGGGAGACATAGAATGCAACTTGATTTTAGGCAATTTTAGCCCTTGCCTCCAGTGTGATGACACAATCAGTGTCAAGGTGAGGCAGAAAGATGTTACATTCTCTCTCCAGGCTCACTTCCCGCAAGCCTGTATATTCTGTAGAGTTTTCCCCAACAATCCAGTCTGTCACTCTCCTCACCTGTTCAGTGGCAGTGTTTGTCCCTTGTCTGCCATGGCTCTGCTTCAAGCCATTCATGTAGCATTTTACCCATGTGTGTCCTCGGCCCCCTCCAAGGGAGAAACTTATAGCCTTCCACCTCAGATGAGGGTCATGGAACTGGAGCCAGTTCAGTCCCAGCATCACTAGCTGTGGGGGGTGACACAAATTGTATATCTTCCCAGTGCTCCCCCATGCCCAAGTAAAGTGGGGAGGTCTGAAGTCTCACCAACCCCCCTTTCATTTCACTGCTGTACATTTGGACAGAGTTGACAGGGGTGTCTAATTCTTCTGATTTCAACCCCATGGCCATTGCATTTGTGGGGTTCATTAAACACTATGTGCACCCAAAGTCCACAATGGTCATTATATCCATGCAGCTCCTTCCCCTCTAGGTGTCTTGAGTGGAACAAAAAATTGTATGGTGCTCCCACTCACCAGTCTTGCTGCACCTGAGAGAGGTTGCCTGCCCTTTGGCACTCAGAACAGGCTGGGCTCATTTTCCACCAGTTCCTTGTTTCTCCTCTGAGCTGTCCTGATGCTCTCCCCCCCCCAGTGGGAAGCCATACCATTCCTCCTCCACAGTCAGCGCCAGGGTGGGTCGGTTCCCAAAGCCCTTGCTTTTGCCTCTTTTCTTCTTCGGTTCACTCCCATTGGGACTTTTTGGCTGCACTGCAGGCATAGTCTTTGTCTCATGCATTGCTCCCAGTCAATGGATTCCATGCTCCGTAGTCTTGGCCCACTCCTCCTCCATTGCAACTCTTGGCTATAGTTTTCAGGGGGAAGCTCTGCTTCTGTCTGGTGCACTTTACCCATTGCCAGAGATTCTCAATCTTACTGACTAACAACATCCATTCCATCAAGGTATTGGAATGGTCTCTCACAACAGCCTATTTGAGGATCTCTGGCTTAAACACTTCCTAAAAATACTGTGTTTTGGTAGTTTCTGGCCAATCCTGTACCTAGGTCCCCAGTTGCTGAAACTCTTCCAAATATTCTGCCACTGACTAGTTTCCTTGCTTTAGTGACATTAGGCATGAGCAGTCTTTGATCTGACAAAAGGGATCTTCAAACTGCCTCCTCAGTTGGTTCATAAACAATCTAAAGTATGCAAACTCTGGGGTGCCAGCATTGCAGAGGCCTACCAAACAGTCATAGGCTCTTTCCTTCAGTTGTGCCACTACACAACTCACCTTGGATTCCTCCATGGAAAATGTGTGCTCCCATTCTGCCATGAACCCAACTACCTGGGTTAAGAAATATGGTTAAGAAATATGGTCATGGGTTAAGAAATATAAACTTCTGGTTCAGGCGTGAGCTAGGAAGACACAATCTCCAAATGCTCTGCTCAGAGGTCACTGCTGCTGCAGACTACTAACCAGCCTTGGGACCAATCAGTTCGTTTGCACCCCCAAACAACTGAGAGGTGCAGCAAGATTGAGGTCCACAGTGTCGCTCAAGCCGTTTTCTCCATAGGTGCCAGTATTAGCGCCATGGAAGAAGTGGCTGGACAAGTGGTCACTGCCACTATCTTCGCCTGCACTGGCATGAAATGGGGGGAACCCCATCAAGATTCCTGCCGCTGAATTTCTTTCCAAGCCAGGGGTAGGATTTGAAAGCAACAAGGGCACAGTACTACACCACCCAATGTGGTAGGCCCCTTAGGAATCTAAGCAAGGAAAGAACACTGAAAGAGCCCAGAAAATTCTACCCATGGCAAGCAGTTTTCATGATGTGACACCGTTTCTTTTCCTATTTCCTGCAAGGTTGAAGCGAGAATGATACAACCTAGACCGGATTCGGTCTCTTTTTCTGATTTCTTTTTTTTTTTTTTACTTTTATGATAGACTGTGCTTATTCAAAGATGGAACTTAATCTTTTTTTTCACATTCCTTGAAAGATACGAAGGTGCATAGAGACTCAAGCATGAAGTCTTTTGAGGTTTTTTTCTTTCTCTTTTTTCCCCCTGCTCATTTGTCAGCTCTTTCAGAGGACTATTGTATGTCAGAGTAACTGAATTTGAATGTCCTTTGCTGATGAATTATGTGAGCGATATTAGGCCATGAAAGTTTGTGTAAGCTTGTTTAAAATTTGGATGAGTCTCTCAGGGTACACCAATGTTTCCATGCTTATTACACAGTTTAAGATCTGAAAGACATTGAGAAAGAAGAATTAAAGAACTATATGAACTGATTGGGCTGAAGAGCAGTTGGGGCATGCTGACACCTTCCTGTTGTTGGTTTTCTTCCACATGCCCTATTTACCATGCCCTCCAGTATATTATTTACCACATTGTGCTGTTGGACATCTATCTAATGACCAGCTTGGGAGTTTAAAAATCAAAGAAGATCATATAAAGATGTTTTGCTACAGTAGCTGATGAATTATGATAGCAAAATATTAGATACTGGTTGTGTAATTGTACACATTCAATTTAATTGATTTTGGTTTAACAATTAATTGATAATTACTGATTACTGTCTACTGAGTCATGGGCGTCCTGATTTATTAATTAATTACCAATCAATTTGAATTACTCCTTGACTGCCTGATTGAATGTTAAAAGTATAACTTTGGTCAATGCTTCATTGGGTGGGTTTAATCAACTTATACAACTTATTGTTTAATGTAGAATTCATTTCAGTGTAATGAACTTATGAATGAACTTATGAACTGTTGACCACATGTAATAATATTATAAATATATAAGGTTACTTAAGTTATATAAGAAGGTTATAAGAAGCTAATATAAGTAAGGTATACAATTTGAATACTGATTACTGGTCCTGAATACCGAATACTGATTATTGATTGCTGCATGTTGAATACAGAATATTGATTATTGAGTACTCATTACTGAATACTAATACTAAATACTGGATACCGATTACCGATTATTGAATACGGAATACTGATTGTTGATTATTGATTGCCGAATATTGAATACTGAATACTGATTTACAAGGGTCTAATCGTTGATGAATTTACCAAATTGAACTATAGTGTTATAAAAAATATTGATAAAAGCTGACAATAGTATAAAAAGTGGGCTGCAGTTAAAGAGTCAATAAGGTAATTTGAGCTGGCAGAATGTCTTATTGTACATTATAGTATTCTTTCCAATGTCAGTCATGTGATTTACACTCAAATATGGGAATACTCTCTATATGATGTCCAAGATAAGGTCAGGGAAAATAAGAGGTGGGGCCTCCCAAAACAGAATTGATTCTATTGATGTACCACCAGAATACCATAAGAAATTTATGGATGAAATGGGAGACTTCATAAATGAAATTAAACAAGACCTGTCTGATTTAAAATCACAAGTGACTGAAATGCAAAATTCACTTGACTTAAGTCAAGAAAGATGTGGTTATAAATAGGAAGGATATTGAAATAAATGAAGAAATTCAAGAAATATGACAGAAGTCAGGTACATTCTCTTTAATGATAGAAAAGCAGCTAGACAGATTAGCACTTATAGAACAGAAGCAAATGGACTCATGGATTTCTGTCATGGGTCTGGAAGAAGAGAGTAATGAGAATATTAGAGAACGAATGGTGAACATAACAGCTGAATTTATGGACTTAGAAGAAGATATTGTTCATAACAAATTTGATTCGGTTTACAGAGTCCAGTCAGATTTGACAAAAAACAGAAAACTGAACAAAACAAATTTCCCCTAACTGACCAAGGTAAAACAGCTTTCTGTTATGTGGGAAATCTCTACTAGAATATTAAAGAAAAGGAAGGACTACAAATTCCTAGTCTCTAGATTGAAGTCTAACTAGATTTCATTTAGGTGGGACTGTCTGGAGGGAGTGCTATTTAACTACCAACAACAACATTTCTGCCTAAACTTGATAGAAAAAGCACAATACTTCCTTAGACGACACAGACACAACCTGTGTAGACCTAGCACCACTTGCAGCAAAGAAGATCCACGTGCTAAAGGGAAATATAATGTAACATCAGCTAAAAGGCGAGATGACTCAGAACATGTGGTAGCTGTAGAGAAAAAGAAAATATTTGACAAGGACCCAAAATTGGACCCAGGAGCCTCAAAAAGTGGAGTGGATGTGAGTCTGATTGATTTGGAAATTGATGATCTGGCCATTGAAAAAGACAAGGGAAAATGAACCATAAAATTATATCCTGGAATATGAACGGACTGAATTCTGTGGTGAAACGAAAGAAAATTTTCCGTTACTTGGAAAAATTACAACCAGTTATTTGCAGTTTACAAGAGACCCACATAAAAAAGAAGGATGAAAAAGTGCTATGGTTTCCAGGTTTGGGTGAAACATCTCAGCCACAACGGTCAAAAAAAGAGGCATAGTTTTGTATGTTAAACAACATCTCCTTCCCAAATTAATCTTCAAGGATGAAAAAGGAAGATTTCTTGGCACAGAGATCAAGTTAAATGGATTTTCTATCTTGCTTGTTGGTGTTTATGTCCCCTGCAAAGAAAATAGGAAATTCTACAAAGATTTATGACGACACTTGAGTAATTTCTCCTACGAACATGTTTGTCTTCTGGGTGACTTCGATGGCATTGTAGACCCAGCATGGGACAGGAACACAGTGGCTAGATCTCATAGCTATGGTAAGTTCTCGAGTGATTGTTTCTGATTACTAGAAGAATTCCAGCTAGATGATGTGTGGAGATCTAAGCACCCTAGACAGATTACAGTTTTTTTTTTCTGACCAACATCAATCTTAGTCTAGGATAGATGTGGTATGGATCTCAAAAACTTTACCTGATTAGAACACCTGAGATCCTGCCTCAAATATTTAGCAATCAAAGTCCAATTCAAGTTCAGTTGGAATCAACTGCCAATTGTAGAACCTGGAGACTGAATAAGAATTTACTTTCACAAGAAGATGTCATCTCCCATTGTAAGAGTGAGCTGAGAGAATTTTTCAAACATAATTTAGACAAAGATGTGAGCATTCCAGTGGTATGGGACACTTCGAATGCTGTGATTAGGGGAATTTTCATCCAAAAGTCAATTGAATGGAAAAGACTAAGGCCATGGGAGAACTAGTGGAGAAAATTGGCAGTTTGGAGAAGAAACTTAAACAAGATCCAGGAAACAAAGATGCCCAGAAGGTAAAGATACTACAGAAACAACTGTCTCTAAACATTACCGAAGAAAAGGAAAAGAAGCTTAGATTTGTTAAGCAAACCCATTTTGAACATGCAAATAAACCGTGCTGGTGGCTGGTATATAAAATTCGTAAAGAAAGGAAAACGTATGTAATTAGCAAAATTAAAGAAGGAGATTGGTCTGTCCCCGACAGCAGAGAAATTCAAATTTATGTATTTTCAGAATTTATATTGCCTTCAAAACTCTGAAGAGATTAATAAGATCAAGGAATACCTTCAAGCAAAAGCACTTCCACAACTGGATCAAAACCAAAGAGAGCTCTTAGATAAACCAATATGGTGTGTAGAAATCGATGAAGCTATTGATAGATTAAAAATAAATCACCTGGCTGGGATGGTCTTCCTGCCAAATATTAGAAATGTTTCAAAGACCAATTGGTAAAACCTTTGCAAAAGTTGTTCAACATAATCAAATGGGGTAATTCCAAACACATGCAAGGAACCGAGTATCGCATGTTACTTCAGCCCAGGCCTACCTGGTGATAGCACTTGATATTGTTTTGATATCAAAACCATTCAGCCTTCCTCTGCCACCCTGCTCCACATGTTTGTGAGGCCTCCGGACAAGCACGTAAACAGGTGCGGCTGGTAATTGTTGGACATTCCATTCTCCACCTAGGCAGGCAGAACAGAGCCAATCCATTGCTTCAGGGACCTCTCCTGGAAACACCTTTTTGCTTAAGCACAACACTAACAAAGGCGCCCGGCCCTGAGCCAATAGTCTTACAAAGCCAAACTAAGCACCTTGCATTTGCATACTGGCTACGCTATTGTTAAATCAGCGCTGAGCCAATCATGTTAAACTTGACCTTTCCAAAGCTTTGTCTCGCTCCAAGCTCGCATTGTTCTCACCGAGTAAGGCATGGCCTGCAGTCACAATTCACCCTATAAAAGAGCCCGATTCCGAGACCGTCCTTGGATTGCTCTAACTGCCAGCACCCCTCGGATCACTCCTGAGTTCCACCCAGCCTTGCTGCTGCTGTGTCTGGCGAGCCGTCCCCTCAGTCCTACGTACTGAGACTCCATATCCATGAACTCAATCTTCAAACTTCTTCAGGACTACGAGACAGGTGTCGTATCACCTGTTTTCCCAAAAAATCCCTATTTCCAATTCTTTGGTTAGCTGTGTGATTGTGGTGTCTTCACTGTTTGTTTGTCTTTCAATAAAACATCATTTTTGCTATTTTAAAACTGCCTGACTGCTTGACTGACCTGACCCCGTAGATGCTGGGTTGCAAGATCCTGCTACGTTACCCTGCCTCTCACTAGCTTTAGTGAGTGCTCCAGCTAATTCTCCCCAAGTCAGTGTTATATCGTGTGTTTGTTTGGGCGTCCCTCCCAGGACCCCCAGAATACAGGGTAACACACACTTATTCCAATGATCAACTCAGAGAATCATACTCCTAATGAATTCAAACCCATATCCCTGCTAAATGAAGACTACAAAATCTTTGCCTCAATTTTGGCTTAGCAATCAAAGAAATTCCTGCTGACATATCTAGGTGAAGATAAAACTAGCTTTCTCCCTGGGTGACAGATGAAAGATAATGTATGATACGTGTTGGACATTCTAGAATATTTAGACTATCATAATGAAAAGAAAGGTGTTTTAATATTCCTAGACATGGAGAAGGCATTCAACAACGTCAGATGGGGCTGTTTTTTTAAAATCTTAGAGAAGATGAAGTTTGGTAAGGCGTTCACATCAAAGCAATTTATTCAGAACAAGAAGCTCACCTGATTATAAATGCTGGAAGATCAAAAAGTTTCTCAATAGAAAAGGGCACAAGACAGTGTTGCCTTCTTTCCCCGTTGCTGTTTATTTTGATCGTCAAAGTTTTGCTTAGGGAAATTCAGTAGAGTTCTATTCTTGGTGTTAAAATCGGTAAGGAACTGTCAGAGACAGGAATCCACACATGAAGAGTGGTAACAAATTAAATGCTTTATTTTCATAGTGTAATACACTGTAAAGACTTTAGTGCATGAAACTAAAGAGAATCGAAAGTGTGTACTCTTATATCTGGAGAATTCCCCCTCAAAAAACCCATTCTCCTGGAGCCATGAGAACCAGGCATTCTTATCTCTACATTCCAATCCTTGTAACCAGCCAGAGTTGTTTGCCTAACAGTTTTCAGTAGCATCCTACAGCAGCTGCATACTACATATTACATACTACGTATCCCATTAATATATTTATGGAGGCTATCCTGACGGGAACACTATAAATACAGAGTGTTTGCAAATGATGTGGTTATCTTCCTGGAGGATCCTCTGTTGCAAATGGTAAAGTTAAATTAAATTCTAAACAGATTTGGCTCTCTGATGAGATTCAAGATTAACAAATTGAAAACAAAGATTTTGATCAAAAACATGAGGAAAGCGGATAAAGAAAAGCTGGAATGAATATCTGGAATAAAGTGTGTAGATAAAGTAAACATTTAGGGATCTTAATAACTAATAATAATAACCAGTTGTTTAGTAATAATTATATCCCTGTTCGAAGCAGATTTGCTAAGAAACTAGCGTTTGGAAGAAACTGAACTTATCCCTTATGGGAAGAATGTCTTCAATTAAAATGAATATTCTTCCAAAAGTGCTCTTTTTGTTTCAAATGATTCCAGTCGTGGTTCATGCGAAGTGGTTTAAAGATTGTACTAAAGATCTGTCAGATTTTTTGTGGCTTGGTAAAAAACCAAGGATCAAACTGTAACCAATGACAGATTTTAGAAAGAAAGGAGGATTTGCCATGCCAAATATGAAAATCTATTATGCAGCAAGCTGCTTAACATGGATAAAACCATGGGTTTGTCTAAATGACCCGAGACTCTTAGCCTTAGAAGGTCATGAACTATTTTTTGGATGGCACTCCTACCTATGGTACCAGAAAGTTAATGTTCAAAAAGTGTTTAACAACCATGCAGTCTGAAGATCTCTATAATATATGAATGAAACATAAAGGGTATTTATGTCCAAAATTCTCATCTTGCCTATCTCCCACTGATGCTCTTTCGATCAAAGGTCTTAGAGGTGATATAGACTGGATTACATATAAAGAACTAATGTATTTATCAGGTGGCGTGTTGCAATTAAAAAGTCGCCACTGATTACAACAGGAAGGAATGACGGTACACTGGTTTCCATACTTCAGATTCAAGAAAGGTTTAAAAAAGATCTGAACGAAGGGGGAATTGATTCCCAATGGAATTCGAACCAGAGCTAAAGAAAGGAAACCAACATCTGTTATCAAGGATATACCAACTTGCTTAGATTTGACCAGGAGAAGGAAGTAATTAAAGAATATATGGTAAAATGGGCAACTGACATAGGCCAAAATATTGACTTTTCAGAATGGGAAAAAGTTTGGAATAGAGTTACTGGATTTATGAGATCATACAGTTTACAAGAGAACACTCTGAAGGTCATGTTCAGATGGTACCTCCCTTCTGCAAAGATAGCTAAGATGTTTAAAAATACCAATGATAAATGCTGGAGATTTAATAAAGAAAAGAGTACTTTTCCATCAGTGGTGGGGATGCAACAGAGTGCAGAAATTTTGGTTCATGGTCCGAGCAGTCATCCAAAAGGTAATAGAGATAAAGTTTGATTTGGATCCTAATTTTTTTCTATTAGGAATAATCGATTTAAATCTGGAAGGGAGTGAGTGCAAAGAGAGGTAAATATGACATATGGTTACAACAGCCAGAATTGTATTTGCTAGGCATTGGCAGAAAGTCTCCATCCCATCTCCATTCCCATCTTAAGGGGAATGGTTGGAGAAATTCATATAGGTGATAGAAATGAGCAAACTAACTTCCTTTTAGATAACAAACCAGGCCACAAATTCCTCCAAATATGGCTGTCATTTACAAATTATTTGCAAAGGGCAATGTAAAATAATGTGTATATGCAAAAGGTGTATAAATTGCGTAAACTGTGCTTTCATAAAAAAAATGACTAGGAAAAGCTTATCACTGGAGACAAGGAATAGAAAGTGTGAAAATAGAATGTACCATGGCAGTGGAACTTACTTATGTAATTATTATGGGTAGTTTTGATTAGAATGTGATTTAACTAATTGAAGGTTAATATATAATTTGTCTGAAGTGACAGATGAATGATAATGAATAATTACTAATGAATAGCAAACAATGAAGAATTAACAAGTAATTAACCCTAGAGTGTTTCAAGAACAAAATGACATGATAACTAAATGGAAATTTTTATAACAAGATTTGAAATCAGCCCAGTCTGTGGCACTAACAGAGTGAGAAGTCAGTTTTTATTGTGGTAGTTGTTTTCCCCCTCATACCTTCTTTATCTCTTCCTCCTTTTTCCCTCTCTATTTTTCTCTTTTTTTGTAGAATTTGTCGCATGTGTCATCGTAAATAGCAAATATTTCTTTCTATCATTTACTACGTACTGGACATATCAGTGTATTATATCCTTACTATGATATGCTTCTGAGTGTGTTTGAACCATGATTTCGATATGTGTTGTTATGTTTGCTAATTTTGGTCACACTGAAGGAGTAATATTACAATTTAAATGAAAATAATAAAAATAACTTTGAAAAAAAAAGAAATACGGTAGCCACTCTGCTGACCATCAGAATCATAGAATCATAGAAATGTAGAGTTGGAAGAGACCACAGGGGCCATCCAGTCCAACCCCCTGCCATGCAGGAACACCCTCAAAGCACTCCCGACAGATGACCATCAAGCCTCTGCTTAAAAACCTCCAAGGAAGGAGACTCCACTACACTCCGAGGCAGCATATTCCACTGCCAGGCAGCCCTGACTGTCAGGAAGTTCTTCCTGAGGTTCAGGTGGAAGTAGCCTTCATCTTTTGCACTCCATGGGGGGAACAGTGCAGGGGCATGGCTCAGTCCTGCCTTGACCCTTCTGGGTTTGGTGGCACTGCCACTATGCCAACTGCTGCTGGAAATGTTGGCCCTGCCCAGGCCAGGTTCCCTGGCACTCTCACAGTGCCCAGCCCATTCTGAAGCCTCTGGCTCCACCTGATCACCAGGGTACCGGGGACTTCTCCAGCAGCTGCTTCTCCATACCTCTGGTCCTCCTTCAGTGTGACCAAAAGTTATTGGATCAGCTCTTGTACCTACCCCAGTTCTTGTTGAAGTCTCAGGTTCTCCTATTCTGTCTCTTCCAGTTCTAACACCTCTTGAAAGGTGCCACCAATTTGGACATCTCAGTCAGCTGCCTGGTTTGTTCCCTGTGTCACCAAATCTATTCCCCACCTGGAAACCATGGGTCTCTTATGGCCCAAGATGGTGTGGCCACTGCAATCCTGCTGCCATCTCTTTGGGGTGTGTGCTTTCCATTGCCTCAATTGGCTGGTCCCTGATTGGAACCCTAGCTGCCCCGGCCACTACATGCAGCATGGTCATCACTTCCAAACTGAACAAAAACTTTGGTTCTTCTGTGCTGGAGCAGGCACCCACTGCAGCTTTGGCACCTGCCTCTTCAGCTTTCCATCTCTTTGTGATATACATGGATTCCTGTTCAGCTTCTCCTTCTTGAACTATTTTTCCAAAACTCTGGTTTCCCCTTCAGACTGCATCTTGGCAGCTTCGGAAGGGTATCTCAAGGCTCCGGTACAAAACAAGAGTCTTGGCAAAATGTCATGTAGAGAATAATTCCAGACCCAGTTGTTCAGGTTAGAAGTTTGCAAAAGCTTTATTTAGGAACTTTAGACTAACAGGAGCACATTCTGTTAATTGCCAAGACTAAAAGCTCTGTTGGATTTACACGGTCTTATAGGCAGTAACATTACAAATCTCCACATGTGATGGCCTTATTTGCTAGCTAATTAAAACACTTCTTTTCTCAGACTTATTTTCTGCCCACCAGGACCATGACCTTATCAAGATTAATTAGAGCAACATACTTTGTTCTCAAAACACTGTTTTCTCATTCAGGTTCCATCACCCCCATTAAGCTCCTTTGTTCCAAGTATTTCATGTCATCAAACAACAAAATACTACAAGTATTAAGTGGCATCAAACAGCAAATCATTATATGAAAGTGCATGGTGAATTACAGACAATTAGATGATATCAGACATCAAAGCATTACATGTCATTAGAATGGCATTAGGATGGCATGGCAAGGAAGATGACCTGACAAGGGCATTCCACAACCAGAGTGCCACAGCTGAGAATGTGCTCTCCCATGTCCTAACACAGTGTAATGTTCCCAGTGGTGGGATACAGAGAAGGCTTCTTGCAGCAGATCTCAAAGTTTGGGTGGGTATAGATGAGAGCATCAAGATCACAAACAATGTAGCACTTTAAATGTCACTGCTAGCACCTTGAATTCAGACCAGAAACACCATTGGTCTTTTATAATAAGCTGTTCCTGTTAAGAGTCACTTTCAAGTAGTGATTCCTTACAAGGGCAGTACCACAGACAGTGCGTTGCAGTAGTATAACTGGAAGGTTATCAGTCCATGAACTACTCTGATCAATTTTTTTCTGTCCAGGAAAGGCCATAGCTGGCAGAGCAGTTAAAGCTGGCCCCTAGCCCCCCAAGCCACAGGGTCCGCTTGTGACTTGAGTAATTAGACATATCTAAAAGAACTCTCAAGCTATGTACTTGCTTCTTGAGAGGATGCAACTCTGTCCAGTGCACTCTGCTTACCAAATTCCTGGAGCTAGCAACCAGCAGCCCCTGGGTCTCAATATGCTGACATTCACCTTCAATTAATTGGTCTTGATGGAGCCCATTACAGCATCCAGGCACTATTCTAGCACTTGCACAGCCGCAGCTGATTCCAAGTACCAGTAGAACAATAGCAGAATATCATCAGCATATTGATGACACACAAATCCAAATCTTCTAATGCCCTCACCAAGTAACTATATATATATATATGATGGAGGGTGGAATGGAATCTTGTGGCACCCATGGCTTAATAACCATGGAGATGAATAGAAATCCCTCAATGCAACTGCCTGTAGATAAGAGTGGAAACAACCATATCACAATTCCTCTTACTCCCATCCCACAGGACCAGTCAAGTAATACACCCTGATCAATGGTATCCAAAGCCACTGGGGGATACAGGAGAGTCAGCAGGGTAACACTTCCCCTTTTTTTCTCTCAGAATAGGTTGTCAATCAGGGCAGTGTTTCAGTACTTCACCCCAACATGAAACCAGACTAAAACTACTTAGGTAACTTGTTTCTCCAGGAATGTTTGGAACCTCCCAGCTGCAATGTTCCTAAAGCACCTTGCTCAAAAAGAGGAAATGGACAAAGGGATGGAAGATGTCACATACCTCTGAGTTCTCTTCAGAAAAGGACACACCCGTAGTCTTCCTCAAACCAGCAGACACCTTCTCCTTACAGAGGCCCTGCTTGATAAAATTAGCCATGATGGGCAAGGCTTAAGTTTATATATGATGCATCAACCAGTTCACACATCCTGTCTGCATTATCAAGCTACAGAAAAAAAAACTGAGCTCAAGAAAACTGACCAGATGGGCTCCGGGAGATGATCACATCAATGGTAGATATGATCTAGTGAACTCCACTAGATCATGATCATTAGAAGCATGTGTCTCATGGGAGGGCTCCCCCTGTCAAGCTAGTGGACTCCCAGAATCATGGGGAGTCTGAAAATGCTGTTGAGTCAGGATAGGGACTGGCAATGTGTCTGCTTGGGAATGAAGTGGCTACAGCAGGTCCTAAGGTTCTGGGATAATTCTGTGCTTCAGTGGAACTGAGGGGGTAAGGACTGCACCCCCCATATGGACAGTACATCCTCTGCATCTGGATCTCTTGTTAAGTATGTAATTTGATTCTTTCTGCTTTTGCTTATAGAAGACAAGAAACTCTTTGCATGAGACAGCTTGAATTTTTGTCTATTTATTTTCCTCTCAGTTAAAGGATAGGTCCCAGGAAGGGAGAGAACAATAGTGGAGGTGAACAATTGGCACCACAGATGGTGCCACCAGGAACAATTTGGCTCCTTGGATCATGGTATGCAGTTTCAGGAAGATGGACTACTGCCAAGTGATGGGTTGCACCTCACAGCACTTGGCAGTGATGTTTTTGCTAAGAAGTTCACAAATCTGATCAGGAGAGCTTTAAACTGAATAACGTGGGGGAGGGTGATAGTATTCTTTTGGGCAGGAGTTCATCAAGTGCTAGAGATAATAATTAGAATGCTATTGAGGGAACTTAGCAAATAGCACAAGAGCCTTCCTGTAAGAAGAGAAAATCCTTATATAAGCTGCTAGGGGGAATGACCTATGGTCCTCCATGTTCCTATACTAATGTATAGTACATGAGAAATGAATAAGATGAATTTAAACTCTTAGCAAAGCAGATATGATATAATAGGGATCAGTGAAAGCTGGTGGGATGAGTGTCATGATTGGAATGTATTAATAGAGAAATAGACCAAACAGGAAGGGAGGAGGAGTCGCATTATATGTCAAGGATGTTTATACCTAAGAAGAGATCAATGGAAGCCAGGTTGAGAGCATCTGTGTAAAAATTAAAGTGGAGAGGAAAAACAGGGATGTTAATTTGGGAGTCTATTACAGACCCCTGCACCAGACTGAGGACTTGGATGAGACCTTTCTAAAACAGATGACCACACATTCAAAAAAAAGGAGAGATAGTTGTAATGGGAGATTTTCTGATATTTGTTGGGATTCAAATTCTGCCAAGATGGTCTTGATGGTCCAACAGATTCTTCACTTATCTTGCAGACCATTTCATAGTCCAAAAGGTAGAACAGGCAACAAGGGCATCAGCTATTTTCTGGACCTGATCCTAACCAACAGTGATGATCTGGTTAATGGGGTGGAAGTGGCAGGATCCTTATGTGAGAGTGACCATGTTCTCCTGGAGTTTGTTATACTGTGGAAAGGGGAAAGGGGAAGCCAAGCATAGTCAGACTCACATGAAAGCTGATTTCATTAAAGGTGGATGAGAGTTTCTTAAAAGTAAGATATTAAAGGCACAGTTTGAAACAATTCCATTGAGGAGAAAAATGGGAGGTGTCTAAAGAAACCAGGATGGATGACTAAAGAATTTTTAACTCAACTGAGACTGAAAAAAGATTATGTACAAGAAATGGAAAGGGGGGAAATCACCAAAGAGGAATTCAAAAAAATAGCATGTATAGGGGAAAAAGTCAGAAAAGCTAAAGTACAGAATGAGCTCAGGTTTGCCAGAGGGGTTAAAAAAAATAAAAAGGGCTTTTTGGTTATGTCTGTAGCAAAAGGTAAATCAAGGAGATGGTAGGACCATGGAGAGGAGAAGATGGTGACTTGCTAAAAGGGGACAGAGAAACAGCAGAACTACTCAACACCTTCTTTGCCTTGGTCTCCCGAAAGAAAGCAGTGTTCGACTTGGAGAAAATGGAACAGATGTATAATAGGGAAAATGCAGTACAGGATAGATAAAGAGGTAGTACAGAAATACCTGGCTAATGTAAATGAATTCGGGTCACTAGGGCCAGATGACCTACATATAAGGGTATAAAAATAACTGGCAGAAGTAATTTCAGAACCACCAGCAATAATCCTTGAGAATTCCTGGAGATCAGGAGAAGTCCCAGCAGACTGGAGGAGAGCAAATGTTCATCATTGATTTATTGCAACCTGCAGAGCCAATGAATGTTGTCCTAATTTTCAAAAAGGGGGAAAAGAAGACCCAACAAGAGCAGATCATTAAATAGATAGTCTGTAAGCGCTTAGAAAGGAATGCCATGGTCACTAAAGGTCAACATGAGTTCCTCGAAAACAAGTCATGCTAGACTAATTTGATCTCTCTCTCTCTCTTTGATAGAGTTACAAACTTGGTGGATGAAGTGTATCTTGATTTCAGTAAGTCCTTTAACAAACTCCCCCATGATATCTTTGCAAACAAGGTAGTAAAATGTGGGTTATCCAGTGCTACTGTTAGGTGGATTTGTAATTCACTGACCAGCTTCATCCTGGAAAGAAGTGACTAGTGGGGTGCCACAGATTCTGTCCTAGGTCCAGTTCTATTCAACTTTGATGATGGAATAGAGGGCATGCTCATCAAATTTTCAGATGACACCAAATTAAGAGGGATAGCTAGTATCCCAGAGGACAGATTCAGAATTCCAAATGAACTTGACAGATTAGAGAGCTGGACCAAAACTAACTACATGAATTTGAACAGGGAGAAATACTACACTTAGAAAGGAAGAATGAAATGCAAAGATATAAAATTAGTGACACTTGGCTTGAAAACAGTAGGTGTGAAAGGAATCTAGGAGTTGAAGTGGACTACAAGGTGAACAGTGTGATGCAGCAGCTGAAAAAGCCAATGCAATTCTAGGTTATATGTTTTAGGAGTATAGTGTTGAGATCAAAGGAAGTAATAATACCACTCTATTCTACTTTGGTTAGACCACCTGGAGTACTGTGTCTAGTTCTGGGCACCACAGTTCAGCAAGTATATTGACAAGCTGGAACGTATCCAGAGGAGGGTGGCCAAAATGGTGAAGGGTCTGGAAATGATGCCCTATGAGGAGCAGCTTGGGCAGCTAGCTGTGTTTAGCCTGAAAAAAAGAAGGTTAAGAGGGAACCTGATAGCCATGTTTAAATATTTGAAGAGATGTCATCTTGAAGATAGAGCAAGGTTGTTTTCTGGTGTTCTGGAGACTAGGACAAAGAGCAATGGATTCAAACTATAGTAAAAGAGATTTCACCTAAATATCAGGAAGAACTTCCTGATGGTGAGAACCGTTTGTCAGGGGAGTGAATATACTGCCTCTGAGTGTGGTGGAGTCACCTTCTTTCGATGTTTTGAAACAGAGGCAAAGGATATATTAAAAAATGAAGTATCCCTGACTCATAGGGAGCCTGAAGATTTCCTCAGCAGCCGGATCAGAAACTAAGAACAGCTGTTTAGAAACAGAGTGACAGCAGCTCAGACCTGGGCTGCAGGAGTGATTGCAAGCTTTGATGGAGGCAGGAGATGAGAGATTTCTCATCCCTATGGACATTACATTTCGTGTTGCTGGACCCCTTGTGGCAACAATATGTGGATTTAAAAATATATTGTGAACAAGGAGCCCTTGCCCTCTAACAGCTTGAGAATTTAGCTGCCTATTCATCTCTTGAGTTTTGAATTTAAAGGGACAGTCCAGCATTTTTTTCTTCTTTAATATTTTAATTAAAGTTTAAGGTGCAAATAACCCCCCGTTCCCCACTTCCAAGGTTTTTTGTTTTTTTCCGGTTGAGTCTGCTTATTTACATTCTATTCATACATAGTTTCTCTTCAAAAGGTAATCTTACATTGTTGTGTCTTACATTGTTACATTGCTGCTTTGTTACATTGCCTTATTACATTGTTGCCTTGTATTACATACAACCTTGCTTTATTCTTTTCCTTTTCTTATTACTATTTCTTTATCCAATTAAAAACTTCTCTCCATTCCCTTTCAAAGTTCTGGACAGACTTATTTTTCAGTGAAAATGTTAGCTTTTCTATTGCTATCATATTCAGAACTTTCAATTTCCATTCTTTTATATCAACATGATTCCTTTCTTTCCAATATTGTGCATATGTCAATCTTGCAATGGTTATCAAATATAACAATGTTTTCTGTTGACATCTTATCTCTCTTTGTTGCCCCAACATATTTAACAAGTAAAACTCTGGCTTCATTTCAAAATTTAAATTGTAAATTCTTTGAATTTCATCATGTATTTCCTTCCAAAATTTCCGTGCTATCTTACAGGTCCACCACATATGATAAAACGACCCCACCTTTTCATCACATTTCCAACATTTTCATTTCCATTTTTAGTTATTTTCTGCAACCTTTCAGGTGTCATATGCCATCTATGTAGCATTTTATAAAAGTTATCTCTTAAATTTAAACTTGGTGTAAATTTTATGTCTGTTTTCCATGCCGTCACCCATGTATCCAACTCAATTGGATGTCCAATATTTTGTGCTCATCTGACCATGTTATCTTTAACAGTTTCTGATTCCATTTCTCTTTGCAACAATAGCTTGTAGAATTTGGAGATTCTCTTCTTTTGGTCCTCCTTCATCAATAGATCTGATTCATTTTCTTTTCTTTCAAATCCATATAAGTTTTGATCCATTTTAAATCTCTCTTTAAGTTGTCTCCATGGGAACCAATTGAATTCATGTCCCAAAGCCTTTAATTCTTCTTCTGTGTGCATTCTTGACTTATCCCCTTCCCATTTCAACAAGTCTTGATAGGTTAATAAATTTCCTTGTTTTGTTAGGGCAATTTTATGTGCTTTCTTGAGGTGAGATCCAAATTGGAACTCTTCTATAAAATTTATGTTTTATTTGTAACCACACTTTCAATAATGTCTTTTGAATACAATGATTATTAAACTCTTTATTTACTGTTATTTTATCATAAGATAAGTATCTGCGCCATCCAAACCTATTATTAATTCCTTCCAGTTCGTTACATGTTGTATTTTCTACATGTATCCAATCTTTGATTAAATCTAAACAGCATGCCTGATAATAGGTTTTTAACGATGGCACAGCAAATCCTCCTCTCTCTTTTGCATCTTGTAATATTTTAAACCTAATTCTTGGTTTTTTCCCTTGCCAAATAAACTTTCATAATTCTTTTTCCCATTCTTTAAAAATCTTTTCTCTTCCTATTATTGGTAGATTATGAAAGAGAAACATAAGCTTTGGTAATAAAGACATTTTAAAAGGATTTATCCTTCAAAATTAAAATGCACCCATCTTTCCATTTCACATATAATCTCCTTCCATATCTTTAAGTAATTGTTATCAAACAATTCTTGATTTTTGTTTGTGATTATGATACCCAAGTATTTTACTTTCTTAGTGATTTGATATCCTGATCTTCTCTCCAGGTCCGCTTGTTCTTTTTTTGTCATATTTAATGTCATCATCATTGTCTTTTCTCTGTTTATCTTGTATCCTGCCATTTGTCCATATTTTTGTAGGATGTCCATCAGCACCTGAATTGAATCCTGAGATTCCTCCAAAAATATAATTACATCATCAGCAAAAGCTTTATATTTTATTTCCCTATTCTTTATTCTCAAGCCACATATCTGTAAATCTTCATTTATTGCAATCAGCAATGCCTCCAATACAGCTATAAATAATATTGGCGATAAAGGGCACCCTTGCCGTACCCCCTTGTTTATACCAAAACTTGTCGTTTTATCTCCATTTATAATTAGCTTCGCTCTCTGATCCTGATAAATCATTTCGATCCATTTACAAAAGGCTTCTCCCAGGCCATATTCTTTTAAGACATAATGCATAAATTCCCAGGAAACATTATCAAAAGCTTTTTCTGCATCCAATAAAATAATAGCTGTCTTCTTTCCTGGGTTTTTAACATAATATTCAATCACGTCCAATAATGTTCTTATATTATTCTTCATGTATCTGCCTGGTAGAAAGCCTATTTGACCTTCATGAATCTTATCCTGTATTACATTTCTCAATCATTTTGCCAGTATTGTTGCCAGTACTTTATAGTCTATATTCAGTGAAGAGATTGGTCTCTAGTTTTTAACTTCTCTTTTATCTTTTTCTTCTTTAGGTATCAATACAATATTTACCTCTCCCCAGGATTGTGGTTTCCCATAGTTTTCTATTTCTTTCAAGGTTGCTTGATATGGATGATTAGTTCTTTTATAAATCTTTTATAATATAACGCAGTCAATCCATCTGGTCCTGGTGCTTTATTCATTTTCAAATCTTTTATAGCTTCTTCTATTTTGGTTAATGTTATTGACTTACTTAATTGTTCATGTTTCCTCCAGTGATATTTTTAGGATCTTGATCTTGGTAAAAAATTCTGTCCACTCTTTCTCATTT
The DNA here is from genome assembly GCA_948474755.1 of Ctenosaura bakeri. Classification (NCBI taxonomy): domain Eukaryota; kingdom Metazoa; phylum Chordata; class Lepidosauria; order Squamata; family Iguanidae; genus Ctenosaura; species Ctenosaura bakeri. The sequence continues at coordinate 256,308 of CAOLHI010002972.1, forward strand.
TGATACTGATAGTTTTTTTCATAAAACGATTTTTCAAAGTATTCTTTAAACTTCTGTTTTATCTTCTCATGTTGCATAATCATTTTCTTCCCATTTTTCAATTCAGCTACTGTGTTCCTCTCTCTCTTCTTCTTAAGTTTATATGCTAACCATGTTTTACTTCTCCTGGTTTTTCTTTATATGAGTTTCCAATAATTTCGTCATTTGAGGTCTTAATCTTTCTATGTAATGAAAAACTTGTCATCTCTTTGCTTGTAAATTTATTCCTTGAACATTCCAGGTTATTATCTTCATGTTTATTTTTACTAACTTTACTTCTTTTCTTCTTTTTTTCTTCTGGTTCTGCCATTTCGACTCTTCCTCTGACATTGGACTCATTTCTTCAGCCATTACCATGTCCGTTTTTGTTGGTTCCGGTGTAGGATCCGATTTCTTTTCTTCCGTTCTTGTTGTTGTGACTCCCGATTTCAAATAGTTCTCTTGAAATTCCATTGCTTGTTGAGCAGAGGTTATCTTCCTCCGTCTCCCCTCATAGAAAAAGGAGGGGGCTTCTGGTATCTCCCATCTGTATCTTACTCCCTTTACTTGCAATTCTTTTGCCAAAAACACATATTATCTTCTACTTTTCCTCACACTTGGCGGTACATCCTTAAAATTTTTTATTTCTGTCTCATCCACTATTAATTTTTTTAATAATTTTGTTCTAAAATCAAATCCCGTGTTTTTTCTCTAATAAAATATACCGCTATGTCTCATGGGAGATCTCGTCATTTAGCCACCACCGATTCAATTCTGAAGGCCTTATCCATCTCATGTTCAAATCTTGCTCTTCTTTGGGCTATATATGGTACCAAAATGCCTGTTACTCTTTGAATTAAATTTTTCTATTTCTGTTCAGGGAGCCCCCTTAATTTCAAACTTCTGTTCCACTGTAATTTCTTTGTCTTTCTGTTGCTCTTTCTTTATTTGTTCCAACTGATTTTCCAATTTTTGATTTTTTTCTTGAATATCCTCTACTTTATGATCTATTGTCAATAAATTTGTTGTAAATTTTTGCAAACTCTGATTCAGATTTTCTACTTCCTTTTTCAGGTCTTGCTTTCTTTCTGTCCTCGTTGTTTTTGTCTCCATCCTTGTTGCCTTTAATTCTTCCATCATATCATTCCTCATTTTTTGAAATTCTTCCAGCAATCTATTTATCTCCATTGTTTTTGATCCTGTAGATCCTCTTCTTTCTAAAACTTGTGGTTGGATTTGTGTCTGTGTTATCTTCTTTTGTCCTGTTGCCATATCTTCCCTCCTGTTTTTTTTTTTAATTTAATGTTCTCTACATTAATCCCCAGACTTAATATCATATGATTAGAATACCATATATCTAGATTTCACAATATACTTCAATATCACAGTAACTATTATTAACACAATCTAATGATTATATCCTTCTGTTTCTAAATTTATCTATCCGAATTATATACGGGGAAGAAGTTAAAATTATTTTACTATTATGTTGTTTATATATAACCACAGTTAGTTCATCCACTAATCCAACCCAATAAAGTCAGTTCAAATGTCTTACAGTTCAGATCTCTTCCTTTTCTTCCATTTTTCTCTGACCTCTCAAGTCTTTATTTTAAAAAGCTTCACCTCTCTTCTTGAGGCTAATCCATTTGGGAAAGTCTGGGGTTAGTCTAACAAATACATCTGTTCACAATACATTAAGTCAAACAACCCCCCAAGACTCCAGTCCCTTCTTTTTAACTTCACCTCTCTTCTTGAAGCTAATCCATTTTCAGAGTCAGAAAACCACAACTTTCACCTCTCTTCTTGGGGCTAATCCATTTAGAAAAAGTTGGGGGCTAGTCTCGCAAATACTCCTGTTCACATTACATATAGGTCAAACAACCCTCAAGACTCCAGTTACTTCTTTTAACCTCACCTCTCTTCCTAAGGCTAATCCAGTTTCAAAGTCAATTTGTCAACCACAACTTTCACCTCTCTTCCTGAGGCTAATCCATGTTAGTTTATTTTTTAAAAAAGTTTTATATTTTCTTCATCTCTCTTCTTAAAGCTAATCTAAGTCAGTAAAAAAAAAGTAAAGAATTAAAAAAAATCCCTTATTTTCTCCTTGCTCTTTCAATCACCTCTGTTATGTTCTCCCTTTATCTTTTTGTTTAGTCTATCCCATCAGCAATGTCCTCGCTCTCTTCTCTTCCCTCCCTTCCTCCACTCTTGTTTAATTATCCTCCATTAATTTTATTATAGTCCAATACAGGGAAAAGAGTACCCTCATGGGAGAACCAAAAACACTTTAAAAATCAGGCAAATTATTAGAAGAAAAGAGAAAGGAATAATAAGTCTGATTGCTTACCAAAGTTTCAAAAAACCCTCTATTCCTCTCCCCAGACCTTCATTCGTTCACAACTCCGCTATTACACACTGCCTTGTCTTCCAGATGTTACTCCTCTTCTGAACTGAAGTTTAATTAATTGTTTTGAAGCCACTTTTATTACCTCTGCAGACTCAGCTGGGTTTCTTCCCTTAAATCAAGCTCTTTCCCATTAAAAGAGGTCTCTCGTCAGCACTAATCAGTTTCCTGGCTGTGAACTTGTGGTGAGGCTCTGTCCCCTGTCCTGGTTGTGCCGGTTCCCCTCTCCTTCTTCACCGACACTGGGATGATTGTGGACTCTATGAGCTGCTCTGCTCCCCCCTACCTGCTAAGGGGGTACTTTCTGGGGGGACACTCGGTCCCTGGGGAATGTTTCCCCTGCAGATTTGCAGCGGTAGCCTGAGCCAGCTGTTCAGGCTACCAGCTGTGCTAACATCTTGCTGGAAGTCAACTTTTTTTCTTCTTTTAAGGCTGTTTGGCTGCAAGTTTAATAACTATAAGGATTTTGTATTTACCCTCTTTCAGTCTGAATTCCATGAATTAGTACATGCTGGATTAATTCTTTGATATATAACTTGACTTTTATGTTTTCTCTTTTTGATTTAAGTTGATTGGATTTCCTTTCTATTATGTTTTACAAGTGCATTTTGTTCCTCTTCCCTTTTTTTGACTGGAATCTTGCTAACTGTACTCTGTTACTTTGTTCCTTGTGCTTGACACACTGCCATGTGCATCACTTGAGAACTGGAAAGAAGTGAGCTGCAACATATCTTTGTTTTGGTGAAGAATGTGGTAAATATAGTTCTTCTTCTCATTTTGCTCACTGAAGGGCCTGTAACTTTCCTTAAAGTAGCTGGCTGAGAGCAACAATTTTAGAGGGCTTTAAAATGTCCAATTTTTCCTTTGAATTTTTTATAAGGACTGCTATAAACAATTATTTTTTTTACCATTAATTTTTTTATTGGTTTCCTGTTGTTGTATTGTTCACATTTTTATTTTTTAGCAAAGAAGGAGGTCCATGTACTTGTAGATGGAATAAATTTATTAATTAAAAAAGCCCATCTAAAAGCACGTGTAGCCTAGTCTCCTTCTCCTTTGCTGATTTATACATATGCTTTCCAGTATTTGTTCCTGCTCCTGCCACTTTTATTTTTTAACCTTTTTTTTTCTTGGAAATCCATTTTTTCTATTTTTTCCTTGTCATAGAATCATAGAGTTGAACAGACGACAAGGGCCATTCAGTCTAACTCCCTGCTATGCAGGAACACATATCAAAGCATTCCCAACAGATGACTGTCCAGTCTCTGCTTAAACACCTCCAAAAAAGGAGACTCCACCACACTCCAAGGCAGCATATTCCACTGCTGGACAGCTTTGACCATCAGGAAGGTCTTCCTGAGGTTCAGGTGGAATCTCCTTTCCCGCAGCTTGAATCCATTGTTCTTTGTCTTAGGCCCTTTTCGCACGACATTTGCCAGGTGAAAGGATGCCTGAAGCATCATGCAGTTGTGAGGAGCGATCTGCACGATGCACTCACAATCATGCAACACTCCAGGGTAGGGCAGGTACCGCTCACGCACTTTGTCATTTTTGGCTTTCAGCCGAAAATGGTGCACTATCGCGCATTGCTCCAGGGCCCCGCGCACACTTGCTATGTGTGTGGAGCCTCCGGAGTCTCAATGGTCGTGCTTCCTGCCCCAGTGCAGCCTGGGAAACTCCCAGGCTGTGCTGTGGAAGGAAGAGGCAGGGCTCTTGAACTGCCTGCTTGGGAGCAGGCAGCTCGTGTGGAGCTGAAGCAGCTGGGACACGAGAGCCTCTTGCTGGAGGCTGCTGGCACAATCCCCGCACCCCAGCTCCGGAGAAAGGTAAGTTGTGGAAAGGGCCTTAGTTTCTGGAACAGTGGAAAACAAGCCCGCTCCCTCCTCAACATGACATCCCTTCAAATATTTAAACATGGCTATCATGTCTGCTCTTACCCTTCTCTTCTGCAGACTAAATGTACCCAGCTCCCTAAGCCGTTCCTCCTCTCCTCCTCCTATTTCTTCTTCTTTTTAATTATAGCTTTTTTTTTTCAAAAAGATGACAACAAGAAAAGATTCAATGGAAGATGCTAGGGTGTCTGGTTATTTGTAGCAAAATTTAGACAGTTTACATCAATCAGTGGCAATAGATTTGAAGACTGTGCTGCATAAGTGGATACTGTCCCTGAAAAAGTCAACAATGTTACTGAAGAAATTGATAATGTATCAGATAATATCAAACAAGTGTAAACATGTGACTAGAGAAGTTTAAAAAATGAACAGATGTTGGAAAAGACCTGAAGTCCAAGGGAATAAAAAAATAATTGTGACTGACTCCAAAAAGTCAAGGCTTGGAATCTAAGACTTCAGAAACAGGAGTGAGAACTTCTCAATTTGAAGTTCTCTGCAAGAATTTAGCAAAGACTCAGCAAGAATGTCAGAAACACTTGGATAAGATGGCACTAATGCCAGAGACAAGGAAAATTATGTAAGAATTAGGGCACTTCCTGATGAAAAGGGAGAAGATCTGCAAATAAAATTAATGGAAAATTAAGTAGCAATGAAGACATTGTGGCAAGTGAGTGTAAAGGTCTCCAACTGTGGAGTGGAGTCACTATTGGAGAGCAGCACAATGTGAAAGAGACTTACTGGCATTAAGCTCCCTCATGGCTGAAAGTTTGCAAGTTTCAGAGGGCAAGCAGTGCTAAAAGACTAATTAGCAGATATTTTTCTCTTATCTGTACCAAAAACAGGTAAGAGTTGAGGATATAATTAAAGGAGAGGTCATTCATTTTCTGCAAATTGGGGCAGTGGAGATGGTGTCTCAACAACAAAAAATATACAGCTATTGATTGATTGTTCTTTAAGGTTCAGTTTGCCCTGTGTTAAAGTATTTAAACAGTTATGTACATATGAGGAATTTAAAATGGAAGCCCTGTAATCAATTAAAGGAAACTTGCAGAAAGCAGAATGGTTAGCTTCCATAAATTAAAACAATATATTAAAAAATGAAGTATTTTAGTCCAATAAAATATATATGATTCACACTGAGGTTTGCACCTGGGAATGACAGTGAATGATGTAATCCCATGTCACTCTTGCTAAGTCATTGTAATATGTAACCAGGGCAGAGGGTTGCATCAGACATGGGAACATGCAAAGTTGGTTAGAGTTGCATCAGCAAGGTATTTATATAAGGGGCTGAGTGCTAGCCAACTGTCCTCTCAATTGTCTGATTGTGCGGCCAAAGGCTATGTCAGATGCATATCTCTACTTGCTGTGGAATGCTGAAACTCTGTTGGAGTATGTATCATAACTGAAGAATAAAAGCCTCCAAGTTGGAAGATAATATTGTGTGGGCGTATTTTGTGGCTTCAGGGCATTGCTGCTAGTGTTTATACTCTGCTGGGCACGCTTCTAAGCTGTGTGTATAGTACTCTGCTGTATGATGGTTTTTGATACACTTGACTCTGGTACAACATTTTTGCCAGGGCTCAGGGCAGGAGGGAAGTACTATCATGGTTTTTGCATAGCTCCCATCATCCACCAACCCTCCACATACATTTTCTTTCAATTTAAGGGTAGCCATTACCAATTTAAGGCACTTTTGTTTGGCCTTGCATCTGTTTCAAGGGTTTTTCACTAAAATATTAATCCCAGTGATTTCTCACCTCAGAGAGAAAGGGATTCAGCTGTTCCTTTATTTAGATGACATTCTTTGAAAGCAGAGTTTAGGAAAGTAGCTAGGAGTTATGTAGGGAAAGCCTGCAGTTTTAAAAAGATTAGCTTTTGTCATAAATTTAGAGAAAAGCAGTTTAGAACCTATTAAGAAATTGACACATTTAGGAACAGACATTAATACAGAGTTGGGATACCTGTTTTGTTACAGGAAAGATAGGGAAGGTTCTGCAAAGGTTACTGGATGTGGAATCGGCAGATATGATATTCTTGGCAAGAATACAGTTTAGTTGATACTTTGAGTATGATCCATACCAGAAAACTGCAGCAGTGTCTAATCACTTATCCATTGTACATCATGAGGAAGCATAGCTAGAAAGTGAAAATACCACAACCACTAAAGAGAGAGCTAAGAGTGAAAGTACCAAGGAATATAATAATCCAATTTTCATCTAGACAATGGAGAGACCAAGTTTTGGAAATGCATCATTAATCACTGTGGAAGATTCAAGATATTCAACTTATTTTTTTGAAGGAGACACCAACTAGAATTCTTAGAAAAAGGAAGACACACACCCCTCTGGATAATATTTGTGGAAGAAATAATATCCCATTTACTTGGTACTGGATGGAAGGTGATTTTTACATTCAGAAATGAAAGATTTCATCTGAACTATATTGACAGGATGAGTGATTTTATGAGGACCTATAAGATGGAACTTCAAGGTGAATTACTTTAGATTTTTGGAAGATTAAAAAAACAGATTTTTCCATATAGATTTTGAAAACTGTAAAATTGAATTTGAGTTATTACTTTGCACTAATGATGAACATTTGATTGCCAAGTTATCTAATTTTTTTATTAAGAATAGATGCAGAAGATGAACAAGTTAAGGAATATATGATCAACTGGGCCAAGAATTTTGGATATAATATATCTGTGAATCAATGGGAAACATTTTGGACTATAGAGAAATTAAAAATATACTTTGTGATAACCTTCAAGAAAATTATTCAAAATGATGTTTCGCTGGTATCTTACATCTGAGGGACTTTCAAAGATGTATAAGGATATGAAGGATAGCTGTTAGAAATGTCAGGAACATATGGGGTCTTTGTTTTATATGTGGTGGATCTGTGATAACGTTTAAAAGTTTGGAATAGAAATGTAGAATATGGTTCAAAGAATTTTGAAACGTCAAGTTGTTAAGAATCCTGAACTGTTCCTATTAGGAATTAGGAGAGTTGACATTAATATTGATAACAATGTAAATTACTTCAATCCATGTTATTGGTAGCGAGACTTGTCTGTGCAAAGTAATGGAAGAAAATGGAGATCCCAATAATGGCTGAATGGTTTAACAGATTGTCATCAATCTGTTGTGGAGATGGATAAATTGTCAGTTAAATTAAATTGAATTAAAAAGAAATTCTGGTGAAGAATTTAGTTCAGAATGGAGATTTTTAATAGATTATTTAAAGGAAAATGAGGGTGAATTTTGTTGTTATTATTATTAGTAGTAGGAGTAGTGTTATATTTACATAGTAGATAACAATAATTGTTTCATTGCAGGTAACATCTACACAAATTGTGAATGTAACAACATATAACAAAATAGTATATTCAGTACACAAATTAAACAAGAAATATACAAGATTAACTCCAATAAAAGTATAACTCTGCATGATATCACTCAATCTCTAAAAGTTATGACAGAGGGATTCCCCCATTTCTCATCAAAATATGTAACTAAATCTTGCCATTGTTTTTTAAAATTATCTAATGATTTGTCTTTGAATAGCGTCGTCAACTTATCCATTTCCAATAATTCATAAATCTCCATAATCCAAAAATGTATAGTAGAAGCCTCTTCTTTTTTCCATTCTTTAGCAGAAAGAATTCTAGCCTTAGTTATCAAATCGAGTACAATTTTCTTATGCCATTTCTCAATGTAGCTCTCCACAGCATTGAACATATTTAATAAATACAATTCTGGTTTCATAGGAAAGCTCTTCTTTATAATTTTTGTCATTTCTATATGGATAGTTTCCAAGTTTTTTTTTGTTTCTGTTTTGCTTTTTTACAGTTTCACCAATAATGATAAACCTCTTTCAGATTTACATTTCCAGCAATTCTCTTTCACTCCTTTATAGATCTTATCAATTATTACAGGAGTTAGCTGCCACCTATATAGCATCTTATAGTAGTTTTATTTTAGCAATTGGCAAGTTGAGAAGTTTAAATCTCTCCAGGACTGCAACCAATAATCTAGCTGAAGGGGGATATCCAATATCCTGAGCCCATTTTATCATGCTGCTTTTTACAGTCTCCTGTTCTGATTGCCATTTTAGGAGAAGTTTATAACATTTAGCCATGATATGTTGCTTGGCAGCCTCTAAGATGGCATCTAACTCCAAGAAAGAATTCCTTAGCTGTTCTTCCTTATTGTCCAATTTGAACCTAGAATATAACTGTGTATATAAAAACCAAGAGCAACCCATATCTTCAACTGATAGCTCTTCTTTTGTTTTGAAAGTAGATTCATTGGTATTGCTACCCTGTTCTATGGGGGTCCCGGGAGGGGCGCCCAAATAACCGAACAACAACAACACAACCTTGGGGAAAATTAGCTGGAGCACTCACTAAAGCTAGCGAGAGGCAGGATAACTTAGCAGGATCTTGCAACCCAGTGTCTACGGGGTCAGTTCAGTCAAGCAGTCAGATGGTTTAAAATAGCAGAAATGATGTTTTATTAAATACAGACAAACGTTAGAGACACCACAATTACACAGCTAACTGGAGAATCGGAAATGGGGATTTTAGAGGGAAGTGGATGATACGACACCTGTCTCATAGTCCTGGAGAGGTATGAAATTGAGTTTGTGGATATGGAGTCTCAGTGCGTGGGACTGAGAAGACGGCTCGTCAAGCGGAGCAGCGGCAAGGCTGGATGGAACTCAGGAGTGATCCGAGGATGGTCTCGGAATCGGGGGTTTTTATAGGGTAAATTGTGACTGCAGGCCATACCTTATTTGGTGAGAACAATGCAATTTAGGAGCGGGACAAAGCCTTGGAAAGGTCAGAGTTTATCATGATTGGCTTAGGGTCGAATTAACAATAGTGTGGCCAGCATACAAACGCGGAGCGCTTAGTACAGCTTTGTGAAGCTGCCTTGCTTGGGGCAGGGGGGTCTTTGTTAGTATCGTGGATAAGCAATGAGGTGTTTGCCAGAGAGGTCCCTGAAGTGACGAACCAACTCTGTCTGGCCTGCTTGGGTGGAGAATGGAATGTCCAGCAATTATCGGCCGCGCCTGTTTATGTGTTTGTCCGGAGGCCTCGCAAACACATGGAGCGGGGTGACAGAGGAAAGCCGAATGGTTTGATATCAAAACGATATCAAGTGCTATCTCCGGGTAGGCCTGGACCGCAGTAACAGTATGAAACTTTAACAGATTTTTGTATGTCCACCAATTATTTTGAATTTTACCTACAGAATTTTAAAAAGCTTCTTGCAGAGAAACCCATAATGGCATTTGTGGACAGAGCCAATATTTGTATTTAGTCCAAATTTTAAAAAGCGAGTTTCTTATAAGATGTTCACAAAATTCTTTGTCAGAGTGTTTATTAAGATACCATATGTAAGAATGCCAACCATAATTTAGACCTGCTCCTTCTAGGAGCAGCAGTCTCTTATCTAGTTTAATACAGTCAGTTATCCAGGTTAGGGTATTAGCGTGAGCATGCAATTATAAATTGGAATCTTAGGCCCCCTCTTTCTCTAAGATCTGCCATTAGATTCCATTTTATTCTTGGCTTTTCCCCAGCCCAGATAAATTTAGTTAAGTCTTGTTTCCATTGGTTAAAAATATCTTGCTTAACTATAATAGGGATGTTTTGAAAAAGGGAGTTCATTTTTGACAGTATAATGATTTTTACAGTTGCAGTTTTCCCTAGTAGTGATAGTTTTAATTTATTCCAAGATATCAATTCTTTTTAAATTTCTTTCCAAATTTTAACGTATTTTCATATAAATCCCAATTATTCTTAATTAGTCAGATGCCTAAATACTTAGTTTTCTTTTCAATTCTAAATTGTCTTGAGTTTCAATTTTTTTTCTTCTTCTGTAGATAATTTTTTAGTCAGTAATACTGATTTTTCCTGATTAATTTTAAATCCCACCACCTGGCCAAATTCCCTCAAGATCCAAGTAAGAACAACTATAGAGTCAATAGCCATTCGCATATGCCTGAAGCTTAAATGTCATATTTTTTTAATTTTTATATGTTTTTCATTCCTTATCGCTTTATTCAATATCTCAATTACGATCAGAAAGAGAAGTGGTGAGAACGGACAACCTTGCCTATTTCCTTTTTCAACTTTCCAGGGTTTAGTTCTCTCAGAATTAACAATTATGTAGGTTTCTTGTTTAGAATAAATTGCTTTTGAGGAACTTCAATCATAAATTGCCAGGAAATGTTATCAAATGCTTTTTCAGCATCTAAAAATAGACGTTCCAATTTCTTAACTTAGTGAGATTTATAATATTGAATTATATTTGTCAATGTTGGAACATTATCTCTCAGTTGGCGGCCTGGCAAAACCTGATTGATCTTCATGAATCCAGTCAACGAGAATTTTTTTAAATCTTTCACCCAAGCTTGCAGCAAATATTTTATAATCTTGATTTAACAATGAAATTGGTCTATAACTTTGTGGATTTGTTAGGTTTTTTCCTTCTTTGGGAATCAACGTAACATTCGCAGTCCTCCAAGACTGGGTTTTTTTCTCCATTCACAACCTGATTTAAAGTTTCATATAATGGCAGAATCAGCTCTTTTTTGAACATTTTATAGAAAATAGCTGAGAACCCATCAGGGCCTGGGACCTTCCATAGTTTAACCCTTTTAATTGTCTCAGATATTTCTTCTATTGTTATAGGTTGATTTAATTTGTCCTTTTGTTTGTCTGTTAGTTGTTTAATGTCAGCTTTCTGTAAGTATTCTTCTATTTTACGTTGTTGAGTATCTTGCTGTTGATCATATAATTTAGAGTAATATTGATAAAAAACTTGTTTATTTTTTTCTTATTGAGTGATGAATTCTTCTCCCACTTTAATTTTGGTGATTGTCCTCTTTTCTTTTTCTTTCCTCAGTCTATATGAGAGCCATTTGCCTGGTTTATTAGCAAATTCAAAATGCTTTTGTTTAAGATAGTTGTTTTTTTTACTTGTGTGTCAAAAAGTAACATAAGTTGGTCTTTCAGAGTTTTTATTTCATTCACTATTAGTATTCACTATTCACTATTTTATTTCTTTCACTATTAGTATTAGAGGGATTTTTTTAAAGTTTTTCTTCTCTTTCTTTAATTTCCAGTAGAATTTGGTTTTCTTTTTCTAATCTTTTCTTCCTCACTTCATACTCCAATTGCATAATTATTCCATATATAAATGCTTTTGCTGTGTCCCATACCACATTGATTGGCATTCCTTTATTCATTTTTTCTTGAAAGTATAAATTCAGTTGATGTTTTATCCTTTGAACTGTTTTCTCATCATTTTATTTTATCTCATTTTATATTAACTTTACACCTCCCAAGATATTCCGACTTCCAATTCTCTAAACAGAGCAAAACAGGATTGGGGTCTGACTTTGTTTGAGGGAGGATGTCTATCTTTCTTACAAATCTCAAAAGCATTTTTGAAGCAAAAAGCATATTGATTCTACACCATGACTTGTGCCAGTGAGAAAAATATGTAAAGTCTTTTTAACTCCCTTTTTTATACCTCCAAATATCAATCAGACCATAATCAGTGGTATAGTTTAGGAAGTTTTTAGGAAGTCTCCCTTGGGACCTCTTTATTTCTTTTGGGGATTTCCTATCTAAGATCAAGTCCATGATGACTTCCAATCCCCATCGTGATAATTTTCTCATAGTGATGATCAACAAGGGTTTCAAAAAGATTCTAAAAAAAAAATTGATTTATTATCATTAGAGGTATAGATACCTATTAAAATTTCCTGTCTCGTATTCTGTCTTCCACCACGATGTAGCCAGAATTGTCATGGAATACTTCTTGGCACCAGATGTTTATTTGTATATAGCACAACCCCTTTCTTTTTTTGCCTATTTGCAGAAACAAAGCATTCTCCCAGCTTTGAATTATTCAAATATTTAATATCTGATTGTTTGATATGAATTTCTTGTAAGCTGATAATATCTAACTTCTGCTTCTCTAGATAGTGAAAGATTTTCCTCTTCTCAGCTAACACATTAAGACCATGAAAATTCCAGGTCAATGCCTTGATATCCATCATAGTTTACCTTCATAGCCTCTTACAATAAGTTGAAGTTCACTCTTGTGCGATTCTTTGCTCTTCTCCTTCTTCTTCCTCTTCCTCTTCTTCTTTTTCTTTCCTTTTTTCCTTTTCTTCTTCTTCCTCTTTTCCTTCTTCCTATTCAGCAACTACTGCTTGTTATTCTTCCTCCTCCTCTCTTTCAGCCCCCTTCTCCTCTTCTTCTTCTCTTTCTTCTCCATCTGTCTCTTCATCTTTTCTTTCTCTTCATCTTTCTTTCTTCCTAGGTACCAATTGTTTAATCTTCTCTGTATATGGAGCTTGTCCTGATTCTTCTTGCTCCTGCATGTCCTCTCTTTCATCTCTGTCAATTTTTCTTTAATGCATCCCTGTGTTCTTCTAAAAAGATTTCAGCTTGTCACGGGGAAGTGAAATTCAATGTTTCCTTTCAAAGTAAAAGGATATCCCTTAAGGAAATCCCCATCTGTAATTAATCCCAACTGTCTTTAACTTTTGAGTCAAAAAGTTATATTCATTTCGTTTCTGAAGTGTTGATCCTGGCACATCTTTAAAAGTTTGGATTGTCTAGCCATCAGTAATCAATCTTTCAATATAACTTTTCAATATAACTCAATATAACTCTTCTGAATAATCAAATCCTTAACTCTTTGGTGGACAAAAGAAAAGATTATGTCACAAGTTAGTGACCCTTCAGATATTTAAATATGGCTATCATGTCCCCTCTTAACCTTCTCTTCTGAAGACTAAACATACTCAGTTCTCTAAGCTGTTCCTCATTGAGCATGGCTTCACCATTTTGGTCGCCCTCCTCTGGACACATTCCAGCTTGTCTATATCCTTCATGAATTGAGGTGAACAGAACTGGACACAGTATTCCAAATGAGGCCTAACCAATGCAGATTAGAGTGATACCATTACCTCCCTCGATCTAGACACCATACTCCTACTGATGAAACCAAGAATCGTGTTGGCTTTCTCGGCTGCCGCATCACACTGCTAACTCACGTTCAGCTTGTGATCTACCAAGACTCCTAGATCCCTTTCACACGTACTACTATCCAGGCATGTGTTCTCCCATCACATATTTGTGCATTCCATTTTTTCTGCCTGATAGTAGCACCTTACATTTCTCTCTGTTGAAATGCATTTTGTTAGGTTTGGCCCAGCTCTCCAACCTATCAAGGTCATTGTGAAATCTGATCCTGTCCTCTGGGTTATTAGCAACTCTGCCCAATTTGGTGTCATCTGCAAATTTGATCAGCATGCCCTCCACTCCTTCATCCAAGTCATTGATGAAGATGTTGAATAGCAAGGAGCCCAAGACAGAACCCTATGGCATCCCACGAGTCTTTTCTTTCCAGGATGAAAAGCAGCCATTGGTGAACACCTTTTGGGTTCAATTGGTAAACCAATTACAAATCCACTTAACAGTAGCCCTGCCCAGCCTGCATTTTACAAACTTCTTTGCAAGAATGTCATGGGGAACTTTGTCAAAGACCTTGCTGAGGTCAAGATATGCTACATCTACAGCATCCCCTTCATCTATCAAGCTTGTAATCCTATCATAAAAAGAGATAAGATTAGTCTGGCATGACTTATTTCTGAGAAATCCATATTGACTTTTAGTGATTACGCCATTGCTTTCTAAGTAATTAGAAACTCACTGTTTAATGATCTGCTCTAGTATCTGTCCTAGTATTGATGTCAGACTGACCAGGTGAATATTATTTGTGTCCTCCTGTTCTCTAAGAATTCTCAAATATTAATGTGAGTGGTTCTGAAATGACTTTTGCCAGTTCTTTTAATATCCTTAGATGTAATTCATCTGGCTCTGAAGACTAGTTTAGCCAGATATTCCTGTACTACTTCTCTACTTATTCTGTGCTGCATTTCTAGCCCCCTTCCTCACCTGCTCCCCACCTGCCAGGTTAAGTACTTCTTTCCTTTTGGGAGAAAACTGAGGCAAAGAAGGTGTTGAGTAGTTCTGCCTTCTCTCTTCCCCCGTTAGTAATTGGCCATCTTCTCCACACAGTGGCCCTATCATTTCTTTGTTTTTCCTTCTGCTGCGGACATATCTAAAAAAGCCCTTTTTATTGTTTTTAATGTCTCTGGCAAGACTGAATTCATTCTGCATTTTAGCTTTTCTGACTTTCTCCCTACTTACTTGAATTGACTTTCTCCCTATTTACTTAAATTCCTCTCCTTTTCCTGTACATGTTTTTTTAACATTTAGCTCAGCTGAGAGTTCTTTCATCAACCATTCCGGTTTCTTTAGACACCTGCCATTTTTTTTCCTTAGTGACACAGTTTTAAATTGTGCCTTCAGTATCTCACTTTTAAGAAACTCCCATCTGTCATGAACTCCTTTCTCTTTCAGTATTCTTGACCATGGGATTTTGGAAAGTAACTCCCTAAGTTTATAGAAATCAGCTTTTTTAAAGTCCAGGATGTGTGTCTGGCTACACTTGGCTTCTCCTTCCCACTGAATGATAAATTCCAATAGAGCATTGTTACCCTGTTTACTGGGGGTCCTGTGAGGGACACCAAAGTGCGCTCTCAAAACATCAAAAGGTGGGGAAATTAGCACAGAGCACAGCTGGCAATGCGAGAGGCAGGGCAACGCAGCGAGATCTTGAACCCAAAGTCTACAGGGTCAGGCCGAGTCAAGAAGCAGACAGAGGTTGAACTAACAATAGTGATCTTTATTAAAATACAATCAAACGGTATATGCAGCACACTCACATAGATAACTATAGAAAATAAAGGTTGGAGCGAGACAGAGGGATTTTTAAGAGGGATTGTTGATTTGATTTGAGCGTGTGCCCGCCGCCGCCTTAGCGCAGCTGCTGCTGATGGGGGGGGCTCTGCTGCCGCCGCGGAGGCCACCGCCGCCGATGCGGGGGGCAGCCGCCACCTCGGAGGCTGCTGTCGCCGCCATGGGACAGGCCCGGTTGCGGCAGATGTCCCCGCTGCCGCGGGGGAAGGCTCGGCTGCGGCGGAGGTCCCCGCTGCCACAGGGGAGGGCCCAGTCACTTCGGAGGTCTCCGCCAATGTGGACGGGCCCATTAGCAGTGCCAGGGCTGGCCCGGGGCTTGCCCCGGCGGTTGGGGTGCCTGCAGGCTCGCCAGGGGGGTGGGCCCCGGCTCCAGTCCGGGGACTCTGCCCACCCACGGCTCTGACTCAGAGGAGGCTGCCGGCCCTCCTCCCATGTTTCAGCAATGGCGGCAGGGGAAGGAGGCAGTCCGCCGGTCCCAGCGGCTGCTGGAGAAGCAGCTGTGGGCTGAGAGCTCTCAGCTGTGAGCCCAGGCAGCAGGTTAAGGGCTCTCAGCTGTGAGCCCGGTCCTGATTGGGCGCCGCCGGGCCAGGAGGCTATTTAGGACGGGCGCGGGGAGGGAGGACCACGGAGCAACAACCGTCAGCCTTCCGCGTCCTCCTCTGTCTGTGTCCAGTTCCAGCCCCTCCCTCCGGCGTCCGTCCAGCTCTCCTGGCAGCCGAGCCCTTGGATTTTGCTTCGGGTGAAGTAACCCTTTCCTTGCCTTAGGAACTGGCTTACATTTTACTTTGAGACTTAACCTCTGTTTTGGAACCATTTACGTTTGTGCTGGGGCTTTCCTGTGGGGGTGCTGTAACCCTCTGTTTACTGACTGCCAATAAACGCTGACAGCTTCAGCCGCTCGCCCCGCGTCTGCTTGGTCTCCGCCCACCGCTGACAGATACTACACCTGTCCTGAAGCCTGGATAGTTCACTGCGGAAGTTCGGAGGTGTGTAGTCTCAGTACGTGGGACTGAGTGGAAGGCTCGCCAAGCATAGTGGCAGCAAGGCTGGATGGAAATCGGGTATGATCCAAGCGATCTGAGGAAGGTCTCGGAATCAGGGGGTTTTATAGGGAGAAATGTGGCCACAGGCTATTCCGTACTTGGGGGAAACAATGAGTTTCGGGCTGGAGACAAAGCCTCCAAAAGGTCAGAATGTAGCATGATTGAGTTAGTTCCGAATTGGCAAAGGAGTAGACAGTATGCAAATGCAGAGTGCTTGATAGCTGAGGATTCTCATAATCAAGCTTCCTGCTCAGGGCAGGGAGTTCTTTGTAAGTAGCGTGCATACATAATAGCGTGCTTGTTGGGAGGTCTCCTAAAGCAGTGATCTGGCTATTTCTGGCCCGCCTGGGTGTGTAATGGAATGTCCAGTGATTAGTGGCCGTGCCTAGTTTCGTGCTTGTCCGGGGACCTCACAAACACGTGGAGAGGGATGGAGAAGAGAGACAAATTATTGGTATCAAAGTGATATCTAATGTCACCCCAAGTGCAGCCTAGGAACTGCAGTAACAGCATGGTCACTCCCCCCTAAGGATCCCACCACCTCGACCTCACCAACAAGGTCATCCCTGTTGGTCAGGATCAGATCTAAAATAAAGATATACGCTTTAATGCAAATAGATAAACTTACTATTTTGTTAAAAGAGAAATCTTTGGATAGATATTGAGAAGAATGGGGGAAAGTTTGTAATTATCTGGAAAAGAGATGGGGGCTTTGTCAGTAATTGCGTTGAGAGATTGAGGACAGGTATTATGTTGAAGTCTAGACTACAGAGACCACCTCAGCCAACTTTATTTTATTCATTTTACATTGGTACTAGAGATATTCATCATTGATAAATGGATAACTGTATGTAATTCTATTAGACTGTACGGGCTTTTCTTTTCTCCTTTCTCTTGTCTACTTGCTGTATGTAACTTGAGAACAAAATAAAAACATAAGTTTTTAAAAAATAAAATAGTCGATCCCCTTGTCACATCTTCTACCTTCTGGACCATGAAATTGTCTGCAAGGCAAGTGAAGAATCTGTTGGACCTTGCGGTCTTGGCAGAGTTTGACTGTCAACAAATATCAGGTTAGTTGAAATCTCCCATTACTACTGCATCTCTCCTTTTTGAATGTGTGGTCATCTGCTGCAGGAAGACCTCATCCTCAGGCTGGCCTGGAAGCCTGTAGCAAAGCCCCACAACCACATCCCTATTGTTTCTTGCTCCCTTAATTCTTACCCAGATGCTCTCGACTTGGGTTCCCAGATTTAAGTCATGGATCTCTTCACGGGTGAAAACATCCTTGACATATAAGGCTCTTCCTCCTCCTTTCTTGTTTGGTCTGTTTCTGCAAAATAGGTTATACCTCACTATTCCTACATTCCAGTCATGAGACTCATCCCACCAGGTTTCAGTGATGCCTATTTAATCATATTTATTTTGTTGTATTAAGAGTTCGAGTTCATTTTGCTTATTTCCCATGCTCTGTGCATTAGTGTAGAGACACTGGAGACCATGTGTCCTTCCTGGAAGCCCTGTACTAAAGTTACTTTTCCTCCCCCTGTTGGTGTCTAGTACTACTTGGCCTGCTCTGTCTATATCATTTGGGCTTTCCCCCCCCAGCACTCACTGAATCCTTGCCCTGAATAATACTGTCCCCTTCCCCAGTCAAACTCAGTTTAAAGACCTCCTGATCCGTTTTGCAAGACTGTTAGCAAAAACGTTCCAGCCGACAGTTGTGAGATGCAGGCCATCCCTTGCCAGAAGACTATCTTCTTGGAAATGGAGACCATGGCATTTCCACTATAAGTATCTTACACAAAGTTTGCTGGTTGTGTTCAGGAGGCTAATTGGTTAGCAGGATCCTCCTTGCTTACTTTTTTATATATGGGGACAATGATTGCAAGCCCCCAATCATTGGGGGCTCGACCATAGTTGTCAATACAGGTGAAAAGTGAGGCCAGGATAGGGGTCCAGAATTCCAAATTGTTTTTAATGGCTTGTGGAAATATTAAATTTTCTCCTAGAGCCTTCCCCATTCTCAGTTGAGCTACAAGGTTCTTGATCTCTGGCACTGTCACTGGTGTCCACATTGGGAGGTTCTCTGTATTGTGGCTAGCACATCCACTTTCAACATGATGTCCTTCTAAAGTGCTTTAAAGTGATTGTTCCATTTCCCTGAGAGGGTGTGGCAGTCCATTGTAACAGAAGCATTACATTGGGAACTTGATGTAATATGCCTGAATAAAGCTGAGTTATTAGATTTGACTGCCTGAATAAGTTATGTCTAATTCTTCATACCTTATTTTCTCTTGTACACCAGCAATTTTTTATATCCTTCTTTGTGGTCTCTGTGACTCACACATATGGGATTATGTGTGCTTGCACAGTACTGCCTTGGAAACTTCTAGACCTCTAGGCCCAGCATTTTGGCAGGAACTCTGCCCCTTCCTCTGAGGGCATATAAGGGCCCTGGCGTACTTGCCATTAGTTCCTTTTTTCCCCCCGTGTCTGCTGGCTTTGGAGCTTCTATTGAGTGTCTTACCTATTGCTTCTTCGATACTGACCCTTCTTAATCTTATCAACCCATTACTTTAGATCTCCCTTTTATGACATTGACAGTGTTTTTCGGCAGCCAAGAGCTGGTTAATAAGTCTTTTCCCAGATAAGGCAGACAGGCAATAAATCAAAGGGCTTTACTTCAGCAGTGGGTAGATAAGGCAGCAGTAAACTAAAGAGACTTTTGCAGCAAAGGTATTTCCTGGCTGTTACGTCACAGCCAGGCAAAACAGCAAACAGAGTCCACATACCACAGAGTTTGTTCCTCATCCGGTCGGGCAGCATTTCAGGAAGCAAGGCAAGGGTCCCCGGTAGCCCAGCAGGCACACCCAAAATGGACGGTTGTGAGCCGACAAAGACCCAAGGCTGAGTGAGCGCTTTTATTAAGCAGGCCCTCACCCAGGTGCTACCTCAGCTGGAGCTTGATTGCTTGGTGTTTTCTATTTAAACACTCTGACCTTCTGAGAGCACTCTTTTTCTCCCAATGCTGCTGGTAAGTAGGCACCTGCTCTTGAATCTCTGGGTCTAAGGCAGCCCCTGGCTCCATTGCTGGGCCTACTGGGGCCAAGGGCTCTGTGTCCAGGGCAGCCTCTGGGGTGGGCTGTGCAGCAGGCTCCATGGCAGCCTCTGGGGTGGGCTCTGCTGGTGCAGCAGGCTCCATAGCTTTGAAGTCCTCTGGTTCAGACTCAGAGCTTGAGTCCTGGAGTGCCAGGGTCCTGACAGCATGGTTGCCTGACAGAGATCACCTGAGGTCCATCCACCTCCCCTTCCACCCTGCACAGCCTCTCGTAGATCCTCGGCCCATGGGTCCAGAAGGGACTGATCTCACTCCTCTTTGAGAGCAACAGCTGTCCGACGTCAACAGGACTGTCAGAGCTCTCATTGAAGGTGGTCAAAATTCAGGTTACATTCCTCCTCTGGCCGATCCTGATCACCAGAGGTATACTTACCGAGACCGGTCCCGCTCTCACCACCATCGCACTTATTTGTATTATTCACCATTCACATTGTCCAGTGATTCCTCGGAGGAGGAGATATGCCTACCTTGACTTCGTCACAGATACCATGTATACTGTGAGGAGGTTGTCCCTCAGTGTCAATGTCATATCCTGACCGATTCTGACTTTAGGCTCTCGCCACCTCCCAAATGGCCACGATCTCACATGGCCAGGGAAACAACTGCCCAGTAACCTTTGCCTCTTAACTCCTCCCTGTCCCTCGGACAGAACCACGCCTGTCACTTGGGCACAAAGGGAATCAAAGTGGGATCTCTTGACTTACCAAGCCGTCAGTCCCCCTCCAGGTCCCCTACTCCCTCCACCAACTCTGTAGAACATAGGGAGGAGCAGGCCCTGGATACCGCTGTTTCCCAGAGCGAGCCCATCTCCCCATCCAATGATGTACGAGCCTTTTCTGACCTGATATCTCATATGGCAAAGAACTTCAACTCCACCACTGAGGTGTCCAAGGAGACTATAGATGATCCCGTCTACTATCAGCCACAGGAGCAGACCCCATCGGTTTTGGCCATCCCACTCCTGCCTTACCTGCTCCACATTTTCAAGAAACCGTGGTCAGCCCCTGCCTCCGCTCCAGTCACCTTGAAGAAATTGGCCTCTCTTTACAAGGTCATAGACACGACTGAACCCTGGCTGCAAAACCACTCCAAAGCCAACCACCCCAAAGCCACTCCAAAGATCATTGTCGATGTGGCACAAGTGAAAACCTCGCATGCATTATACATGCCATTCCACCAGACAAGAAAGGAAAACGGCTAGATGCTGTGGGCCGCAAGAACTATTCCAATGCAGCCCTCATATTTAAGATGGCAAATTACTCGGCATGAATGGCAGCATACAATCAGCGGCTTTGGGACAAGACCAGGGTCTTTGCCTCTAGATTACCGGAGGAGACATCTTACTGTCATGATTTGTTGGTTAGTGAGGTGTCGACGCCTCACTAACCAACAAATCATGACAGCAAGATATGTCATTGACTGCGCTTCGAAAGCCTTCACCTCCTCAGTGTCTCTCCGACACCACTCATGTTTTTTTTTTCCTCCAGGCTCTCATAATCATCCAAGACCATGGTCGAGGATCTGCCCTTTGACTCTGCTGTGCTGTTCAACAGTGCCACCGATGAAAAACTGGAGAAGACACACAAAATGTGCTCCTGTATACAGAAATATGGCATGCAACCACTGCTCCAAACCCAGAAGTATCATCATCGTCGATATTGCCCCTCAACTCATCGCACCTATAGCATTTATCCATCCCTATGATCCTGTCAGCCTCAACCAAGTCAACCTTCTCAACTGCCCCAATGCTCACATAAGGCTGTCTACAAGAAGAAGAAGGACCTCCCTAAACATTGAGTTTGACGGTTTTGAGGATGAACCCAACCTTTCTGATGCCACCTCTACAGAATCGTCTTCTATAGATCCATCCACCACCTCAGGCACCAGGATGGCCGTAACACCAGAGCCACCTCTATACCATCTGCCCGACCCATTCTTCGGATCCACGCTCAGAAAGCACCTTGACGCCTAGTCCTCAATCACCACAGATGCCTGGGTCAACATCATGGCAAGAGGGTACACAATCAAGTTCTTTGTGAGGCTTCCTGTCGGGCACATTCGCATAATGTCTCCATCGACTCCCCTTCTGGAAGAGATGCATGCCCTTCAGAAGAACTGATCCCCTTCTCTACCCTTCAAACCAGCTTCTCATCCAGGTACTTCCTTGTGTCCAAGAAAGGGGGAGGAACGCGTCCCATTCTGGACCTACAGGGAGTTAATTGCTACATCAAGCCCCACAAGTTTCAGATGGTGTCTCTCAAGTCCATTCTTCATCTCCTTTGGAGAGGAGACTGGTTTACCATGCTGGACCTCAAAGACACTTATTTTCATATTGTCATTTGGAGGGGCCACAGAAAATTCCTTGCTTTTGCGATCAGCAAGAGGGCATCCCGGTTTCTAGTGCTCCCCTTTGGCCTGAACATGGCTCCGCATGTGTTCACCAAATGTATGGTGGTTGTAGCAGCAGCTCTCCAACAACGCATGGTTGTCCTCTTCCTGTATTTAGACGATTGGCTAATTGTCACCAGTTCTAGGTCGCAGCTTCTCCACGATCTTCAGATAACACTTTGACTTCTCGAGAAATTGGGCCTCACAGTGAACCTGGACAAGTCACATCTTCACCCAACTCACGCATAAGCTTCATTGGGGCAGTTCACGATTTCACCCGTCAACTCGCCTTTCCTAAACAAGACCGTGTCACTCGACTCTTCAACTCGATATTGAGACTGCAAAGAAACTGGCAAATCTCTGCTCGGTTGATCCAGGTCCTTCTGGGTCTTATGGCCTCAACCACAACCATGGTCCCACTCGCAAGTCTGCGTGTGAGACCCTTGCAGAGCTGGTTTCTGAGTGTATTTGACTCTCTTCTTGACAGCCCAGACTGCCGCCTTTCGGTCCCAAGCCAAGTCCTCTGGCCCCTCACCTGGTGGAAGGAACCACAGAACATCCTGACCCACAGCCCTTCCCAGAGGGGTGGGGCACCCACTTCCAGGATCTAACAGTAAGCGGTCAGTGGTTGAGTGCATTCAGTATATACCACATCAATGCCCTCAAGATGCTAGCAGTCATCAAGGAACTCACAGCCTTCAAGGATATACTCGCCAACCGTACGGTACAGATATTAACAGACAACACCATGGTCATCTACTACATCAACAAACAGGACGGCACGCAGTCAAAGTCTCTTCTAATATTGGCTCTCCAGCTATGTAACTGGTGTCTTCCCCATCGGATCCACCCTATGGCTCCCCACCTGCCCAGCACACAGAACACAACAGTGGACCACCTCAGTCAAACCGTGATGATATCCCACTAATGGAGGCTCGAGGAATCTGTTCTTTGGAAAGTATTCAACATATGGAAGACCCAGCTCTTTACCTCCACATCCAACACCCAGTGCCGCCTCTTCTGCTTGAGGAGCAGACTGGTACAGGAGACCCTGGGAGACACATTTGTGTTCCAATGGACAGGCCTGACTGTCTACTTTCCTCCATTTCCTCTTATCACAAGGGTGCTGGAAAATATCTGCCGAGACCTAGCCTCAGCAATCCTAATCACCCTGTGGTGGCCATGTCAAATGTGGTTTGCCCCCACTACCACTGTTATTGAAGTCTTGATATTGGAGGCTTCCACCCAGACAGGACTTGCTGAGCCTGAACGAAAGGGCCATCCGCCATCCGGACGTCACCAGCCTCAAGCTCACAGTGTGGAGTTTATTTCTGTGACATCTCTGCCTCTGGCTGTTCGATCAGTCATAGAGCCAGCCCACAAACCATCAACAACCTGTGCTTAATCCTGTAAGGTATCGAAGTTCATTGAATTCCTTTGACTTTGCCAGCTCAATATCGACCACTTTGATACCATGCACCTTCTGGAATTTCTTTCTTCACTAGCTGAAAAAGGTATTTCCCTCTCATCAGTCCAATGCTACTTATCGGCAATTTCATCTCACCTGCAGTGTATGGGTAGACCCTCATTCTTTGCAGACCCACTGGTGTGTACATATCTTAAAGTGTACAAGCATCTATACTCTCCAGTACAACCACCAGTCCCCAGCTGGAACCTCTCCTTAGTACTTTCGCAGCTGTCCAGGAGGCCCTTCGAGCCAATGGCCGCGTGTGTCATCAGACTGCTCTCATGGAAGATGGCCTTTCTTGTGGCCATCTCATCCACACATAGGGCTAGTGAACTGTGTGCGCTTAGAGCTGACTGTCCATGCCTTCATTTTCATCGGAACAAGGTGGTTCTCAGGCCTGATATCACATTTTTGCCTAAAATAGTCTCTGCCTTCCACCTTAATCAGGATATTGTCCTCCCAATCTTCTTCCAAAACTTGTCCTCTGATCTGGAAAGATCTTTACATGCTCTGGATGTCTGTCGAGCCTTGACCTTCTATACTCAACAGACTGCAGAATTCAGAAAGTCTCAAAGAGTGTCTATTCTTCTACAAAAAAAAAAAAAGGGCTGCCTGTTTTTTCACAAAGACTCTAAGTGGGTGGTCTCCATGATTATACTTGCTTATGAACTGGCAAGGATGGATCCCCCTCCTCAGCTTAGGAGGCATGCCACCAGAGCCCTCTCAGCCTCAGCAGTCTGTCTGAGAGGAGTTCTGCTGCAAGAACATGACTTTTATATCCCACCATAGAATTGACCAATGCTCCTCCAATGATGCTGCGTTTGGGAGGGCGGTTTTGTTCTCCCCAGTTCAGCGATATCACCCACGTGGTAATTGTTGTTCTTGTACATGTCCTCTTTGAACCATTATGCCATTATGCCATATGTTATTATTGACTTCCTTTTTGCATTTGATCCTGATAAACCTCAACATGTTGGTACTTGCCTAGCATTTCTTGGTGGGCTATGTTTACAATAAATTGGTTTGTCTAGGTTCCACATGGCACTCCCACTTCCATAGCTTGCTAATCTCCCATATGTCTGAGTCACAGAGACCACGAAGAAGGAGGACAAATTACCTACCTGTAACTGGAGTTCTTCAAGTGGTCATCTGTGAACTCGTACAATCCCGCCCAACCTCCCCTCTTCATGCCATCCCTCCTTCCTGGTGCTAAATATGCTGCAGTGGTCAAGGAACTAACAACAAGCGCACCTGGTCTCTTATATGCCCTCAGGGGAAGGAGCGGAGTTCCCACCAAAACACTAGGCCTAGAGCTCTAGAAGTTTCTGAGGTAGTACTGTGCAGGCGCAGATAATCCCATATGTGTGAGTTCAGAGATGACCTCTCAAAGAATTCCAGTTACAGATAGGCAGCCTATCCATCTCTCATCTGCTGGAGCAGTTCCAGCACAACTTCTGGTGTTGTGTTGGATGCATAAGCTTAGTAAGTAGTTATGAGAGCTTTTTTAACAATAGCACATTTTTTGTCAAAGCATGGTTTTGAGTAGTGCTGTTGTTGCCTCCATTGTGCACCGTTTTTGTGGTGTGGATGCTGGTGTAGCTCTTGGGTAAGAGTATTGTAATTCTTCAAAAGTTCATCAGGGGATTTGACTGATATCAGGACAGTCTGAAGACAATGAAGGCAGTCTGAGGCCATTACCTCACTTATTATTTGATTTAGCCAGCTAAAGGATAAGTCCTTCCTGATGGCATTAAACAGAGTTGATAACACTCCTCAGTGAATATTTCTTGAGTAAAAATCACATAGGTGTAATTTAATTGGGAAATGATCACTTTCAGACCTGAACATAATTTTTAGGTCCTTAGTGCAGGGGAGAAGGTCCCACAAAATGAATGTATAGTCAAAAGTGCTCATTCTGGACCCAGATAGATAAGTGAATTCAGCTGGACAGTCACTCTTCAGAGCACCACTTAGGATATGTAGGTTTAACCTGAAGACTGTTTGAGCCAGACAAAGGCCTGCAAATGTTGATTTGTTGTCTTTTGAGCAGTGGGTGAGGTGAGCTCCATCATTCTCGAGGTTGGAAGGAGGGCATTTGCACTGGGCGTAGGTGGTATGACCATTGAGGCCCAATCTAGCATTCAAATACCTCCCCCAGGACTACAAATGCATTTGGATTCTGTAATATGAGATTAGCAGTGTATGATACCAGTTCAGCCCATGGGATTCTGATTTGTGATTTTTTTTCTTCATTGGAGGCATGTAGATATTTATCATCAACAGAGTTCATTCAATTAGTTGAATTGGATTAGCGGTGTCATAGCATATGTTTTAAATGTGAGAAGATGTTGTGTTATAGGATATAGAGTGGTGGAAACCAGGACTCCCAGGATTCCCTTGCTTTTCCGTGCTTTATCCCTGGCTGTACCCCAACTGAAAATGAGTGAAAGCCATTTAATAGTAGTTCCTTAGCAGTCCTTGGTTCCTGAATCAGTAATGTCATGATAGGAGAGGAAGTCAATAAAACAAGGGTCTCTGATAGATGCAAACCACCCAGCCATGTTCCATGTCATACGGGTAACCTTGTGCTGGTCACTTGATTGTCAAGAGGTTGTACTGCAAACGAAAGGCTGGGTGAGGATTCATGCAGTGACAGTTGGTTCATATTAGCTGATGGCTAGGATAGCTGTAGCTGTGACTTCTTCTGTGGATGGTGGTATAGCACATCACATTCGTAATCTTCCTGCTCTGCCTGTTCTGGTAGGGAGGCTGGAAGAACCAATGTGACATGGTCAGCAAAGTGTGGATCACAAGCAAGCAAGAATCACATCTCTTTAGTGAGGGGAATGTTCTTTGACTTCTCTAGTGAGAAAGGAGGTGGTGAAGGCTATTTTTACTGTGTGAGAGGTTTACTCGGGATTGCTTGAGTCTTCTGGAATTCAATTTGTACATGAGGATACATCTTCAATGCAAAGCATTTGTTGAGGGGGGGAGTATTCCATAGCTTCCTTGAGTAGAAATAGAGTGTCATTGTCAATGTCACTTCCATTGTTGCTGTCATTATCAGAAAAATCAGAGTGATGTACTGACAGCTTTCTGTAAGTCCATAGGGAAGAGGGTGGTTTTAGTGAGGCTGGATTACTGTTGGATTTTTTTCTAGGCACTGGAAGTGTGTGTCCAGATATCTGTGAGTTTTTCTCTCAGTTGAAGAATTTCTTGATCTATAGCTTGAATGTCCACCTTTGGTGTACACTTAGACTCACCATCTTTGAGATGGTTGGCAGATTTACTGGATAAATTCTCATGACTGAAGAGTTGTGTCTATCAGTTTCCCTGTGTCATGAACTAATTTATCTTTAAAGACTCTGATAGCTTTAATATACTGCGCTTGCCATAAGAATTTACTCTTTTGTGTCAGTCTGTTAGGAACAGATGCCTGATTAATGGTCAAAAATATGTTGTTTGATTGCTTTTCGGTTAGGTAAGTAACGAAAATCTTTTAAGTCAATTATTCTTCTGCAAGAGTTTAAAAGCTGGGAAAGGAATGTTACAGTTGACTTGTAGCTCTTCCAAATATGGACATTATGATGCATTTCTAAGAGGAGTTGCTTTTTCTATAGAACATGGCAATGTTTGGCTTCATCCGGGTACCTTGATGATATTGGGCAAACTTCTGTGTCATCAGTGTAACCAAGTGTAAGCGTATCAAAAGCTTGTTGGAATTTGTCCACCTTGATTACAATATCATTTAGTCTGCAATAAAAGGATCAAAGTTTCTTCAGACAGAAGGCAGACCTTATGGAAGGGTTGAACAATATAATTGCAGGGGATAGTGGCAGCAAATTCAAGGAGATTGTCTCTGTTATTTCTGTTATCTCCGTATTCCAGAGAGTAACTTTTATTTAGACTTTGAAGAATTGGGGAGGATATTTTTCTTAATTCAGACTTCTGTGGCATCTTAGGAAGGGAAAAGGGAGCGGAGGTTGTAGATCTGTTACTCACAGTTTGTACTGTCTCTATTGCAGGAAAAAGTGAGTCAATCCTCATCTGTTTCTCTGTTTTGAATGATTCCTGGGTTCCAATATTATTGTTGGGACTGTTCTGAATTCTTTTCTTGTGTTTCGGTAGCATTTTAAGGTGTATGAGGGGATGAGGCCAGAATTACAGTTGGGAGGTTATTTCAGTAGTTGTTAGTCCATTGCCCTCTTGTCGTCCTCCTTGAGAGTCTGATGTATCCAAGGTCACCCAGTGGGTTTCCATGGCAGAGCAGGGAATTTTACCACATCGTGCTGGATCTCAGTTGCCCCATAGCCCAAGGTTTTTCTTTATGCCTTTCTCCGTTTCCGTCTACTGAATAAGGCCCTGGGAGGAAAGGGCATTAATCATTCTACTTGAGCTCATGTGTCTTACAAAAGCCTGATTCTTCAACCTCCTAAATATGTCATTAGAACATTTTCAGCTGTCACTCAGGCTGGCCTGCTCAGTCAAAGTGCAATGTTCCACCCAGAATGAGAATGACTTCAGCTATACTTCTGTTGAGCAAGTATCACTATAATGCAAACAAAATTCTGCTTAGGTAATTGATACCCTACCCTGGTATAAAGGATTTATGAACAGGATCTGTGAATCATTGTGGAGAGATTTCAACCACTTGTGTAAGAAGAACAGCTTTTCTTCCCAAATCATATCTCTCTGAGATCTACTTTCTTTTCTACAGGAAGGGTTAGACAAGGGTCTGTTTTCCTATACTGTTGGGAAGTAGGCATTCACTCCATCTTTGATGTTTCAGGGATCACAAGATGATTCAGTTATATCTTATCCCTATACACATTATTTTTCTAAGGAGAGCCTCATTCCTGAAACCACCTCCAATATACAGGTTCCCCTCTTGGAATGTACATAAAGTTCTGAAAGCATTATCCCTCCCCCATTTTCTTTTTTGAATGTGATGTCCTATCTTTCAGATACATTTTATTTGTGAAGTTGTATTATAACTGCAGAGTTCATGATCTTATCTCAGACTTTTTAAGCCATTCTCAGCCTCATTGGCTTTCAGTGATTAGGTCAATGGTGTTGTCACCATTTTCTTTTCTTTAAAGAAAGTGGCGATACAGAAAGGGGGAAGCTATGCACAGGGAGGAGGGTGAGAAGACTTTTAGAAGTTTTTATTAACCACTTGCGATGAGCAAGAAAAGGAAGTAGGTGACATTTGAATGGGGAAGACAGAAACAGAAACACATCCCTAAGAATTAATTTTGATTAAATATCAGTCTCAGGTCTGCTTAAGTAGCAAATATTGGTGTAAGTGTAACTGAATTTCTTTGAAATACATTCTAATCTTAATAGCAGTAGTTTATGATCTTGACACAATATTAATTTTTACATAATATTTTAATCATCTTGCACACATGTTTGCAATATGAAGTTTTTCTTAGGTATCAAAGAGTAGAATCTCAAAACCCATTTGCTCTCTCTCTCTCTCTCTCTTTGCCAGTGCTGATTCAGTTTATAATTGGTATGCTGATAACAGTGAAGACAAAGAGGCATCCCCTTCCAGTCAACAGATTGTTGAGAATTCCATCACAATGAATAAAATGAAGCTGCTCAAGAGAAAGATGGAGAACATGAATCTCAGCAGAAAAGTAAGGCTTTACTCTCTTTCTCCATACAAAACCGTATGTGTTTATTTGCATTCCAGCTGCTCTTAAAAATCAGATGATTGCCATAGTATTTACTTTTCTGCAAGTGAAGGCAATTGTTTTAATGCCCTTAAATGAGATCAGTTTACCTATGTTGGTTCATATTAGATGAATATGTCATTAACAAAAAACAAAGCAAAACAAACAAAAATCTTCTGATCAGTTTGTGATAATTTGTTCTCTTTTCCCAATGGCAAACTTTGGCTCACAAAAGATGTTTCTGTGCATTTGAAAGATATACACAAGGCAAGGATCCAACAAAGTATTTCACTGAAATAAAAAGTTCTATTAGTGAAACCAGGAGTGGTAACTCTCCATCTCTCTGGAAAGGACTGAGAAATCCTCAGCAATAGATCTTTGAGTGGTATGTAAGGCCCAAGGAATTGGGGAGAAAAAAAAAGTCTCATTGAACGAGCATGGAATAGGGAGAGCCCCCATCCTCCTTCTAATGACAGAAATTGCTTCTACCAGTCAAAATACACTTTTAAATCCTTGTCAACATGTGTATCTCATAGTTTTCTGTGTTTATATTTTACATATGTATGTATGTGTTTTGTTTGATTTATTTCCCACCTTTTCCACAAAAGGAACTCAAAAATATCCAAAGCTTTATCTGTTTTTTAAAAAGATTTCTTAGAATAGAATTACTGCCCATGCTGGACTTCATCTTCAAACATTTTTATTGGGACAGTGCCTTAAAAAAAAAAAAAGTTGAATTGGCAATTAAATATTTTCTTTTGCCCAGGGATTTTCTAGGTCAGTGGTTTCCAATCTACAGTCCCTAAATATTGGGGGACATCAATTCCCAGAAGTCCCAGTCAGCATGACCAATGATGAAGGATTCTGGTAGTTGTAGGCCAGGCTTGGATGCATGGTTGGGATGACTCCCATGCAATTCAAATAACTGTGTCTCCTTTTTTTTTTCCACAGCCAAAAGAAATTATTAAATTGAACCCTCATTCTCCAAAAGCTCCATGGTCGTCTAGTGGCTCAGTCACAGCTACACGTCATAAATTTCTACAAGCACTCCCTCACATTGGGAAGTCCTGTTTACCTCCTGGTAATTTACTTACCTTAGAAACATCTCAAAATGTATCCTCAGTTTTGGCAACTAATGACAGAAGGATGCCTTCTATTACTAGCAACTTTATTAAGCAAAACAATAAATGGGAAAGTATTTCTCAGTCTCAGTCGATCAGCAGCATTGCAATGCCACAGAATGTAAAGTGTATAGAAAAAGAAGATGCAAAAGTACCAACAGACACAGTTCTTCCACTTCTGTATCCACTTAAACGTTCAGAAGAAAATGCAGAAATTGGTGTATCAACAAATGAGAAAGATCCTTTGTTATATCCAGATATCACAAATGTAAACCTGTATGCTACAGAAGAAAAGGTTCTAACAAACATGGATGTTTTTACCTTGCTAGGAGAAGCAAACTTTACTGAAGCATGCAGTGAATTATATGGAATAGGAAAAATGAATACAGAACTCCAGTTATCTGAGGGAGATGTAGACTCTGCCATTACAAAACTTATAACCTCCACAGAAACAGATACTAACATTCATAGCAATCATGACATCAATTCTCAACAAAATGCACACCCATCACCTCTTTACTGTTCAGCACAAATTGCGCATTACAGCCCTCAAAAAGCTCGAACACAGTCCACGTCCTTAGATGGTGGTAATTTGAAGCCTGTTACCTCTCCAAATGTTATAAGGCCATTGGAGGTACAAAATTCAGCAGATTCCTCTTATCCAAGGACTTCTAGATTTCATAGCAATGGTGCTGACTCACTTGGCAAAAGACCTGATATCCACTCTAAAAAAGAGAGAAGGAAAATCACAGAAGTGCCTGTCAAAGCATACAAAGATCCTGTTCTTTCTGTAAATAATGTAGGATTTCTAAGTTCACTGACCCGAAGCACAAACAGAGATGGGTTGAAGAATTCCTGTGGGACAAACAGGTTTCGGACTTCTAATATTGCACTAACTACAGATCTCCAGCATTTTCAAGAAGAAAGATTTAACATGGTCTCTCCCGACAAGGACATGCCTGGATACTTTTTGGTAATTACCCTTTACAATAGAACTATATTTCTTAATGTACTTCCTTGTAAGTTTCAGCCCATGTTTATTTCAGTTAGAATTCTAAACTCTCTATAGCTGGAATTAAGATATAGACATATTTGGTCCTATCTTAGATTTCTCTGATCAGCTTAATTCAGACTCACTCGATAAGAGACCTGATACTCTTATTCAGGATGTGAATGGTGCTGTGGAGGCTAGGAGATCTTCTAGTAAATCAGATGCAAGTTGCCCTTTATGTGAGTACCTTAGGCATAAAATTCTTGCTAGTTTTCTCTGACTTTTGCCAAACAGACCTCACTCCTGCACTTGGTCAGAAGCATATACTGTTGTGGTAACGCTTTACTTTACTGAATGCATCAAGCTATAAAATTTGTTTCGGCAGCAGTGAAAATACCCAACGTATATAGAGACTTAGAGGCCAAGCCATGTTTGCCGTGGGTACGTATGTGTGTATAAATATGTTCTGCTCTTCTATTGCCATTGCTATGTGTATGAGGAATGAGGAAGGTATGGCCCATGGACTACTTATATTACCAGAACCAAGAGGCTTCCAGAGCCCAAAATTTTGTCCCCAAATCCCTGAAATTTGGTCTGATGCATGAGAAGTCTTTCTTCTCACAGGAAGTAACTTGGTAAAAATGACCTCCAGGCTCCTGGGATGGGGAGATGGTAGCAGGTGCAACCTTCCAAGGTCTTGCAAAAAACCAACCCAGCTGCTGAACCACTGGCAGTCAATATATTCCTTATATATATACATATATTGTAGTAGTTTGTGTATATAGGCACTAAATTTTAGTGCTTCATGCCACAATGGGAAACACTGCGGGCAACCTAGATGGTACATCAATCTGTACTTTCTTACATACATCACTTTGGAAATTATATTAAAATCATAGAATCATAATGCTGGGAGAGCCCACAAAGGTGATTGAGTTCAACCCCTGCCTTGAAGGAATACACAATTAAAACACAGCAGATGGCAATCTAGTCTGTTTTAAAACTTCAGAAGAAAGAGATTTTCCTCACACTCTAAGGCAGCATTATATACTGTTAAACTATTCTTACCATCAGAAAGTTCATCTTAAATTCTTAGGTGAAATCTCTTTCCCTCTAGTTTTAAGCCATTCTTCCATGTCCTTTTCTCTGGAGCAGCAGAAAATAAGCTTGCTCCATCCTCCAAATGTCATCCTGTCAAATATTTTAACACAACTATAATGTCACCTCTTAAACTTTTCTTCTCCAAGTTAAACATACTCAGTTCCCTAAGCTGCTCCTCATAGGACATGATTTTGAGGCCTTTTACCATTTTGGTAACCCTCCTCTAGACACATTCCAGCATGTGCATATCCTTCTTGAATTGTGGTGCCTCAAACTGGACACAGTATTCTGGATGATGCTGAGCAAAGCAGAATAGAGTAGTACTATTACTTTCCTTGACCTGGACACTATACTCCTACAGAGCTAGGAATCCTATAAATCCTATGGATACAGCCTAGAATTGTATTGGCTTTCCTAACTGCTAGACTCATGTCCACCTAGATCTCTTTCATATGTGCTGTTGTTAAGACAGGTGTCACCCCTATATTAATCACAGAATATAGAGTTGGAAGAGACCACAAGGGCCATTGAATCCAACCCTTGTCGTGCAGGAACACACCTCAAAGCACTCCCAACAGATGACCATCCAGCCGCTGTTTAAAAACCTCCAGAAAAGGAGACTCCAGCACACTCAAGGCAGAATATTCCACTGCCAACTAGCAATGACTATCAGGAAGTTCTTCTTGAGGTTTATGTGGAATCTCTTTTTCTGTAGTTTGCATCCATTGCTCCTTGTCCTAGTCTCTGGAGCAGTGGAAAACAAGCCTGTTCCCTCTTCAATATGACATCCTTTCAAATATTTAAACATGGATATCATGTCGCTTCTTAACCTTCTCTTCTGTAGGCTAAACATACCCAGCTCCCTAAATTGCTCCTCATAGAGCATGGCTTCCAGACCCTTCCCCATTTTGGTCACCTTCCTCTGAACATGTTCCACCTTCTTGAAATGAGGTGCCCAGAACTGGACACAGTATTTCAGATGAGGTCTGATCAAAGGAGAATAGAGTAATACTATTACTTTCCTCAATCTCGACACCATATTCCTATTAATACAACCAAGAATCGCATTGGCATTCTTGGTTGCCACATCACACTGCTGATTCATGTTCAGCTTGTGGTCTATTAAGACTCCTAGAGCCCTTTCACATGTACTGTTGTCCAGCCAGGTGTCTTCCATCCTATATTTGTGTGTTTCATTTTTTCTGTCGATGTATAGGATCTTACATTTCTCTGTTGAAATTCATTTTGTTAGCTTTGTTGGGACAAAGCTGGGGCTCTCCAATCTGTTAAAGTCATTTTGAATTTTGATCCTGTCCTTTGGGGTATTACCTACCCCTCCTAATTTGATGTCATCTGCAAATTTATAAGCATGCCATCTATACCACTGTCCAAGTGATTTATAATGATGTTGAATAACACTGGGCCCAGAACAGAAACCTGCATTCCTTTCTGAGACAAAGTGTCCAATGATTTGCTCTAGAATCTTTCCAGGTGTTGATGTTAGGCTGACTGGGCGATAATTATTTGAGTCATCTTTTTTCCCCTTTTTGAAGATGGGGACAACATTTGTCCTCCTCCAGTCTGCTGGGACTTCTCCTGTTCTCCAAGAATTCTCAAGGGTAGTTGTCAGTAGCTCTGAAATTCTGCCAGTTCTTTTAACATCCAAAATGAATTCAGTTAGAGCAGCCAGTTATTCCTGTACTACTTCTCTTCCTATTCTGTGCTGCATTTTCCCCCTTTCCTCTCCTGCTCCCGACCCCCCAGGCTGAGTACTTTTTTTCTTTTTGGGAAAACAACTGGGGCAAAGAAAGTGTTGAGTAGTTCTGCCTTTCCTCTACCCTCTGTTAGTACTTGGCGATCTTCTCCATGCAGCGACCCTATCGTTTCCTTGTTTTTCCTTTTGCTATGGACATATCTAAAAAAGTTCTTTTTATTGTTTTTAATCCCTCTGGCAATCTTGAGCTCATTCTATTTTAGCTTTTCTGGCCTTCTCCTTACATATCTTGGCTATGTGTTTGAATTCCTCTTTGGTGATTTCCCCATTCTTCTATTTCTTGTACATGTTTCTTTTACAACTTACCTCAGTCAAGAGTTCTTTATTTAACCATTCTGGTTTCTTTAGACACCTGCCATTTTTCTTCTTTATTGGAACAGTTTTGAATTGTTACTTCAAGTATCTCACTTTTAAGAAACTCCCATCCATCATGAACTACCTTCTTTTTCAGTATTTTTGGCCACAGAATTTCAGCTAGTAATTCCCTAAGTTTACAGAAATTAGCTTTCTATATCTGTGCCTTTCATTTTTTTTCTGTCTAAGTGTAGTACTCTACATTTCTCCCTGTTAAAATTCATTTTTTAGGTTGTTGTGGGTTTTCCCACAAGACCCGGGAAAAACACAGAAATGAAGATAAGCAGCTAACCAAAGGGAATGTGTTTTTACCATACGTCAAAGGAGTCACTGACCGCATAGGGAAATTGATGAAGAAACATAACCTCCAAACAATCTACAGATCAACCAAGAAAATTCAACAAATGCTACGTTCAGCAAAGGACAAGAAGGATCCTCTAACTTCTATTGGAGTTTACGACATACCTTGCAGCTGTGGGCAGGTCTACATAAGGACTACAAAACACAACATCCAAACATGAATTAAAAAACATGAAAGACACTGCAGACTGATCCAGCTAGAAAAATCAGCAAGAGCAGAACATGTTATAAACCAACCTGGACACAGAATGCTTTTTGAAAGCACAGAAATTCTGGACCATTCTGACAACTACTATGTCAGACTACATAGAGGGGCCATTAAAATCCATAAACACATGGACAATTTCAACAGGAAAGAAGAAACTCAGAAAGTAAACAAAATTTGGCTACCAGTACTGAACACTAAAATCAAGATTCAAAAATATGCAAAGACTCTGGAGGTCCCTCTACAGGAAACAATACAATGGATTGCTAATGTACTTGACGCACTGTTATGCATACCCCCTGACTAACAATACAACCCTGGAGGATATCCCATTTAACAATAGGCCATCACACAGGCCAGCTGTAACATATGCAAATTGCAAAGATGCCAGCAACAGATGCAGGCGAAACATCAGGAGAAAATACTAATAGAACATGGCCTCAAAGCCCAGAAAACCCACAACAGCCTATGGATTACAGCTGTGAAAGCCTTTGACTTTACATCAAAATTCATTTTGTTAGTTTTGGCCCAGATCTCTAATCTGTTAAGGTCATTTTGAATTGCAATCCTGCACTCTGGGGTATTAGCTATCCCTCCTAATTTATTGAGATCTGCAAATTTGATAAGCATGCCTTCTATACTGTGTTCAAGTGATTTATAATGTTGAATAACACTGGGCCTACGACAGAACCCTGTAGTACCCCACTAGTCACTTCTTTCCAAGATGATAAAGAACCATTGCTGAGCACCCTTTGGGTTCAGCCGATCAGCGAAATGCGCCTAACAGTTGCATTGTCTAACCTACGTTTTACTACCTTGTTTGCAAGAATATCATGGAGCACCTTGTCAGAGACCTTACTGAAGTCAAGATATGCTACATCCACCCTTCATTTACCAAGCTTGTCCTCTATTTAAAAAGAGAGAGAGAGAAGCTTAGTCTGACATGTCTGGTTTTTGAGAAACTCATGTTGACATTTAGTGATCATGGTATTCCTGTCTAAGAACTTAAAGATGGTCTGTTTAATGATCTGCTCTAGAGTCTTTCCTGATATTGATGTCAGGGTAAGCGGTTAATAATTGTTTGAGTCCTTTTTTCTCCCCCCCCCTTTCTTTCTGAAAGATGAAGAAAATATTTGCCCTCCTATAGTCAGAATGGGACTTCTCCCATTCTTCAGGAATTCTCAGACATTATTGCCAGTAGTTCTGAGATAACTTATGCCAGTTCTTTTAACCCCCTTGGATGTAGTTCATTTGGCCCTGGAGATTTAAATCCATTTAGAGTAGCCAGGTATTCCTGTACTACCTCTTTATTTATTCTGTGCTGCATTTCCCCTACTGAATCATATGCTGTTTTCTCCAAGTTTAGCACTCTTTTCCTTTGGGACAAAGACCAAGGCAAAGAAAGTGTTGAGTAGTTCTGCCGTTTCTCTGTCCCCTGTCAGCACGTAGCCATCTTCTTCACATAGTGGCCCAACCATTTCTTTGTTCTTCCTTCTGCTATGGACATAACCAAAAAAAACCCTTTTTATTGTTTTTAACCTGTCTGGCAAGCCTGATCTGTACCTGAGCTTTTCTGACTTTCTCCATACATATGCTGACTATTCATTTGAATTCCTCTTTGATGATTCCCCCCTTTTTCCATTTCTTATGCATGGCTCTTTCAAAATCTTATCTCTGTTGAAAGTTCTCTAGACATCCATCCTGGTTTCTTTAGACACTTCCTCTTTTTTTGTCTTCATTGGAACTGTTTGAAACTGTTGTCCATCATGAACTCGCTTCTCTTTCAGTATTCCTGAGCATGGGATTTCACCCGTTTACTGAAATCAGCTTTCTTAAAGTCTAGAACAAGGCTTTCCAAATGGTGTGTCATGACACATTAGTGTGTTGCCTGTAGTGTGTTGGTGTGTCACCTCCTCAGCCAAGAAAGACCCCCACCCATCCAAGCCTGGCTCACTCCCATTGCTCTCGCTGGGGTCTTTCCCTGGCAAGAGCGACAGCAGCAGGCAAGGACTGGGTGCGAGGGGGCTGTCTTTCCCCCTGCTGTTGCTCTCGTTGGGGCCTTTCCTGGTGAGGGCGACAGCAATGGGCCAGGATTGGGGTAGGGGGCTGCCTTTCCCCACCCTAGATATGTCTCTGGGTACCTCCGGTTTGCTAGTAAAACTGAATTACTGTGTTGCAAAATGATACATGTTTAAAAAGTGTGTCACCAACGTGAAAAGTTTGGAAAGCTCTGGTCTAGAATGTGTATCTGACTACATATGGCTTCCCCTTTCCATTGTATAATAAACTCCAGGAGAACATGATCACTTCTACCTAAGGATCCCGTCACTTCTGCCCCATTGAACAGGTCATCATTGTTGATTAGGATCAGATCTAATATAGCTGTTCTCCTTGTTGCCTCTTCCACCTTCTGGACAATGAAATTATCTGCAAGGCAAATAAGGAATTTGTTGAACGGCAGCATTTAAAAAAAATCACCACCACCTGTAACACACATTCCTGTTCATCTGCTTCTTTTTGTATAATATTTACACAAGATAGACTGTAGGACCCTTCTTCTAGATCTACTATTATATCTGTCACTTTTCCCCACTGCTCATTTTCCAGGAGGTGTGTTTGTAGAGAAACATGCAGTATGTAATGGGTCTCCCATGATGTCCAGTGAGGGAGAGGGACAGAGGTTGTTGGTGAAAGTGTAAAGCAGATGAGACTAGTGGGTATTGCCCAGCTCCTCTTCCTTGTGCAAAACCACATCACAAGTACTGGAAATAAATGAATAGGCTTATTATCTGGAGAGAGAACAGTACAAAATCATTTCATTTTCTTATGCAAATTTCCACTGCCACTGCTAAGGCCAGCAATTTGAACTGCTCACCTTTTGAAGATTGCTGTATGTTGACAGCCAAAGAAAAACAAAATTTCACTGACAACCATTCATCTACAACAAACCATTCTTTTTATCTTTGGGTTTTTATGGAGGCATTTTAGCTTTTCTCTTTGTTTTTGTTTTTTTCTTTTCTCTTGCTCTATACATTTTAAAAGAGATGAGAAGATCTCAAAACTGCTTCAGTTATGTTTAAACACAGAAATATATCAAACCATTCCAGCTCTTGTTTACTTAGCTTTTCCTCACCTGTGAATCTGTTTGACTTTTATTCTAAAAATTACCAGTTCTAATTAACTACAGACTGTGAATGTCTAACATAATTGTGCATAGTTGGGAAGTCTTTAGGGTGGAAGCCAAATTCTGGTTAGAGAAGGTATGTCCTAGAAAAAGATAGGCCTGGGCAAAGCAAGGGAGGAAAACCAGATATAGTAATTAACTATTTGGCAGTTTTGCTCCCAACCAACATCACACAATTCAATTCTATGCAGACATAATCCCCAGTGCAATTCAATCCACACATAATCCCCAGTTTCCGGCATGGAAAACATGATTCAGTTCCATGCACTGCATATCATTTCCCTCTGACCTAATTGATTCCAGTCACTCATCTATCCAGGCATATCTATAATTGCCATCTACGGTAGCACTTCATATATTTGATTAAGTGGATTACAATGCTTGAAAGTCTGCCCTCCACTTCTGTGGGTTGAGCATTAACAGATTTGATTATCCAGTGGTTATTTTATTTTATTTTGTATATGTATTTATTTAAAAATTCTTATTCTCTGGCCTGCTTCTAACAGAAGTTGACCACAGAATTGTGCTGGAAACCTAGAGAAGTGTTTTTAGGTTAAAAATAAAAGCATTTGCAATTTTTATTTTTATTCGTGTTCTTCCACTTTTGTGGGGGTCTTGTGTCCAACCTTTGTGAAGGGCTGACTGTATTATGCCATAATAAAATTTGTTTCTAAGGTGCCACAGGATTTTTTTTTTCTGGCCCTTTTCACACGGGCCTTTGCTCGCGCGACAGCCCCGTAAGCCTCGTGGGAGTGGGAGCGTCGCTCCGCATGATGCACTCCCACTTCCGCCTGGCTCACAGGGCTGAAGCGGCGCGAGCGCGGGTTTTTTGATTTTCGCGTCCAAGCGAAAATCACCCCGCGCTCACGCAACGCTCCCGGCGCCCACCCGCACTTACCTTTCGTGCAGAGCCTCTGGGAGCTGGCCGGGTTGTGCTTCCTTCCCTCCGCCCCTGCGGAAGGAAGGAGCGGGGTGGGGAGCTAGCGCGATGGACGCGATGCCCGCTTCGCGCGCGCACGCGCGTGGGGGGGTCGCGACGCCGCCAGCTTCGCGCGCTCGGGGGAGGAATCCGGTGCGCGCGGGGGGAGGAATCCGGTGCGACGCCGCACGCTTCGCGCGCACACGCGGGGGGGAATCCGGCGTGAGGTCTCCCGCTTCGCACGGGGGGAGGGTGGCTTGCGCGGCAAGCCTCCTTCGGTGCCGCTTCCCCGCTCGTTCCTTCACCTGCGGAAGGAAGGAGGGGGGAAGTGGCAGCCTCCCAGAGGAGCCTTCTTGCGCTTGCCGGCCTCCCCCGCTTGCGCTAGAAGCCTCAGTGCAAAAAGGGCCCCTGTTACTACAATAGACCAAAATATCTGATATTCTGAAAATAATTTCATGGGCATATCAGCTAACTGTGATGCTGAGGAAATGGAAATTTGAAAATCCAAATGGGTGCAAAAATTACTATGTAGCTATTAAAATGAGAATAAATACCATTCTGGAATCAAGACAGGAATAGAATGTTGATATTTACAACTACATAAACAAAGAAGAGCTATAGTTGCTCTAAATGCAAGCTTATTGCCCTGCTGGAAGAGAAGGTGTGACAGCATGAGGCTACACTTTTGTTTATGAAAAGGAAAAAGAATTTTTTTGGTAGACCAGAGGAGACTCTTTTGGAAGGTCAAGACATGCAAGATGCATCTAGTAAAAGGAACAGTTCCCAAACACAGAAGCACAACTATCAGAAACAGTGCTGTTAAGTTTGGGGCACCATAATCAGTTCCAAGATCTCTTGCTGAGTGATAATGAGGCATAGGAACAAAGACCAGTCTCATTCCTCAATGACCATGGAGATGGCCTTGGTGGGTTCTATGGACTCTTGCCAGTTCCCAGCAGAAGAAAAAAGGTTGGTGATAATAGATCATTAACTGCTGAGATGAACAAATATATGGTATATGGACGTGACAGCATATCTTGAAAGGTGTGCTGTCTTCAAACGTGAAGGTTTGTGATAAAGGCTGAAAATACTAATTAAGTATGCTGACTGCTACCCCTGCCTTCTGATGCTCATGGGAAAGAATTCTGCAAATGGTCATGCAAGGGACTATGATGTTCTTGATTGGAAGCTAAAGGTCCTTGAAACACAGACAGATTTGATATTTCAGCTTTAATTCCTGTTGAAAGGCATGGCCCAGAAAGAGACTGGAAAAACTGGATCCACAGATGGTGTCATCAGGAAATATCTGGCTTCTTGGACTATGGGCTTACTTTCATAAAGAAGGACTTGTGGCAACAAATGAGTTGCACCTCAGTGCAGTTGGTAAGAGTGTATTAGTTACGAGTCTTACCAAGTCCTCTCAGGAGGGCTTTAAACTGAGTTTTGCAAGGAATGGACACAGTATTCAGAAAACAGCGGGACACCAAGTATTGAGGACAGTGGCATCAAAAGTACAGGATTGGGACAAGAATCTACCAATGGGTGGGGGGAAAGCCCATGGTTTTAAATGTCTTTACACTAATGCACAGAACATGAAGGAGAAAAAACCAGGATGAAATTGAACTCTTAAGACAAGAAGTCATCGCTGAAACTTGGCTTGAGACATGTACAAGAAGTAGAAGAAGGAGGAGGTCAGCAAAGAGGAAAACAGGCTAAGATATAGTACTTGTAGGGTAAAAGTCACAAAAGCTGAAGTTTTGAAAGCGCTTAGGCTTGCAAGTGTAGTTAATTAGAAAAAGAGCAGGGAGTTTGTACAGATCAAGAGGAAGAATAAGGAAGCAGTGTGGTCATTGTATATAAAATGTATAGAAATGTTTTGAAATACATGCTATTTGTAAGTTGTTCGCCGCCTCGATCCATATGGAGAGGCGGGATACAAATAAATAATTAAAATAAAAAAATAAAAGATGGTGAGATGCACACACAAAGAGAAGGCAGAGCTGCTCAACACCTACATTGCCTCAGTCTTCTCTCTCTCTCTCAAAAAAAAAAGAAAGAAAAAGAAACCTTGCTGAATCTAGTGAAAACACAACAAACATACACTAAGAACTGCAGCCTAGAATGGGCGAAGAAACAATACAAGAATTCATAGCTAATTCACATCTCCAGGACCAGATAAACTGCATCCAAGAGTATTAAATTACAACCTAAGAGGTTAAAGGTGTAATCTTACAGTCTCTGAGAACTAGAGAATTCTTGAAAAACAAAAGAAATCTCAGCAGACTGGAGGAGGGCAAATGGGGCAAATGTTTTCCTCATCTTCAAAGGAGAAGGGAGAAGATGAAAGCAACTGATGAGCAGGAAGGTACTGAAACAGATTATTAATCATCCTGTGAATATGTAGAAAGAAATCCTATCATTACCAAGAGCCAGGATGATTTTCTTAAGAACAAGTGGATTTTATATATCTTACTTTCAATAAGGTGTTTGACAAGATCCCCTTAATGTTTTGTGATTTGTAGCATCACTTCCATCTGGTCACATGTGACTGATTAAATCCTTGGACGTTGGTGTTTTGGACCATTGTCCAGAACATTGATGTTTTGCTGGATCATTACCAGGACAAGAAAATTGTTTCTTTGGGATTTTTGTAGCTTGTTGCATTACTCTGTCTAATCTTGTACAGCTGCCAATTTTGGTGGACATGGTTTCCTGGAAAGTTGACATGCTTGGCCATTTTCCAGAATCATAGAATATTAGATTTAGAAGGGGATGTAATCTAGTCCAAACCCTTGTCAAGCAGGAATACACAACTAAAGCACTTCTGAATGATGCCCATTCAACCTCTGTTTAAAGATTTCCAAAGAAGGAAAATCCATCACCCTTCATCACAATCTATTCCACTGTTGAACGGTTGTTACACTAAGGAAGTTCTCCCTAATGTTTGGGTGGAATCTCTTTTCTGTAATTTGATTCCATTCATCTATGTTTCTGTCATCCCAAAACATGGGTTACTCAGGGGTCCACTTGTGACACCAGTACCTCTGTTCAAAGGTGGGGAATTATTAGCTCAAATTAGGAGGCTTGCTAGGAGGATAGCCTAATGAGATCAAACCAATGTTTACCAGTGCTTCTGCACGGAAGAACCAGCCAGAGAT
This sequence comes from Ctenosaura bakeri, assembly GCA_948474755.1. Taxonomy (NCBI): domain Eukaryota; kingdom Metazoa; phylum Chordata; class Lepidosauria; order Squamata; family Iguanidae; genus Ctenosaura; species Ctenosaura bakeri. The sequence continues at coordinate 298,348 of CAOLHI010002972.1, forward strand.
TCAAGAGTAAATTAATTGTGTTTTACTGGGGAAATTAATCACATGAGATCCAAGCAGTCATGCAATCACACAAGGAAAAGGAGAGAAAGTTTTGAGATTGCAAGACACAGTGGGCGATATTTCCCAATCTAGAAGAGCAGTGGAGCAATGTGGCTTAGACTCATATCCAGGACAGTACACAGATTAGAAATAAGTACTGCAGAGTGGCAACCAGCAGTTGGTCTACTGTAAGTTAGCTGTCCAAAGCTAGGTTTTTATATACTCGACTTCTGCCTGGAGGACAAGGATGTGAATGGCTTTCTTGCCAAGTAAACAATGGAGTTCACAGAGTGGACAGTGAGGTCTGGAACAGCCTAACAGGTAACAACAGACTAATGGTTGCCCTGATATCTTGATGCTTGTCAGACAGGTTTTAGAACAAAGAAAAGATTTGGAAGGAAGAGGAGTTAAAGCAATCAGCAGTCTTGTGGGAATCTCCCAGATGCTATTGTCCAAGAGGCAGGACTTTAACATCTGACATCAAGCCTATCATCTCTGGAGTTTCCTGGTGATTTCCTGACTATGACCTGGCTTTGACTAGAGGTGTTTTCTGACCTAATTCAGAACGCGTGTGTTCAGCTAGTCTTTTCTTCTTGTCCAGCCTGGCCATATGGTCATAGCAGGGTACTTTTTATATTCATGCCAATTAATATATTTTGCCAATTTAATTATATTTCACCAATTAAACCATATCAAATTGTAGAGGTGTACAGGTTGGTAACATTCCAGTTTCTGGAACAGCAGAAAATAAGCTCACTCCATTTTCTGTGTGACATCCCTTCAGATATTTAAAGATGATTGTCACATTACCTTTCAGTCTTTTCTAAACTAAGTGTGTCCAAGATCCTCAGTCATTCATAACTGGTTGACTGACTGAACCCAAAGAGTGCTCACCAGTGGCTCCTCTTCATCATGGAGAGAAGTGATTTGAGGACCACAGGGTTCTGTTCTAGGCCCAATGCTATTGAAAATCTTTATCAATGATTTGAATGAGGGAATAGAGGGCATTTTTATCAAATTTGCAGTTGACACCAATTTGGGAGGGATAACTAGGGCCCAGAAGACCACTCGAAGAACCGCAGTTAAGAGGTAAGCAACCTGTTCTCTCTACACCCTCTGCTTGCATTGTAAGATCTGCAAGAAAAACTCTTCTCAAGATGTCTGGTACAATATGATCACTATGATATGATCACTGGAGAGAGTTTCATTGTTATGGCACCCTGTTTGTAGAACACATGTAGTTGTAATTATTTCAGCAACAATTCAAAACTTTTCTATTTTTTTCTGGCATTTTGAGTTCATTAGTCTTACAGATTTTTGACTCCTGTCTATAATTTTTTGTTAGATTTTATTGTTTTATTGCCTATTTACTGTTAACTACCTGATGGTAATAAATGTGAGTTTGCAATGAAAGATAGTTTATTAATATCCAATAATAAATAATGTGGGCATTATTTGTATTTCTGTTTGTTCCTGTCAGAAGGGTTCAGAAGAGCTGGAGGTTATATATATATATTTGTGTGTGTGTGTGTGTGTGTGAGAGAGAGAGAGAGAGAGAATGTATATGTATGTGTGTGTGTATGTGTGTGTGTGTGTGTGTGTGTGTGTGTGTGTGTATACACACACACACACATACATACATACAATACTCTTGGAGTGTTGTTGGATTTTTTATTTTCAAATCCAGTATTCTATGGGACATGATACCAAACTGATATCCACATACCTCTTCCCCCTCTCCTCTTAGTCATCTGGAGTTGGATTGAATAGAAATATTGTGGCTACTGGGAAAAGAACAGGTAAGTAATGAATCCATAATTCATAAGTTTCATGATGGTTAATGCTTTCTAGTTTACTTAGAGCAAAGAGAATGGTGTACTCAAATATTTATGCAACGTGACCCAGTAAAGGGTGTAAACTTTAGGAGGGTGATGAGGTTAAAAACACCACAGCAGCATTGGCAGCCTGATCCAATGACTCCTGTACACCTTTGTTTTTTCTTCTTTTTCTCAGTTTCTACCATAGCTACAGCAGATGATAAGATAAGGCTTTAGTAGAGTTAGTACAACACATAAGTTCACTTAGATTTTTCTCTCTGCCAAAGATACTGTCTCCAAAAATATGCAATTATCTTTTCCTGTCATACATGCTAAGCTATACTTGTTGAAACTCACTTGTTGTACATTTGTTTGCTTTAACTTTTACTGCAATAAAAATGAACACACAATACATTCTGCTGACTTTACTTAGATGTGGTAATATCTTTGTTAGATTCTTGATATGTCTGTCCTTCAGCCTTATTTCCTGCCACTATCCAAAATTGCTGTCTCCCCTTCCCCATCCCAAATTACCATAATCCAAGATGCCCCTTCTGTGCAAAGGCTTTCTTAGGTCCTCTGTTTCTTCCTCATGGTCTCTGTGCCTCACACAATGGGTTCTTCAAAGAAGCTCCTACTGGAAAATTCTAGAGTTGAGTAGCTTGGCAGAGACCCCTCCCCCTGCCACATACTGAGCATGCTCCAACCCACCAAGTTCCTTTCCCTCAGTTTCTCTCCATCCACCAAACAGGTAGCATCTATCAGTGTTCTGGCTGAGTACCAATTCCATTCCTTTTTTCTTCCTTCGTATCTTTGGTATCTTTCTTCCTTTTACTTATACCATTTTTCTTTTTGAAAAAAAGTTACAGTTTTTTCTCTTCTCATTGTCTTTCTTAGCCTTCCCCTCATCCTTTCTATGGTTTCTACCTTTCTTTTCAAATTTTGCTTGTCTTGTGGACTCTAAAGTTTCATTTTCTGATGGTCATTCTGTGTGTCTCTACTGCCTGAGCAAAGGATACCCTGTGAAGGCCTGTAAGATCTGCCATGACTTTGTATCCCAGACTTTGAAAAACAGAGCCTCATGCCTCAAGTCATATTGTTGGGAACAATCTCTATGAGTCAAAGAGCAGGCAGTGTCCAACAAGGCCCTCTATACCACATCTTCCTCCATCTCTACTTCCCAAGGTCCTTCGGTCTGTGATGACATTGGTACCATCTTGTGAAGTCATCAAACTGTACTTTGAAATTTGCTCCACTGAAATCAAATTCAAAGAAGCCTGCAATGTCATCTACTGAACCAGCTCAACCAACTCAGGAGCAGTCCGCCAAGATGGCTGCAATTCCTCCACCATGTCAGTCTTCCTCCCACTTGGACAAAGAAGTGTCATGCCTTGGATGACTCCACTATTGCAAAGGAGAAAAAGAAGATAGCAAACAAATGTACAGTTGATGAATTTTGTAGCTTAGCATGTATCACAAGGAAAGATCATTGCATATATCTGGAGACAATACCTTTGGCAGAGGGGAAAACCTCAGTACCAGTGTGCCTCCCTCACCTTTGTATCACCTTTAGTACTGATGACATCTACCTCTTTAGCTGTACTGGTATCGGAGGTTGTTGCAGTGCCAGAACCTACTCCACCACCAGCTATACAAGTGATGACTGAGTTTTCATGGCTGCTCTCCCCAGCAGTCTCTCTGGATGCACTCTGGCACATATCACTGTTTCCAACTCTGGGTCAAAGCCTGATCTCTTGGATGTGACAGGCTGCCTCATCCTTTGCAGGGATCAACCTTATACCACTACCAACTTGCAGCTGGCCTTCTGGGAGGACTCTCCCTTCACTTCAGTGTCTTACATGGATAAATACCAGATAGAGCACCTGTGGCAGGAACCTTCCTACTGATCAGCGTACCATGATCAGTACTACTTGGATGTCCGTTACTGGTCAACTTCTTGGTCATGCTGTGGATACCAGTTGCTGTCAAGATCTCCTTATCAACACATGTCTGAACATCAGTCTCATTCTCCATGCCTCAGTCTCAAACACCTCAATGTAGGCCTCATCCAGCTACTCACTGCTCACCTGTAGTTCCACAATTTCCACCACCACCTACAGTCCTGCCTAAATCATCCTTTTTTTTGCCAGACACAGGCCTCCAATGCTGTTTTCTCATCTCTTTGTGTCACAACAGTGACACAGTGTTAGACCTCTATCAGGCTTTGGTACTGACCTCCATGGTGCTGTCTACATTAACAACAACTGTTGTCTCTATTCCAATGCCAAGCTCTTCAGCGGTACTGGCCAATACTTGTCCTGAAGCTGAGCTCTCGGAATCAACCTCAGAAGAATACAATTTGGATGCCACATCTCCCGAATCATGTCCCCAATCTCATGACTCCCCTCCGAACATGATCAGTGAGCCTGTGCCTGATTCAGCACTGGAAGATATCAAGCAATTCACTAATGTCATGCTCTGAATGGCAAAGATCATTGATATTGATGTTCCTTAAGCTTCTGCTCTGGTCTCAGACCCAGTCTTTCAGTTTTTGAACAGTCAGGCCCCCACAGCAGCAACTATTACATTTCTCCCAGCCTTGCAGGAAGTTATGAAACAGCCATGGTCACAGCTAGCCTTGCTCCCACCTACTCCACTTTACTTGGAGTACCTATACGATACTAAACATCAAGATGTCGCCTATCTCTTCAATCACCCTATGCTGAACTCCATCATTGTCAAGACCTCACAAAAAAGGTGAGGGAAGAGGGTGCCTGATAAAGAGGGAAGATGTCTCAACATTTTTGGCCACCGTTTCTGTTCTGCTGCTCACTGATAGCTTGAGTATTGAACATCCAAGCACATATGTCTGTGTACCAGTTCTCATTATGGGGCAGAATTCTTCCACTCATCGCATTCCTTCCAGATGAACACAGATCTACTGCACTTCAATGCTATCATAGAATCATAGAATCGTAGAAATGTAGACTTGGAAGAGACCCCAGGGGCCATCCAGTCCAACCCCCTGCCATGCAAGGATACCCTCAAAGCACTCCTGACAGATGGCCATCAAGCCTCTGCTTAAAAACCTCCAAGGAAGGAGCCTCCACTACACTCTGAGGCAGCATATTCCACTGCCGAACAGCCCTGACTGTCAGGAAGTTCCTTTCCTGCAGTTTGAATCCATTGCTCCTTGTCCTGGTCTCTGGAGCAGCAGAAAACAAGCCCTCTACATGGCATCCCTTCACATATTTAAACATGGCTATCATGTCTCCTCTTAACCTTCTCTTCCGCAGACTAAACATACCCAGCTCTCTAAGTCTATCCTCATAGGGCATGGCTTCCAGGCCTCTCACCATTTTGGTCGCCTTCCTCTGGACTTGCTCCAGCTTCTCAATATCCTTCTTGAATTGGGGTGCCCAGAACTGGACACAGTATTCAAGATGAGGTCTAACCAAAGCAGAGTAGAGTGGTACCAGTACCTCCCTCGATCTAGACACCATACTCCTATTGATGCAGCCGAGAATTGCATTGGCTTTCTTGGCTGCCGCATCACACTGCTGAGTCATGTTCAGCTTGTGGTCTATGAAGACTCCGAGATCCCTTTCACACGTACTGCTATCCAGCCACGTGTCCCCCATCCTATATTTCTGTATTCCATTTTTTCTACCTAAGTGTAGGACCTTACACTTCTCTCTGTTGAAATTCATTTTGTTTGCCTTGGCCCAGCTCTCCAATCTATCCAGGTCATTTTGAATTTTGATCCTGTCCTCTGGCGTATTAGCAACCCCTCCCAATTTGGTGTCATCTGCAAATTTGATGAGCATGCCCTCTATTCCTTCATCCAAGTCATTGATAAAAATGTTGAACAGCACTGGGCCCAGGACAGAACCCTCTGGCACCCCACTAGTCACTTCTCTCCAGGATGAAAAGCAGCCATTTGTGATCACCCTTTGGGTTCGGTCGGTCAACCAATTACAAATCCAACTAACAGTAGCCCTGTCCAGCCCACATTTTACTAGCTTCGTTGCAAGAATGTCATGGGGAACTTTGTCGAAGGCCTTACTGAAATTGAGGTATGCTACATCCACAGCATTCCCTTCATCTATCAAGGTAGTAGCTCTATCATAAAAAGAGATAAGATTAGTCTGGCATGACTTATTTTTGAGAAATCCATGTTGATTTCTCGTGATTACCACGTTGCTTTCTAAATGATCAGAAACTGACTGCTTAATGATCTGCTCCAGGATCTTTCCGGGTACTGATGTCAGGCTGACTGGGCGATAATTATTTGGGTCCTCTTTTTTTCCCTTCTTGAAGATGGGGATAACATTTGCTCTCCTCCAGTCTGCTGGAACTTCTCCTGTCCTCCAAGATTTCTCAAAGATTATAGCAAGCGGTTCCGAAATGACCTCTGCCAACTCTTGTAATATCCTAGGATGCAATTCATCTGGCCCTGGAGACTTGAGTTCATCCAATGCGGCCAGGTATTCCTGTACCACCTCTCTACCTATTATGTACCTCATTTCCCCTGCTTCCTCACCTGCTCCCCAACCGCCAGGTTGAGTGCTTGTATCCTTCTGGGGAAAAACTGAGGCAAAAAAGGTGTTAAGTAGTTCTGCCTTTTCTCTTCCCCCTGTGCATAATTTGCCATCTTCTCTGCGCAGCGACCCTATCGTCTCCTTCTTTTTCCTTTTGCTGCAGACACATTTTAAAAAGCCCTTTTTATTGTTTTTAATGTCTCTGGCCAGCCTAAGTTCGTTCGGTGCTTTAGCCTTTCTGACCTCCTTCCTACATCTCTTGGCTACTTGCTTAAATTCTTCTTTGGTGGTTTCCCCCTTCTTCCATTTCCTATACATGTTTCTCTTAACACTTAGCTCAGCTGAGAGTTCTTTAATCAACCAGTCTGGTTTCTTCAGATGCCTTCCATTTTTCCTCCTTATTGGCACAGTTTTAGACTGTGCCTTCAGTATCTCCTTTTTAAGGAACTCCCATGCCTCCTGAACTCCTTTCACTTTCACTATTCTTGACCACGGAATTCCAGCCAGCAGCTCCCTAAGTTTACAGAAGTCCGCTTTTTTAAAATCTAAGATGAGTGTCTGGCTACCCTTATCTTCTCCTTCCCACTGAATGCCAAATTCCAATAGGGCATGGTCACTCCCCCCTAAAGATCCAATCACTTCTACCTCATTAACAAGGTCATCCCTGTTGGTCAGGATCAGATCTAGAATATTTGATCCCCTTGTGGCCTCTTCCACCTTCTGGACCATGAAGTTGTCTTCAAGACAAGCAAGAAACTTGCTGGACCTTGCTGTCTTGGCAGAGTTTGACTGCCAGCATATATCCGGGTAATTGAAATATCCTATTATTACTGTATCTCTCCTCCTTGAATGTGCAGTCATTTGGTTGAGGAAGGTGTCATCCAAGTCCTCAGCCTGGGTTGGAGGTCTGTAGTAAACCCCCACCAGAATATCCCTATTGTTTCTCGCTGCCTTAATTCTTACCCAAATGCTCTCGACCTAGCTTTCTGGGTTTAAGTCCTGGATCTCTTCACAGGTAAAAACATCCTTGACATACAAGGCTACTCCTGCTCCTTTCTTGTTTGGTCTATTTTTACAAAATAGGCTATACCCCTCTATTCCTATATTCCAATCATGAGACTCATCCCACCAGGTCTCAGTGATGCCTATCAAATCGTATTTATTTTGTTGTACTAGGAGTTCAAGTTCATCCTGCTTGTTTCCCATACTCCTTGCATTAGTGTAGAGACACTTAAGTCCCCGGGCCCTTCCTGCAAGTCCTGTACTATTGTTTCTACTCCTCCCGCCATTGGCCGCTTGTACTACTTGTCCAGTATCATTTGGGCCTTTTCCCCCTGTGCTCTCTGAGTCCTTGCCCTGAATAATATTGTCTCCCTCCCCAGTGGAACTTAGTTTAAAGACCTCTTAATCCTCCTTGCAAGACTGTTTGCAAAAACATTCCTGCCAATTTTTGTGAGGTGCAGCCCATCCCTCACCAGAAGCCCATGTTCATGGAAATTCAGGCCATGTTCCAAAAACCCAAACCGTTGCCGGTGGCATCACATGCGGAGCCAGTTGTTGACCTCTGCTATTGCCCTTTCCCTATGTGCACCATATCCTTGAACAGGGAGGAGAGACGAAATGACCACCTGCACACCAAGGTCCTTAAGCTTTGTCCCCATATGCTCATAGTCCTTTGCGATGTGGTAAAAGCTGCTCCTCGCAGTGTCATTGGTTCCATCATGAACCAAAATGAGGGGCTTATGGTCAGTGGGTTTGACCAGCCTGGTTAGCCTCTCCATTATGTGGTTGATCCTGGCCCCAGGAAGACAACAGACCTCTCAATTGAGCTTGTCCAGTTTGCAAATTGCCGTTTCGGTTCCTCTGAGCAAAGAGTCCCCAACAACCAGAACTCGCCTCCTCTGAGACTTGTCTTGGGCTCCTCGACGAGTATGTTCTACTAGGACTGCCTGGGCGTTCTGTTGAGCCTGGGAGTGTTGATCTAATTCCTGTTGCCGAAGTTTGATTCCTTCTTGTTGGCATTCTGTTCCCTTAGTGTGGTGCTCCTCATTGTTCGTAAGGCCAAGTACTTCAAAGTGATTGTGTAGGTTAAGAGTCTCTGTTACCTTCCTGGTCCTTTTACTCCTCCGTATGACATTCACCCAAGCCTCCGTTTCCTGGCAAAGTGTGCTGACTTCCTGATCTGGCAGCTCCTCTGTGCATTCAGTCTTCTGGTAGGTCTTCTCTGCCCTATCCAAAAACTCCTCCCCTTCCCTAATAAGATGAAGATCAGAAACTCGTGCCTCCAGCTGGCAAAACTTCTCCTCCAAGAAGGTGACCAGCTTGCACTTGGTGCAGGTTGTACCCGAGAACATCTTGTGGCAAGAAAAGGAACATCCCACAAGTGTTACAGGTGACGGCGGCAGCTCCCTCACCTTCCATCCTTGAAACTACAGAGAGTAGTACAGGACGTAGTTCTAGAAAGAATAACTGGGCTTTCTTTCTGAAATTCAGCAGTATAAGCTAGGTCTGCTCTACTGATTGCCAAGGGTTGAACTTGGAGGATTGAAGTAGAGGACTTCACGTGCGTGCGCCGAAGGGGCACGCTGTTGGGAGCTCCTAATAAGGCTCCTCCCCCCTAGCTGACTCCTCCCCTTCTTTAGTCAGACAAAAGCAAGCAAACAAAGACACCAACAATCATAGCCCCACAAGCCTGTAAACACACCTGGTCTAGGATGTCTTCACAGACCCAGCTCTCCTCTGCTCTCTTCTCTGGGAAATGAGCTAGAGGGCCGTTGGGAGCTCCTAATAAGGCTTCTCCCCCCTAGCTGACTCCTTCCCATCTTTAGTCAGACAAAAGCAAGCAAACAAAGACACCAACTGTAGTGAAGCCCTGGCTCTGTTAGCACAGCAAATTCAATCCACTTGCCATTTGGCAGAGTATGTTGCTAGGCTTGGGGCCTTGAGACACTATGCTTGGTTTACTTCACAGGCCTCTGATGATACCAGGAAGAGGATAGAAGACCTCCCCTTTGATGGCCAGAACATCTTCCAAGGGATAGTAGACTCCATGAATCAACTTATGAAAGCCAGGTTGGTGGCAAAGAAAATGGAGTTCAGGAGCCAGCAACACAGACCTTGGTCCTACACAGAAATGCACCCCAACTTCCAGCACAGGAAGTACCTTTGCTTCACTGTCGGAGATGTCTTATACCACTACAAGGTTCTCCTGTTTGGTCTATCTCAGGATGTTTACAAAGAGCATGCTGGTGGTCATCTTCTATCTCAGGACCAGAGGAATTTTAGCTGATCCATATCTGGATGATTGGCTACTGGTGGCAGCCTGCAAGATGAAATATTAGGACATTCATTTAACCCTGTCTCTCCTCCAAGACCTAGGCCTCAATATGAATCCCAAGAAGTTCCAGCTGAAATCTTCCCGGACCCTGGACTTTATAGGTGCAACCCTCAATTCAACAATAGCAAGAGCGTTCCTCCTGCTCCAGAGGGCACAGACCCCCCCCGTACTGTTTTCTTGGTCAGCCCTGAGGATCCAATGACTCCTAGGCCTCATGGCTGTGACAATTGCTGTAACCTACCTGTCTCATCTCCGCTTTTGCCCTCTCTAGCACTGACTCCTCCATCATTTAAATGTTCTTTGGGACAACCAACATATCAGGCTCTTCATTTCTTGTGATGTGAAGTCCTTGCTTCTTTGGTGGATGTCTAGATGCATCGTTTGTTCTGGGATGCCCTTAGCCCTGCCAAAGCAGTCTGTTACAGCCACTACCAATGTCTCCTTCACAGGATGGGGAGCATACTGCAGAGAGGCAATGGTACAAGGATCATTGGCCGCACAGGGAGGCCAGCCACCACATCAACACTTTAGAGTTTTTTGCCATTTTCAAAGCTCTCTGGTCTTTCAAGTGACTTCTCCACACAAGGATTGTCCAGATAGTCTTAGACAATATGAGAGCGGTATGCTGTGTCAACCACCAGGGAGGAATGCACTCATGCTGTACCTGGCAATTCAGCTGTGGAACTGGTGTCCCTCGAGGGATCCATCCCATTTCTGTTCACCTCACAGGATCCGACAGTGTCCTGATAGACACTCTGAGCCATGAGTCTTCTGCCTGATTGTGTGATGCTGAGACTGGCCAAACATAGACCTGTTCACAACATGGCAGAACAGAAAATGCCATCATTACTTTTCCAGGGCCAGGAGAGCAGTGAATTCAATAGGGCATGCATTTCAGTTCGACTGGACACAGGGTCTTTACTATCTCTTTCCACCATTTCCCCTGCTCAGCAAGGTCATTGCCAAGCTGGCTGTGTACAAGATGAACACGATCCCCTTCAGTCCATTTTGGCTAAGACAACATTGGTTTGGCCCTCAATGTCTTGGGGCCACTGGTTGAAACTGCCTCAATCTCCAGATCTTCTCTTGCATTCCAATGGCCATGTACTCCACCTGGACCTTCCACTCCTCCAGTTGACCACATGGAGGATAATCCATTAGACTCACCTAGGCTCTAGATCATATTGCACGCTTCCAGGAAGGAATCCACCTTTCTGGTGCATCTCCTCCTTTGCCACGTCTCGGTCCAAACCTTCTCCAACATCTCTCACAACACTTACACTTTCTTCTCCCATTAAAGGAGCAGAGCATGGCCTTCTCGATCAAAGTGTATCTCTCTGTGATTGTGGTGTTCCAACTCACTGATTCTTCATTGCAGACCCTCTTCCCGAATCTGATGATCAAGAGGTTTCTGAAGGAGCTACAGTACCTTTATCCCCCCCTCTCACTAACAGTTGCATCCTGGTATATGCCATCCCCTCAAGCTATTGGTTGACGAGCATTTGTTGACTTTGAAGATGACTTTTCTCATGGTAATAACTTATGTCCACCACTTAAGTGAACAGACTGCACTTTGCTGTGATGAGCCTTTTTTCATCTTTCATTGAAACAAAGTGGTACTGCGCCCTGATGTAAGCTTCTTACTCAAGGTTGTCTCCCAGTTTCATTTGGATCAGGACATTATCTTACCTATATTTTATCCTGAGCCTTCTTCTGACCTGGAGTGCTCCTTGCGTTCTCTCAATGTGTGCTAGGCACTGGCCTTCTACAAAGGAACTGAGTATTTTCAGCAATCTCCTCATCTCTTCATCTGCTACAGTGACAGGCTCAAGGGCCAGAAAGTTTCCCCCAGCACTTTTTGAAGTGGATGGAGGAGGTTGTCCAAATTGCCTACAAATTTGCACACAGACCACCAGTGCCTCCTTCTCATTCCACAAGGACCATCTCATCACCTGCAGCAATGCTCCTCCGTGATATTGACCTTTTGGAACTCTGTAGATCAGTGTGGTCTCACGTGATCTAAACCATCCACTTTCATCTGACAGTATAGACTGAACTGCAGAGCTTTGGCTGTGCTGTCCTGTCTTCATTCTTCTAGAATCTGATCTTCCATCCTTTTGGTAAGCTTTTTAATCATTCATTGTGTGAGGCACAGAGACCACAAAAGAGAAGGACAGTTTGCTTACCTGTGACTATAGTTCTTTGACTATTTATCTGTGCTTGCGCACAAACCTGCTTTACCTCCCCTCTTTCAGGTCCCCATTGTTCGGTGAACTTCAAAACTGAGAGAAAGGTAGCTTGGTGAGCTTATGCATGCTCAGTACACTCAAGGGGGAAGGATTCCCATCATGCTATTCTGCTCTAGAATTTTCCAATAGGAGCTTTTCCCTGATGTCTTTGTTATATCAGCCTATTGTCCTCTATATTTGTGTCTCTTTTAATTCCTTTACTGCCTTGTTGCAAAGCCAGAGTAATTATTTGTTTGTTATTTTGACTAACCAAAACAAGAGTATTTCAGTGGTCTATTTGGTTCTCAAATAGACTTCCTGAATATGTATATAATTTTTCTGTACAAGCAAAAGTATTAAGAAATTTCTAGCTTGATTAAATGTGCTAGTCTCACCAGATGGACTTTCTTTGGAAGGCAGATGTGTGTCGGGGTAGAAGTTTTATTTCATTAGTAGATTTAATCTTAGGTTAGGGCATGTTATGTTTCAGGCTCTGCTTTCCTTGTTTCAGTGTGTGCCATGTGGAATTCTTTCTATATCTACTTTGCAGGGACTATTAATTCATATAAACATAATCAGAAACCCCAAACCAACCTTTACCTGATTTGGCCACTTTTCACAAGGCTCAGCAAGGCTGATAGCTTTAACAATACTGGTTTAGGTTCCTAATTTTAATAAACAGGGTTTATTTAAGAGGCAAGCCAGCAAGAGTGGGTCATGTTGAATGAATTGGAAGAACTGATTTCATTTTTTCATTCAAAATCTGAATGAATAGTACAATCTCTTCAGAGACCAAGACAATACTGGGTTCAGATAGAGAAATTTTTGTTAAACAAAGTTACCATTACATTTATATACACTAGCATTCATCTACTCTTTCTTCTTTGACCTTGAGGATGTTAACATATTACCCTGACTTCTGGGAGTTCCCTGAGGGACCCCTTGATTTGCTGCAAAAATGCAAAGATTGGGGAAATTAGCAGAGCACTGGCCTTAGCAGAACGAGGGGCAGGGTAACCCAGCGAGACCTTCCACCCAATTTTTGTGGGGTCAGACCAAGCAAAAGCCAGCCAAAGATTAAAAAGTAAGCTAAAAATGTATTTTTATTGGGGGAATTCACTCATGCATACACATGAGATACACACAATCACACATTCACACAAGAGCTAACTGAAGGCAGGAAAAATTATATGGATAGACAGGCTGAGGGTTTGGGATTTATATAGTTACCATTCCAGAAGAGCAGTGAAGAGCTTGAAATGTGACTTAGACTGCTAAGGGCAGACAGATCAGGATTCAGAGCAATATAGTGGAATCTTGCATTTCATCTGACTGCAACTGACTTCTCAAAACCAAGGGTTTATATACTCTCTTTTCCTCCCTGAAGAAATGTGAGTTGATTGCTCTCCCAGCCTAGTGAACAATGGGAGTTGCAACACAGACAATGGGGTCTGTAATGGACTGATTGGTTTCAGTGTCTTGGTTGAGAGGGGGTCTCTGGGCTATTTGCAGTCTCTGGGCTATCTGCACACAGTAGGGGTCCTGGGCACCTTATTGTTTTTCTGATGTTGGCAGTTGATAGGATTAGCTCAGAGCCATTAAGTCAGGCTTTCTTGGCTAATTTCAGAGAACCTTTGACTTGGCCATGCTGGGGTTATTTCTGACCTATTCCCAGCCAGTGTCCCTTTCTTCCACATGGCCTTGCCAACCATAAGTATAGTTTATATTTTATGCCAACACATCTTCCAGTTAATATATATTGCCAGTTAGACCATATCAAAATGTGGGGATGTACAGCCTGGTAACAAACAAATCAAATAGGAAGCCAGTACCAGGTTAACAGAATTGCTGCAAGGATTTCTTGACTGAAGACTGTTAAGTTGGGACAGGAAAAAGTCTTTTTTTTAGCTCTCTGGATGAAAATAAGAAGATTATTAATATAATCTAATGGATTGGTTTCCAGACCCATTCTCATCTTTGTCACCCTCCTTTGAACATATTCCAGACTATTCTTTCTAAACTCTGGTACCCAGAACTGAATGCATTACTTGTGGTGAGATGTGAACAAAGCAAATAAGTGGCACTACTAATTCCTTTGATCAGATCACTGCAGTTTTGTTGATGCAGCCTGGAATTGCATTAGATTTTTTTGGTCAGAACATCACATTCTGCACTCTTGTAGTTTAACTAAGACCTTTAGAGGTTTTCGCACTATCCAGGTGTTCCCATCCAATATTTGTGCATTTGATTTGCTCTGCCTTAATGCAGTATTTTACATTTATCCCTGTTGAAATTAATCTTGTTTTGGCCCGAGCCTCCAATATGTTAAGGTGATCTTGAAACTTGATTATGTCAATTGTTTTGCATGCACATACTGGACTTTTCAATTGTTTAATTCTTATTTATTAGTAGCATGAAGTTTTAAAGTGTTTCAGTTCAGTTTGCATAGTTTTTTCTAATATATATATATATATATATATATATATATATATATTAATACGATCTATTCTGTTTCACTGGGATTTTTAAAAATTATTCAGGAAACCACTTTGCATCCCAGGTCTGGGAAAGTTTTATAGGTCAGCTTCAGAAAATTTTCACCCATGAAAATAGGAAATTCCTGTGAACTGCTGTTCTTTTGTCATTTCTGTGATAACAAATATAATCATATTTTATTATTTGAAAGTAGATGACCCAACTCATTTCCCACCAGTGAATGGTTCAGTTCAGCCTAAAAAGAAAATTGCAAAGCATTGCTGCTTTTGTGGAAAGAAAACTGGATTAGCTGCTAGCTATGAATGTAGGTAAGTTGAGCTTACATTTTAAAATATGTTTAGCATAAAGCAAAAGCATAACAAAGCAGTGAACAATTCAAAGATGACAGAAAAATACTAAATATGTTTTCAGATAGGTAATGCTATCAACTCTTATCTATTCTTTGGACAAAAGATTCAAATGTTATAGCTTGCACATTCACTTTAAAATACTTAGAAACAGTTGCACAGTCCTTTCTGCATCACCTTTTCTCAGTTCTCCATATCTCAGTGTAAGCTACAATGATGGACTCAGAACTGACACTGAAGAACTGCTGGGGCAGGATTCTAACAAGTGGCATTTTAATGCTGACTTGAAGGGCTCATGTTTAATGCTGAGAAGCAACTGTGCCTGACTCTTGATTACCCTGACTGACTTTGGACTTGCTTGCCTTTGAATTCCGTTGGACTTTATTTTTGACCTTGTGCTTACTGAATAAAAGTAATGAGCTTGGAGCTATTCAGTTTGTTTTGTTTGAATTATCAGCTGTGGTGCTGGGACTGAGATAGGACAGAGATTCCCAGGGGAAATCACATACCAAGCTCTTGTGATTCATCATGGCTCATGAATGGCTTCCCATACTCATTGCCGTATAGGGGTGGCTGCTTGGTACAGAACAAGAAAGAAAGGGGAGCAGATTCCAATCCTACAGTAGCTGTTATGGCTCCATTCACATAGATCTACAATCACATACACACATGCAAAAGCCTATTGAAGTCTCTACAAGTTTCCCTATGTCTGCCCTTCCTGAACTTCATGCATGGACTCGTGAATCAGGGTTTCAGGGTGTTGCCCGCATTCTCCACCAGGATTCTGTTACCTCAAAAGATGGGGGACCTTGAAGTCCACCAGCTGTGCCATCTCTCCTTAGAAATTGGGAGAATTAAAGTTAGTATACCAGTACTAACTATAAAACTTCAGTTAAAAGTTTTAAACAGGGTGTTTTTCATTGGAAATCAGCACACACACACACAAGAAATCAAGCAGTCTCATGAACCATAGAAAGCTAGCAAAGGGAGAAGCAGGAAAGTTCGTGTACAGAGAAAACTTAGGTATAGAGGGTGATATTTACCAGTCCAAAAGAAGGTCAAAGCAGAGCGGCTCAGACCTCTGTCTGAGGGAAGCATAGAGCATGAGAATCTGGGTGCCAACTTGCAGAGTAACATGTCAATGTGTATCCAAAGTAATACAAATTTCTGGGATTTAAATACCCTTTTTCCTGTTCTGGAGGTGTGAGTTTTGATAGCTCTCTGGCAGAGTAAACAAAGGGGTCCAGAACAGACTGATCATCTTACTTTGGGTAACAAAACATTGATGGGAGTCCTGATAGCCTCTTAATGTCTTGGTTGGGTAAGGTGAATTGGGAAGGTTTTGATAGGAAATGGACAGTTTCGTTGACTATTGTATTCAGATGTTAGGTCATCAGCAGGATTACTGCAAACCTATTAACTCTCGGCTTTCCTGCTTAACTCTTAGTGACCTTATAATGTGGTCATGCTTAAACTGTGCTGACCTAGCCCAGGCATAGTCTATCCAGTGTTTTGCTTATTGAAAGTTTCCCAGCCAAATTATATTTCATGCCAATTTTACTATCTCTCAGGATGGGGTATGTAATGGATGATAGCAAAGTGAAGGAGAAAAGGTCCCATGATTTATGGCATAGTAGATTGGGAGACCATAGTGTTGAATCAAGGACTCAGCTTAATGGATAGAAATACATTTCTGTTGTACAGTCAATAAACAATTTGCTGAGCAGAATGAAAGCCCTGGACTCTTGGTTCACACATTCCAATATAGTTTTTCTAAAAGTTATCAAGTCAAATGCATTGTGTATGTATCAGAGTAACTTTACACTAAACCTTCAAGGCCACCAACTTAGCATCAAAAGTCTTTCTCATGTTCAGTCTATACATAGTTCTTTGTCAGAAAAACCACCAGGCAGGATATGCTGTGCGAGATACACTGGCTGAAGAAATCCCATTGTTCTTGTAGTATTTGCTTATTTGTTAAAGGCATTGTCATGTGCTGGCTTGTCTTTCACTCTGAAGAAAACATGCAGGATTTTCTAACAATATTTAATGAAGTATATGAGGCATAGTGTATAATAGTTGCTGAAGCTAACATTCTGCAATATACACTTAGTTATATAGTGATACACAGTTTTACACACACACAATTCCCATTGGGGGATTCTCAAGATCTTCCCCTTTCCCAGACTTCCAGCAGTTCCCACATTGTTTGTTCACATACTTTGATCTTGCCAATCTCCCAAAACTTCTCAGGTTTCCTTATCAGCATCCAAGTTGTTTCCTAATACATAGAATCATAGAGTTAGAAGAGACCCCAGGGGCCATTGAGTCCAACCCCTGCTATGCAGGAACACCCATCAAAGCATTTCCAACAGATGGCCATCCAGCCTCTGCTTAAAAACCTCCAAAGAAGGAGACTCAACCACACTCCGAGGGAACATATTCCACTGCTGGACAGCTCTGACCGTCAGGAGGTCCAGGTGGAATCTTCTTTCCTGCAACTTGAATCCATTGCTCCTTGTCCTAGTCTCTGGAGCAGTAGAGAACAAGCCTGCTCCCTCCTCAATATGACATCCCTTCAAATATTTAAACATGGCTATCATGTTCCCCTCTTAACCTTCTCTTCTGCAGACTAAACATACCCAGCTCCCTAAGGCATTCTTCATAGGGCATGGCTTTCAGACCCTTCACCATTTTGATCACCCTCCTCTGGACACGTTCCAATTTGTCAACATCCTTCTTGAATTGAGGTGCCTAGAACTGGACACAGTATTCCAAATGAGGCCTAACCAATGCAGAATCTCTGGTGTTTTCTCTATGTCAGTCCTTTGTGTATCCATCTAAACACTGACCAGATGCCTTGTGGTCGGTGTTTCTCAACCTACCTTCTTTGATCTCTCTCTGCTAGGATGAGATATAGTGCCACTTTCCTTTGATACATAATACATTGTTACACATGGTCCTAGCATAGGTTCTATTACCATTACAAAGTACCCAAAAGCTCATACACAATAAATCGCGTGTCACTTGCTATCATGCCTAAGTAAACAGAGCCATATCTTCTCAGCATGGCTAAACTCACACTTACAACAATCATTCAGATTTTACCTGAGATTTAACATATATGGAGCTCTGTAACACATTGTGGTAATCCAAGACTTTTGTTGCATCAAGATAACTCACTACAATAATGTTTAATACCTGTATACAGTATTGGTGGGCACAGCATACTCAACAGGTGTATAATCAACAGGCCAGTGATGTAAACTTGAGCGGATAGACTCGTACTTAAGTCAAACTTAAGTCACTTCAGTGACTCGACTCGGACTTGACCCAGCAAAAATTGTAACGCCCTATGAGGAGCGGCTTAGGGAGCTTGGGTTGTTTAGTCTGCAGAAGAGAAAGTTAAGAGAGGATGTGATAGACATGTTTAAATATTTGAAGGGACGTCATGTCGAGGAGGGAGTGGGCTTGTTTTCTGCTGCTGCAGAGACTAGGACAAGGAGCAGTAGATTCAAGTGACAGGAAAGGAGATTCCACCTGAACCTCAGGAAGAACTTCTTGATGGTCAGAGCTGTCTGACAGTGGAATATGCTGCCTCAGGGTGTGGTGGGGTCTCCTTCTTTGGAGGTTTTTAAGTAGAGGCTGGATGGCCATCTGTTGAGAGTGCTTTGATGGGTGTTCCTGCATAGCAGGAGATTGGACTGGATGGCCCCTATGGTCTCTTCCAACTCTATGATTCTATGATACACACTGACTTGACTCGACTTGAGTTTTGCATATTTTTAGTGACTGACTTGCTGGTTCTGTAACATAACACGTACATCCAGAAACCTTAGAACTTGCGGGTCACATGACAATCTGTCTCAATCCCCAAAGTTTACCACATTTCTCAGAGAACAGCAAATGGGTTAGGCAGTGGGCTTGAGGTGGGCTTGAGGTCTGCTCAGCAGCCTGTCCTTGCTACATATAGGAGGAGCTTTCTAAAACTTTTCCTAAAAGCAGAAGGTAAGATTTAATGCCCAGAGTGCAGGGCGCATATCTCAAAGGGGAACAGAAAATGTGTTAGGCAGTGGTCTTTA